>QANU01064947.1:187308-248851 GCA_003254905.1 Nissolia schottii | reverse complement strand
AGATCCTGCAATCCCTAATTCCTTTTCCCCCCATCACAACGAACCGTTCGCTCCCTCCACTAGGGTAAGGTCACCCCTAATTGTTCCACCACCTATTTTGGGGATTACCTTAATCTGTAGGTTTTAACACTCACTTCAATGCTTTTTATTTTTTATTGTTTCATTTCTATGAACAGTTTAACCTTTCGCTGTTGTTATTAGTGTTGTTGTTATTGCTATTAATTTGTTTTGGGAAACTGAAGTGGAGGTAAAAGTTGTATCGATGGGTTTGTTTTGCCTGGTTTCTCCTCTGTGTTTAATACTCAATTCAAGATTATAGTCATTGATGGCCTGCGATATAATTTTTTTTTTTCAAGTGAATTAATTAATCTTCAATTTTGTGGGGGATATGAATCTATTTCACTAATTGATCTTTGTCTAGTACATGGGATTACACGGGGGCAGTGGCAAGGTTGTTAAGGTGTTTCTCTGGTTACCATGTTTCATAGACATATATGGTATTTCTTTGATGTGCCGATGGTTAGATAGATATGTTTCTTGATTGTCATGAACCATCAGTGTTTATTTATTTATTTATTTATTTTTATTTTATTTTTCTTCCTGGTGGTTCAACACCAGATGGAAAAATACCCAACTACTAGTTCCTGATATGCATGTCTCTTCGTTTAGTCTAATGAAATGAGTCAGAATGGCAGAGGGAATGAATTATCAGGAATAAGGGAAACAAGGGTGTTGAGCATTGACAGATTTCACGGTTTCAAAACACAGCGGCGGAAGCTTTCTCCTTGATTATATAACCTGCCTTTCTGAAAATGTCCAAACCTGATGTTGAAAAGTCTGAAGAAACCAATGCACAGATCAAGAACAGTAACACAGAATGCACTCCTAAACAAGAAGTTAGTATATATTTTGAATTGGATATTTTCTTCGCGTAATGTCTTCCACTACTCACTCAGTTAAGCCTTTATCATTTTTCATTTGGTTGATGCGTGACAACTTCAGATTGTAGAGAAAGCTAACGAACATCCTGAATGGTTACCTGACGGGTGGACTGTGGATTTCAGAACACGGAAAAGTGGTTTGAATACGGGATCTGGATATAAGGTGGTAGACAGATTCTCTAAAATTATCTGTTTGGATATTATTATTGTAGACAATTAGCCACTTCTAGACTGCCTTCTTTCTTTTTGTTTCTATCATTCTATGTTTCCTGTAGAAAGGTCTTGTTATTCTTTAAACCTTGGCTGTTGTTAGTCAGGAGGTAAACATTGCCACTAACTCTACAACTTACACAGGTCTCAGGATTCTGGCCTTGAATGTTGAATAAGTTTTATGTACAATTGTCAGAAGTAGAAGAAATTCTTATCTCTGATTCTTAAGCATGTTCTCCATATGTTATGTCATATGTGTATGGCTTGTAAGTCAGTTGCCCTAAATTGGTGTGCTGCATTATCGTATTCAAATTATCTGTGATGCTTATATTCATTGTTAAAGCTAAACTCTAAAGTTGATGTGAACATGTGATTCTGTGCACGTTCTTGGTGGTATTTTATTTTCTCTAGCTCTGTTGTTGGACATACAATTAATTTTCAGGCAGATTAATTACATAATCAGTTTACCCTTTATTTTGTACTTATTCTATTCCTGTCTATAATTATTTTTTAAAAGAAAATAGTAAAAATTACTTGCAAAATATCTGAATGAATGTGTTATGTATTTGTCAACATCAGTAATGCAACTTATCACATGCTAAAATACTGCTTTCATGTTGTAGTGTTACATTGATCCATTGAATGGATACAAATTCTACTCCAAACCAGAGGTATTACGATATCTTGAAACTACAAAGGACAACGGCTGCGTTCGCGGGAAGGAGAAGAAATGTTCTAACACAGAGTCTCTTGAAACTAAGGACAATGGCCGCATTCCCAAGGAGGAGAAGAAATGCCCTAACACGCAGTCTCTTGAAACTAGAAAGGACAACAGCTGCTCTCCCAAGGAGGAGAAGAAATGCCCTAACATGCGGTCTCTTGAAACTGTAAAGGACATCAGCTGCACTCCCAAGAAGGAGAAGAAATGCCCTAACTTGCAGTCTCTTGAAACAGTAAAGGACAGCAGTTGCACTCCGGGAGAGGTGAAGAAATTCCCTAGCACACAGTCTCGTGAAACTGTAAAGGACAACAGCTGCACCCCTAAAAAGGAGAAGAAACGCCCTAACATTCAGTCTCCAAGCAATGTTCGTATCTCTGTATCTGTAATCTTCTTTATTCGTTGTTGTCGGTTAGTAGTTATGAATTTTACCATCAAATTAACAAATTCTTTTTTTTTTTATCGTCATCCATTATGCTGTTGTGAGATGAACGATTGATCATTTTCATAGTTAGAACTATCCGTGACATATGAAGCCAGAGTCAAAGTACAATTAATGGCTGAAGTTTTGTTTAATCTGTTTGCACTTTGTTATGTGCACAAAGGACCAGGACGTGATAATTAACCTGGAAATGCAACCCTATTACCATAATAAAGAAAAGTTATTGATTAAACCATGTAAGAATGTAGAACCCGTAATTAAAGAGCTGTTCTGTTATTGGAATGGCTGTGTCAGCTTAAGGCCTTGTAAATATGTTTTTTTTTTTTCACTGTGCATCTCATATACCATGTTGGATCATGTTTCTTTTGCTGGATGCTATGGATTGTAGGACTTTTAACCCCCCTGGTTTTCCTTTGCCACTCAGGTTGCGTAAATCTTTTTACATGTTGTGACTCTTGTTTACTTGGATTTTGTGCAATTGGTGCCATTTAATGCATATGCACTTTTTTTTGGTAGTTACAGAAAGCTTAGAAAGATAATATAATAAGTTTCGTGGTATTAACTACTGAATGGGCCTCTATTTTGTGAAATGAATATTGTTAGAACTCAGAAGTCATGAGTTATCTTTGTAAATTTGTTTTGCGATGTATAATTTTTGTAGTTTTGGTGTGTTTTAGGTTGTGATCGAGAAGTCCGTTGCAGAGGATTTACCGCCTGGATGGATAAAAGAAGTAAAGATTAGACAGAACAGCAATGGCATTAGGAAAGATCCGGTATGAGATTTCATTCAACGTTTAGGGTAGGTTCATGCTTTGTTAAATTTTTCATTTGATGCTAGCTGGAGGTTCATGCTTTGTTGTCCTCTCAGCCCAAAAGGAGCTCTATTATTATTAAGTGTACCTTGACAGGCGCTCCGTGCGTGTCAAGTATGGGGTGAATTGTGACTATAAGTGTGGATAGTGGGTATGAAAAGTGGGTGTAAGTGGAAGTAGTGGGATGACAGTTAAATATACTGCTGAACACAAAATTTAATTCGTTTAATATAAAACATTCACTATATTAAGTCCGGACTTGAAACAAAACTTCATTCTAATTGCGAGAGACGAAAAGGTATTTATTTTTGGAATCCTCATTAGATAATGGTATAGATTATTATTATATAGGATTTAGGGTTGTTTTTTAATTGGCTTTTCGCACTTGAACTGATCGGTTGCAAAAGATCCCCAATGTGGTTTATTGTGTAATATGCTGTATGTACAGTTTTCCAAAAGTTTGTTGCTTATTGCTTATATAAATTTTGATTGGGTTCTACTTCCGACAGTTTTATAAAGATCCAGTGAATGGATATGTATTCCGTTCCAAGAAGGATGTACAGCGGTATCTTGCTTCAGGAGATATTGGTACGTGTGCGTTTAAACCTAGTAGAAGACAAATCCAGGATGAAGACAAGTTAACTGTAAGGCTCTTTTGCTAATCAGTATGAGTACCATCTTACTGTTGTTGCTTTTATGAGTATTCCCATGTCCTATTGGTTCTAACTCTAAACTGTTAAAAGATTAAAAGAATCTAGGGATTCTTCAATCATGTCAGACTTGGGACTGCTGGAAAAATTCAAGCATGTTAATATTTTTATTGACAAGTTTCGTCTGTAATATTGGTTGATGATGACTTTTACTTTTATGAAGATTTGCCTACTTATGTAGTATCTACCAAAGATTTCCATTTGCATTATATGTCTAAACCCAAGCATGCTATATAATGTAGGTCTTCCAGTTAATTTATGTTTTGCATGTTCGAAATCAAGTTGAGAGTAATTTTATAATTCTTTCTGTGCTTTTGTTGAATCTAGCCATCATCTGCCACCAAAAGACAGAAACTGAAGCAGTCTACACCCGAACAACAGCATTTTGCAGGTAAGAAGTCATGAATGAATATAATTGGGATTGGTTGATCAATTGTTCAAGTTCATACAGCTAATAGGGATCAAGAATATGTCATTTACATCTGAAACACATTTCTATGTATAACTTTCTACAGCAGGCGAAGAATTATTTAGCTGCTTAGAACTGCCAGATGCTCACAGCTCAAGAAAAGGACGAGATCTGAGCGTGCAATCTGGGATGATGGTTGCTCTTGTTCCCACAGAATCTGTTGTAAATATGCATTCACTAGAGGATGGGGCTGAGAACCTTTCTGAAATGAAGAAAATATCTGATCCAGGTAGAAAAAATGGTGATATCCACGAGAAGGAGCATGTTGAGAACATGATGAAGAATGCTAATGAAAAGAATCACAGTAACCCTAGAATATCCAAAAAGAAGGAGTTCAATGTGCGTTGCCGGTCTTCACCACGTCTTGCTGGGATTGAACCTGTCCAGTTGGCCAACTCTGTGATCAATGAACAGACTACTCAAGTTCCAAAGAGAAACTTGAGGAAAAGTAGAACCACTGTAGATGTTGATTTGGAAAATAAATCATCCCATCATTTCTGTGGTGTCCCAGAAATTGATCATGCACATAAAAACCAACAAGAGGAAATAAACACAAGCAATACTCTTTCTGAAGACCAAGCTAATGCTGAACAGCAACCAAATAAGCTAGAAACAGACAGAATAGGTGACAAGAAGCCAGATATTCATACATACTCAAACAAATTCAGTGATGGGAGGGAGCACCACATTCCTAGCCGGGCTTCGAAACAACTAGCTGGATTTGATCATGAGCTACTGAACAACTCCATCTCCTTGGAAAAGACCCCCAAATATGAAAGCAAAGAGTCTAGAGATGAGTTCAATACAGAGTTGCTGCAAAATGAGGGTGGGCCAGCTACAGCACTTGTAGATCATGCACCAATAAATGGAGAGTCGGCAAATAAAAGACAAAAGTCTTCTAAAACCCCGCATGTTACAGATAATCATGAGGAGAAACTTGAAGGTGAAGAAAAGGATGATGGGAAATCAGAACCTCAGATGTCCTTTGCATTCCACTACTCTTGGTCTGACCCAAGCTTGGAAAATGCAATTAATACCCTGACGAGTGTATTACCAGTTGAGAATTCAATTGATACTGGACCTACTACAGCCCCTCAAACCGATATTAAAATTAAATTGGTAGACAGTGTTACAGGAAGAAGCAGGGGCAAAAACCCACAATCACGTTCAAATAAATCCAACAAGAAAGAGCTCAAAGCTCCTATGCGGGTATCAAAGCGACTTGCTGGCCTTGAACCTGAGAGTAAGCCTTCCGACAGAGCCCTTGAATATGCCACTAAAAAAACATGCAAAGAAGAACCAATTGCAACTGCAACTGAAATTTCAAGTAATGGAGCATCTGACCATCTTGACATTGTGGATGATACCAAGCTTGAGTGTCAAGCATCTCACAGTTTGAAAACAGAAGTACTAGGAGAATCTTCAAACAAGAGTGACAAGTCATGTGATGCCCAAACGATTCCCAAGGAACAATTGCAGAAAACAGAAATACTAGGAGAGTCGTCAAACAAGAGTGACAAGTCATATGATGCCCAAACCATTCCCATGGAACAATTGCAGAAAACGGAAGTACTGGGAGAATCATCACACGAGAGTGGCAATTTATATGATGCCCTAACCATTCCAAAGGAACAATGGCAGAAAACAGAAGTTCAAGGAGAATCATCAAACAAGAGTGACAAGTCATATGATTCCCAAACCGTTCTCAAGGAGCAATTGCAGAAAGTTGAAGCTCAAAATCTTGGTGATGAGAGATCAGAGCCCCAGCTCCCCATGACGTTTGGGGACTCTTGGTCAGACCCATGCCTAGACTTTGCATTCAAGACTCTCACTGGTGCATTGCCATTCGATGCTGCCACGAACATGTTGCCTGGTGTAACTCCTGATCTTAATGACCCTCCAAATAAGGAATTGCAGGGGAGTGTTGTGCCGAGCATCGGTGAAGAAGCTAAAGATAACTCAAACCAATCCCAGAACAAGAAAGAGTATAGTATGGTTACCCAGCATGCAGAACCACTCCTGAGGCAACTTGAGTTGAGGACCAGCTCCACATGTTATGAGAATGCTACTAAAATTACATTTAGACAATCTTATGGTGATGAAAGCTGTGTTACAAGGAATTTAGATGGAGAACCTATACATGTCGATGCTGGAAATGAAGCACAACTTATTCATCATCCTAGAAATGTGAACACATTAATACACGAAGAGCCAGTATTGGAAAACAGGCAGGTTCGTCAGGGTGAATCTATTATAACGAAGCAAGCACCACTTGAAACTGAAACTATGAACCGCGATCATTCTGAGTCACAGTTTTGTGCTTCGTTTATGAATTCTTGGTCTGATCCATGCCTAGAATTTGCATTTAAGACTCTTACAGGTGTGATACCAGTAGAAGAAAGTTTTGCAATTCCAGGATGTTTCCAGCAACCTGTTAACTGTCATGACCGGAGGGATGGGGGCTCAATGTTGCCGGATTTTGGATCTTCCAGCTTTTCTGAAAGGGATAACCCATTTTACTATGATATAGATGTGAATTCCATGCCAGGGCAGCAGTCATCAAGGAGCTTTCCGTTCCAACCCTTGGAAAAACCGAGCCTGCAAAGTTGTCCCGAATTTGCTCCCCAAAATCAATATTCTCAGTGCAACAAGAATTCTCAAAGGTAAACTAGTAAAGAATTTGTTGCCATTTTCTAGCCTCCGGATAAGTACTACTGACCTCTGATTGTGCTTTGTAGACAGAAAAATCATTGTCATGATGCGCCACATTTGTGAATAATTCTGAACATAAGGCCTAGCTTAGTGCTTTACATCGCCTGTGGAGAAGGTTTAGGTGCTGCGCCATCTAACTTTTTGTTACAATGTCATCCTTTGTACGCCGTCTAACTGTTGTATCAGTTCTTATTTTGTTCGAGTAGTAGTAGGTTTTTTTCCTTCTTTTTTTGCCCTGGGAAATGCTATAATAGGGCATAAGCTTACAATTCATTTCTTCAAGAAATGTTCATGTTGCTGAATTTAAATTTTCTTTAGGAATTAGAATTAGGAATTATCTGCCTGTCTCCAAAATTCCAGTATGTAATTTAGTGTAACAGTAGACAAATGGTTCTATTTTTGCTGGCCATGCATGTTTCATATACTGAATGCATGCCAGTATTCTGTCTTATGTATCTTTCGTATTTTACAAAATTATTTGCAGAATTATAGTGCTATGTAATTCTTTAGGATGAAGTCATTGATTGCATGATCAAGTATATGATTGTTGAATTTCTCATTTGTGGAACAACCCAAGTCTTTATTGCTTTTCCTTTTCCAAGCCATGGAAGTTACTAGCGTCGATCATCGTACTATTTATGCTATTTGTCTCGATATAGCCTTTAGAGGCGATCCTCACTCACCATATCAGTCAAATGCAACGCCGAGCATTTCCGAAATATCATATGGAATAAATGCAAATTCAAGATTAGTGCGTCAAAATTAATACATTGGTGAGACATACAGGTCTTTTGACATACAAGAATGTTACCTGTATAACAAAATATGAACAATAATTATACAACTCTTTCACAAAAAAATGGGTCCTATCATGGAGAAAAATGTGAACATTGTGGGATTCATGTTTTTGTGAAAGAGTTGTATGATCGTTGTTCATATTTTATTATACGTGTATTATTCCTCTTTGACATAAATGACATGATGCAACCAAACAAATTTTATGAGCACGATTTTTGCATTTTGATCAGTGACCAAATCACATCTAATGGAGAGAAGCATCCCATCAGAATCGGCATAGCAATTATTTTAACATGACTGTTTTATTTCTATCATTTTAGTATTCGCTTTCCTCTATGCGGATTAAAATCTATTTTATGTTGCTATGGGTATTCATGAGTTTGTTTTAGAATGGGAATGGAGGGAAAAGGAAGATTTATGATGCTTTATCTTTGTAAGTTTTAGTTTTTAATAGAAAAGGACTTTGGAGGGTTTTATTAATCTTCTAAAAACTCCTTAAAGCCTCTATTTTATGTTTTTTTTTTCAAATTGGAGGATTTTTAATTGTATTTTAATATAATTTACTCTTTTATCGCTATTAAAATATTAATTTTATAGTAATATTATGAATATATTAGTTATATTTAATTATCTTTCAAAATGATAAAATTATTAAAATATATTATAAGCCCTTAATTTCATTTTTCTCATATTTTACACCCACACAAAATGATAAGATAAACTATCTAAATTCCATTTTTCCCTCTTTTCACGATAATTAGTGAACCGACTCTAACTTTCATTTCTACCATCTATTTGTTTAGGCTTTTGGTGTGCATGGTATTAATTTTAATCAACTGAAAAGAAAGCAATGGTAAAATAAAAGTTATACTCTCACGAGAAAAAGAGAAGTGAGGTTTTTGATAGTAAAGTAACATTAAAAATGGATCATTTTATATGAATTTTTCACATGACAAGATGATGTTTAATCTTTTGCTATTAATTGAGATGATGAGACTTATATATGACAAAGTGAATAAAAAAATTAATAGTTAGAGATTTAACAAAATCTTGCCTTATGAAAAAGTTTATACGAGAAGATCCACTTTATAATGTCAATATCCATATGCAGTACTAGTACTCAGAATCATAAAAGAATGATGTTAACGTTGGACAAAGATACTAAGGCCGGTTCAGTAAGCAGACTCCTTCCATCCACCAACACTTTCTTCTGATTGTTCGCTGCGGTCCTGTATTAAGAAACGCAAAGACCAGATTGAAAACTTTCATTACTAGTCTGAAAAGAAAGAGGTGAAGTGGCTTCAAATGAAATAGATTACAATTTTTGATGCAAGACCTTTCCATGCTAAGGAGATCAATAAGGAAACAAAAGGCACACATCTATACACAAACATTTTTAGTATTTCATTATTAAAAGTGGCTATAAAACAAAATAAAAAAGACAAGGTAAAACAGAATACCTCGGGCCTAAAACTGAGGCCAACTCTAATCTCTCCACAATATTGGCCATCCTTCACTACATTGTGTGCTGTGGATGGGATGCTTCCTTCAATAAACAACGACTCCAGAGGAATGCTGTAAAAGGATTACCAAACTGAGGAACCGAATTTATTTATATATATGTCTATTATCAATAATTTGTATTCCAATTTCTATTGATCTACTTGTGACTATTGAACATAGCAACGTAAAAAGGATGAATTATTATTGAAAGACAGAAAGTAATTTTTCTCTTAGCTATGTAATGGGGAAAGAGAAAAACTTATTGCAAAAAGTGGGGAATGAAGAAGTGACTCATAAATCGAGAAAAATTACCTAACATGTGAGATTGTACATATTAGATAAATTATATAAGGTAAATAAGGAAATTAAAGTTGAACACCAAAGAAAACAATTTTCTTTATTTATTGTATAGATGAGTCAAGAACCAAACGAGTCACCAACCATAAGTAATTTCAAATGATACCAAAAAAAAAAAAATCTCATAAGCACATAATGATCAAACCTTAGTGCATTTATAATCTAACACTTTTTGCTTCATTCTATGGAATACTTTTCAAATTACTAAAATGAATAGAAACAGAATATAAATAACAACTGTCTTGTTTCACCAAACAAACAGAGTATATGCATATAAAATAAGGGCTTTTAGATAATCGACGAGAAACATCCAAAAAAAAATTATGGAAGGGAGAAGAAGAAAGACTATACTCACGTGGCTTCTCCAACAACATCATGAGCCGATCCGGTGTCACTGTCAAAGATCTTCAATGTGAGTTCGGAAACACCTTCAGACACTGTGAATACAAAATTCTCATTCCACTCTGGTTCACTTCCTTGACCTGCATTCACAATCACAATATAATAATATGTTGTCCTAAATCTAAATAAAATGAACACAAATGGTAACGCTTTAATTTTAGGAAACTAACAAAGTGTTCAGTTGAATCAATTCATAATCCTATTAAGTAACCGTGCTTATATAGATCAAGATAAATTAAGAAGAGATTTAAGTAATATACTTGATGCAACACTACTTTTCTGCTCCTGAGTACGGCACGTGAGGATCACATAAGGGTCCATGTTACCTACTCCATCAAATTAAATCATATCACATCATATTGTATAAATATGTATAAACCAAGGTAACAAATTCAAATATTGAGAGAAATAAATAATAAAAGAATCAATCAATGATCCAATTGAATCATATGAAATAAATAAATAAATATAAGAACTTACAAAGGTAATCAGTATTCTCAAGGCCCTTGGCACTAACAAGAAGGACTTCAAGGCTTCCACGAGGCATTTTTGGATGGAAGGAAGGAAGTGCGTAAGGGGGAGACTCTTTTTTGAGAGAGATCTTTATCTATACGCGGAATCAATCAGAGTCTGGGAAGATGAAATGCCAAAAGACAGAGAATTGGTATTTTATTTATTCATTCATTGTGGTGTTACGGGGGAGAGCCTAACATGACAAATACCGCTTCCCAAGGCGAAATATTAGCAATCATATATACTAATTAGAATGAATGAATTAGAGGACTGTTTTATTTTATTTTCCCCAAATTTGCTATTATTTGTTTTTGTATATTTTAGTCAATTGCTGCTGCTTGGGTTTGGGCCGATTTATATTGTTTTACGAGGCCCATTATTTTATTTTTTTTTGCAATTTAAGGATCCACATACCAGGGGTGCTGCAACAATGTAGTGCAGTACTTATAATTATGGGTAGGGGTAGAAATACATTAGGCTGTCTGGTTGGACATATGACTCGGCTTGTTTAAAGTCTAGTTACGTCTAGCACATTTAATAAATAAGTTAGTTAAACTAATTTTTTTAAATATTTTACCTAAATAAATTAGGTCATAGGCTATTAAAATAGTTTCATAAGTTCAACATAGATTTACTTATTTATAAAAAAAAAAAAATTGATTATAAGAAATTCTATCATAATCTTATAATATGGTTTAATCATATTCAAAATCTATTTTTTCTCGTCTCTCTCACTCACTTGGAAACATAGTTAGACATTCTTCTTTGACTTTACATCTCTTTGTCTTCATTTCAAACCTAAACATTTATCGCTTCATCTTTTTCGTTGTTGTATAATATCTATTAATTTACTTTCTCCTGTTAATCACTTCAATATTTGTAGAGTAGCATTCTTTTTTAGTTATTGATATAATTCATTTTCTTTCATGCTTATTTTGATCGTGTTATCAATAAAAAAAATTGTTTGTGTTAAACATAAATGACTGAAAAAATGTTTTTCCTCTATTTTTTATTAATGACTTAATTAGATACATCATATGTTTAGTTTTAATGACAAATAACATCTAATTTTTTTTTATTTTTCTTTGTCTCAAGTAGGCGTATAATTAGGTTTTCGGGTAAAACAAGACTTTTAAAAAGGTCAAGTCGAGCCTAAAAAAAAGCCTATAACAAATAACAGGCTCAGGGCAATAATTTAAAAATAGGTTAAACTTATTTAAGTCAAAACCTAATTCAGCTCAACTTATTTTTACCCCTAATTATCGATAAAGATTGTCTGGCTAACATGATTTCACTTTAAAGAAGAGAATTAGTTTATATCTCTAGATAACTAAAATCAGTTTCTATATGAATTTTATTTTATTAATTTAAAGGTATAAATTCTCACTTTTTATCTAAATTCTCGTTTTAAATGATCTAAATCCATTAATCATAGGGTGCTTGTAGAAATTTAGATGTTCAAGTTTACTAGAGTGCCATCAATCCTGTCCAACCCAAGATCATGTGCGGGTAAAGTCTCGGGTGATGAAAACTTTGCCAAACTACTGAAGACCCTCTTTGTGACATTGAATAGTTAAATATTAAAAAATTGTGACAATAATAATTTCATAAGTAAATATTTAATTTGGTAATGATATTTTTAATTTGACATTAATTTAGTCTGAGAGTCAAATTTCATTAGGTTTGATAATTTTAAACCTAATTTAAATATAATTTTACGTAATTCGATGAGGTATCTTTTCTTTAATCTAAGGTCATCAAAAATTTAAAAAAATTAAAAAAATCACAATTTTTTTTTTTTGAAACTCTTCTATTAGTTAGCAATAGTCATTATTCATTATTCTTTCTGATATCTCCATAGTACAGTATAGTAGAAACGTCCGTCTAACTCAACAAGCTGGCGGCTCTCCACCTCCATCCACCGTGCTCCCCACTATAGTAAAGACTTCCATCTAACTCAACAAACTGGCGGCTCTCCACCTCCACCCATCATGCTCCCCGCACCGCCCCTATAAAGCCATCATCATTATTAGGTTATGGAGGCACCTACTCTACTACGGATATATATTGAGGAAGAATGATGAAAAGTGGACTATTGTTAAGGAAGAGAAGAACGTCAAAAAAAAATTGTGTTTTTCTAATTTTTTTAATTTTTTAATTTTAATAATGTGGACAAATGAAAAGACGCCTCATCAAGCCATGTAGGATTGGGTTGAAGCCACATATATTCATAATTGCCAAACATAATGAGATTTGGCTCACAAAGTAAAATGATGTCAAATTTTAAAGAGTAATATTAGGTGTACAATTTAAATGCAGTCAACTATCTTATCAATATATGGTCTAAACAGTAACATCAAGTGCACAAACATTTTAAACATACATGCACAAACTTTTTTAAATATGAAACTAAATCAAATAAGACTTGTGACACATCAAATAGCGAAAGTCGCCATCTCTTTCTATCTCCCCACTCACACTGTAAAAGCATGCACTCACTCTCTACCATGCACAAACATTTTAAATCATATGCACAAATTTTTCAACAATTAAAAACAAAAAATATGACGAAACGTAAACGGAAACCAATACGAAGAAATTTTTTTTTGTGTTCGCATGCATAAACTTTTGAATAACAATACACAAACTTTTGACCAACCAGACATACACACTTTCCATATGAAAAGTGAGTTGTACAGAAGTTTATAAATTTTGAATCATATGCAAAATATTTCTCAATTTTAAAATATAAAGATTAATTGATATTAAAAATTTTGTCAAACTAAATTGATGTAAAATTTAAAATATTTCAACCAAATTAAATATCTAACTCTAATTTCATTATCCAATAATTAATTATTTCCTTGTACTATTTAATTTCATTGAATTTAAAATTCAATCGTGCGTTTTGGATACAGAATTGTGGTCATCAAGTTGGTGGGACGTACTGGCGTGCACATGACAATCTTGTGACATTTTTTAAAAGGTGAAAACTTCTGTGCCTCTATAAAAAAGAAGGTATGATATCTATTTCGGTTAGATCAATCAAATTTGGCCATATTTTTCATAAAATATTCTTTGAATTATATATTTCTATGCATGTACTTTTTTATTATTTAAATTTTATTATTAAATTTTAAAAAATTGAGATTGGGACTAAATTAAAAGAAAGATAAAATAAGGGGGTGAAATTATAATATTTATAATAATATTTAAATAAACACATGCCTGAATTTGATTAAATTAAAAAATAATTTTATCATGGAGGCCACGGCCGCCGTTGCCGCTGCCGCCAACGCAGCCGCTGCTCGCGGCGCCTCTCTCCAGATGCCGCCCCATCCGTCGCGCAAGGAATGGCACGCTGTTTCAGGCCATCATCATTCGGGCCGAAACCCCAACGGCGAGGTAATGATTTGGAGCTGGGAAAATGCTTCACATTGTCTTGTGGTATTGTGGTTGAGTGAAACAGTTAGCGTTGTCGAATGATACACATGTAATTAGAAGGGTGGGTAAAATAGTTAGTTAGTGTAACTAACTGAATAACAGCTGGCACTATAACTGAATTGCAGCTATATAGGGCTTGTAAACAGATGGCATAATCATTGATTTGGAATATACAGTTTCTTACCTCTCATTCTCTGCTTCTCTCTGTCTTCTTCTCTCTGTTCTTTCCCATTCCCCTTTCCTTCCTAACATTGGTATCCAGAGCTTTTTCTGATCCACCCATGGCTGACGCGACGAGGCTTCAGACAGCAATGCGTGAGACAGAGGAACGAATCATGGCGGTAATCGAGCCACGGTTACACGCAATGGAGGAGTGGTTCGAAAGGCAGCACGATAGCCTTCAAGAAGCCATGCGAGGCTTGGGCTTGCAATTGGCGGAACTAGGCGGTGGTCAACGACGGCGAGGGGGAAGCGAGAGCGAGTACCGCGTTCCCACGCGACTAACGCGGTTGGATTTCCCGAAATTCTCGCTTGACGACGTCGGGTTATGGCTTGCAAAGTGCGAGCGCTTCTTCGCGTTGGACGCGACGCCAGATGGAGAACGAGTGATGGTAGCGAGTATCGCGTTAGATGAGGGTTCGTTTCGGTGGTTCCAGAACCTGGAACAGGGCCACGAAGGAAAGCTGGCCTGGCACGTTGAGCGCCGTACGCGTCAGGTTTGGCACGGAGTTCGACACGCCCATGGAAGAACTCAAGAGGCTGGTACAGGACGGTAGTCTCGAAGAGTATCAAGAGGAGTTTGATAAGTTGGTTTGCCGGATCAACCTAACCGAGGACCAGAAGCTGCAATGCTTCATCGGAGGCCTCAATGCGGAGCTCTGCAACGGCGTCAAGCTGTTCGGCCCAAGAACGTTGTTGGAGGCAACCAAAATCGCAAGATTGCAGGAGAGGAGTTTGACATTGATGAAGAAACATAGCAACCATAGCTTCAGAGGTATGATGGGAGGATGGCAAGATAAGGAGGGGGGGTTTCAAGCCCTTGAGAAGAAGAGTGACACAAGGGAAAAGAAGATGCCTACAGGGGGAGACCAGAACGGTATTTCGGGGAAACCAAGTAACACATTTCAAAGGAAATTAACCCCTAAGGAAATGGATGAAGTGGAAGTGGAAGTGGAAGGGGAGGAGGATTGCTTAGAGACCAATGAAGTTGAATCCACCCTCAGTGAGGCATATGAGGGAATTAGCAAAGTAAATCCCACGGTCTCATTGAATGCCATCGATGGGGATCCTACATACCCTATGATGAGATTGATAGGATGGATTGGGAAGAAAAGAATCTTTGTGTTGATTGACACGGGAAGCACGCATAATTTCATCAATTCACAATTATGCAAGGAAGGAGTAGGTCAATTGAAACCTATGGCACCTGTGCAGATTGCAGTAGCAGATGGAGGTTTAATTGCAGGGACGGGCTACTGTGAGGATATTCAGTGGAAAATGCAAGGGTATGACTTTACTACTTCAGCTATAGCTATTCCTCTAAGTAATTGCGACCTGATTTTGGGCATACAGTGGCTTAAGCAATGGGGCACCATAGCTTGGGATTTTAAGAATTTGGTAATGGAATTCACCATGGGGGACAAAGGAGTGCAATTGACGGCCATTAAAAGCGCAGCTAATAAATTGGTGGATGCTACCAAGTTGAATCACATGATGCTAGAAGAAAAATATTGCTTTATGTTGCATATTTTACCTTGCTTTGAGGACATGATCTGTTGTTCGGTGGTGGCTGAAGAGCAAGAGGTTATGCAGGCTGAAAAGCAGAAGGCTGCATTACTGGAGAAGTTTAAGGACATATTTGCAGAGCCAAAACAATTGCCCCCATTTAGAGGGGTACATGACCCAGGAATAGGTGCATCTCATGGGGAGTTACTCCACCTTGTGATTTCCCAAGTGTCCTCTGAATTATGGGACCTCCTGTTGCAGGCTTTCAGTGCTGATGTGCATATACAGCAGCTAAACACTGAGATCATGGCTGATGAGAATTAGAAGAGGAAGCTACTTTGGAAGTCTTGTATGACCTCAAGAAAATGTTCCCTGCTTTTGTCATTCCTTGAGGACAAGGAAATTCTTAAGGGGGGATATGATACACATGTAATTAGAAGGGTGGGTAAAATAGTTAGTTAGTGTAACTAACTGAATAACAGCTGGCACTGCAACTGAATTGCAGCTATATAGGGCTTGTAAACAGATGGCATAATCATTGATTTGGAATATACAGTTTCTTACCTCTCATTCTCTGCTTCTCTCTGTCTTCTTCTCTCTATTCTTTCCCATTCCCCTTTCCTTCCTAACATCGAAATTAAGAGCTACCCTATGTTGTTGGAGTGATCGAAGAAACGATTTGATTCGATTTTATTGTTGGTTTTGTTATTAGGGTTTGGCAATGTAGATTGATGCTAGTCTATGTTTCTCTTTTGGTTTGGCGTTTTGAAAACATATGTTGTATGGTGTGTGTAGAGGTGGATAGCGAGGTCAGTAGTTCGATTATGTGGTGCTTGCACTGCGTGCGTGGGGTAAAGCATCTAAGTGCAACATTCTTCTGAGATTTGGTTTATAGTTTTAAATTTCTAATATCTTTTTTGGTTATGTTTCGGAGAGGCGTATATATAGGATTCTATTGCTTGGTTTAGGGAAAAAAATATTGTCTACTTTAGGTAGAGTGTATGTCATATTGATGTTGCTTAAGTTTGAGATTTCAACATTACATAATGCCCGCCTTGTAGATTGTTTTCGCTTTTGTCGATTGTTTATGGTTGTTTGTGGTATGGGGAACTTCAACTCTTAAACTCTTATTTCTTTGATTGATAATGAACTTATGTTGGCGTGCAGGAGTTAGAAAATGCAAAAGTAGGGCAATCAGACGATCGAGAGAACCATATATGAGGTAAGGAGGTGGCATTAAGAAGCTGCAGCTTGTTAGTTTTGAGGAGTTATTAAGACCCTAAAGATAATTTCTGCCTTTCTTTTCAAGGTGCCTCTTGATGTTGATTTTTGTTCTTTGACCGTTGATGGAACACTAGAAAATGATATTGAGTTGCAGGAACAAGTAGGCAGCTTTTGTCCTGGATTTGTTCTTATTATATCATTAGTAGTGGAATGCTTTAATGACTCAAGTTTCTTTATAGGAAGAAATAAAATATAATTTATAAGTTAAAAATTCAAGATTTTTAAGTATCACAAATCGGAAATCAAATATAAAGTTTGTAACATTGTTATTGTAAATTAAATTGTTCTACGAAGAAATATTCTTCAACCATATCTGAATGCAGTGATACGGAATAAACATGACTACAGGCACTGTATTAGATTCCATTGCTAAACCACTTAGCTTAGCAATAAGCAATAAACATGAACTGAAAATTGTACCATTACTACATTGCAGCGTGAGAGCATCTATTGAGAGGTACAAGAAAGCAAATTAAGATCCCTCTAGTGGTGGATCCACCTCTGAGATTAATGCTGAGGTATACATATATTAACCATTCATTCTCTATTTCTACTTGTGACATTAATTTGAGGAACTTCTCTTGCTAGCAGCATGTATTTGGTTTGGATCCAATTAAACAAAATAACTAGCTAGGCACAATAAATTAGATTTAATATTAATAATAAACTAACCCCTTTTTGTTTTTTTGGTATATATGTTAGTTTTACCAGCAAGAAGCTGCAAAACTGCGTGTGCAAATCAGTAACCTGCAGAATTACAACAGGCAAATCGGTAACCTTGGTGATCAATGTTTGTAATTAATAATATTATTAATTTCAACACTCTTGGTGAACAAATCTTGAATTGTTGCAGGCAGATGATGGGTGAGGCTTTGAGCACAATGAATGCCAAGGATCTCAAAAACCTTGAGACCAAATTAGAAAAAGGGATTAGCAAAATCCGTTCCTAGAAGGTATAATTAATTTCTTCTAGTAGCAAGGTTTTTCTTGCCCAATTGTTTCATTCAATCTCAATGTTTCATCATCTCATCTGGTTATTACTTATTTTCCTTCTTATTCAGATCATCTCCTTTTTTTTTTCTTCCTTTTGATGGTTTTTTTTCACTGTTTGTATCTGCTTGCTTCAGGATAAATAACTCTCTTTTTTTTTTTTTGGTGTTATTGTTTTTTGTAGAGTTCTTATGCTTTTTAGCTGATTCCATTCATTTGAGTCTTGTGCTGGAGATGCAAACCGAGTTATCCACATTTCTGGTAAGTTTTTCTTTTTTTAAATCTCTTTTATTTAATTTTTTTTCTCTTTTCTTTTTAGCTGAATTTGGATTGGATTATGTGTTGTCATTGATGCTATTCGATTGATGGGTTTTGGAAGTTTAAGCTAAATTTTAATTGAAGGCTACTTTTCTCTATGGTTTATTTGTGGATCTTCCATAAATACTTCATGTTTAGATTAGAAGCTTAATTTTGTATACATTTTTATTCCTCAATTGATTTACTTTCTTCATTGAATCGCCAAAATCCTGTTATTGTGTTCTTATGTGCCCTAATCCAATTGTTCTTTTTGGCAAAAGATAACCTGCCTGGTGCAAGCTGTTTTTGAAACTAATCTGAGGTTTAATTCTGTATTTTCTACAGTGCACAAATTTCTTTCCTTTTTGGATTTTGGTTTTTTCTCTCATTGAAAAATCAAGGTTTGAAAATACAGCTTACTGGTGTATTGTGAATGGAATAATGGTGTAAGTCCAATTGTGCAAGAAAAGTCTGTTAGTTTGCACTTGAGGGAAAAAAAAAGACTTAGGTTTTGTGATACTAAGCGAACGAACAAGTGGTGGCATTGATGTGGAAAGTTGGGGTGGCACTAAGCGAAGTGGTCTAGTGGGGGTGGTGTCATTCTTGATTTGTGTCCCTACATGGACACTTATGTGATGGAGTATGTTGGCGAAAGTTGAGAAGTGGAAGGTGCCATTTGATTTTGTGGGGTTTGTCCTCATGGATCATATTGATTGATTACCAGATGATTCTTGTACTCTATGTTTTGTTTGTTTGTTTGAAAAAAATAATATATAATGTGGGTGTGAAAAGTGTTTTTTTTTTTTTAAGATGAGATGTATGTGTAATGATCCCAGAAATCGTTATTGACATGTAAGGGATTAATTCTTTTATGAAAGCCTCCTAGTGTGTTAATCATGAAAAACGTGCAGCTTTTATAAATAAAGAGGAAACATTTTAAAATAAAACTAAATATCATAATATAATATAAATAAAATATCATTTACAAGATACGAAATATATATAATTCAAAATACGTTACACTCTTGTAGTTCATTGGAGCATTCTAAAAACTAACATGAGTATAAACTATCATAAAGACTGAAATAATCAAAGTATCCTTCATGACAACATAAAGCTCACTAAGAGTCCCAACTACTAAACTGTTAAGATCTACTGAACGAGCGGCGCTTCTTCGTCAACGGTATTCGAAAAAAGGTTGATGAGGGGTGAGTCATTGCACGTGAATGACAAACCATACGACGATATGGGACAGTTCGTAACCATGACATACAAATGCAATATATATATATATATATATATATATATATATATTAGTTATGAAAACGTTCATATAATAATACTGATAATAATAATCTTAAAAACATATAAGAACATAAGCAAGAAAGGAGTTCTCTGTATAGAGATTCTGAGCATTATGGTTTAGTGTTCCTGAAGTGTCAGACTTTATTGTCTTGCCCTAATTTACATGACATGATACATGACACCGGGCATCATGGGTTGTCATGTCTGAGTTTTACGGCCTTGCCCTAAATCTACATGAATCTTATTCTACTTTATGATTGAATATGTATACCAGGGTCAATGTAATTTTGTCGCTGACTTACAGTTTTATCTTAGATATTCTTCCATGAAAATAGTTTTAAATACATAACATGATAACTTAATCATTTAGTTAATACTGATATGACTTAATATCTTTAAGTATTTTATCTTGGAAAATAAAGGTAGACTAAGATCTCATGCTTAAGGAGGTTCCAGGTAAGAGAGGTGCGTTACAATAAACATCTTAAGTACTAAGTCTTGTCCGAACCTTTCCTTAACATAAGTCTTCTCCCACCAAAATCTTTTCGTAACCATGATTTTTTGTTAAGGATTTAACTAAATAATATGAATATATATCGCTTAATACTAATCATACACGTACAACATGAATATATTAATGCAATAAAATATGTGGTCTCATGTAGTTCTAAAATAGTTTCATGATTTTCTAAAATAGTTTCGTAAATATCTACTTCATAAATAAAGAGTTTCTAAATAAATAATCATGAGAAAATAACTAATTAAATAAAAGAATAATTAACTTCATAAAAAAAATAATTTCCGCCTCCTATAATTTTATAAAACATGCATAAATAAAATAATATTAAAATAAATAAAATAACTTTAAAAATAAATACATGGTCTAAAATAGATTGTGAAGAGAGTCACTCACTTGCCTGGCACCTTACGTGGAGGCACTGTTTCCCCACGAACGGAAGACGAAAGGGAGAAAAGAAATAAAAAAATATAACTAGACCGAAAAGTCTCACAAAAGTGTGACCTCTCAAGATCTGGAATGAATTAATAAGTCTAAACACTCACAGGAAGTCTCTATATATATGGTGAGGATGAGACCCATTTTATAGCTGCAAACGATGTAAGACTAATTTCTCAACGTGTTGCAGGGCTCCTTGGGCGTTGCAGCTCGCCCCTACGCCGCGTCGCTGCAGTGCACTTGCCTTGCTATCATCGATCTCGCGCAAGACGCCCCTATTTTTTTTTTGGATTTGTGACAGTATGAATATTATATACAATACTATATAATAATGTGTGAGGAAGGGGTGGCTAATGACATATTTTTTTACATTAGAAGCAATAAAAATGGCCGCTAAAAACTTTTGGCGGCCATTAGTCTTTTGCCCCGCTTAGTATTGTTGCAAAAGAGTTTTAGCAGTCATTCAACAAAGTGCTGGTCAAAATCTATTTAATTGTCACTAAAGACCTAAGGTACATAGTGACTATTATTTATGGCAATATGTATTGTCACTAAAGTTAATGTTAGAATCATCCAAATACCACTTTTAGTGGCATTTACTATTGCCGATAAAACTTAAAAAAAATATTTTTTAATAATTCTTATTGCTACAATAATTATTTCTACCAATGGTACTCTTTTTATCAAAAGAAATATTAAAAAATGACATACAATTCAAATAAAAATATTATGCAATTTCACATTAAACATTCAAGTTCATTCGATTAAACTCACATTAAGAAACATAACTATCATTAATTTACAGTATTATCAACAAAAGATCTTAAACTTTCAAGTATCAACAACAAAGAATTTTAACCTAATTAAAAATTAAAGAGGCAATCCTTGGCATGACTACCACAAAAAATCAAAAACACTGTTTTGACTACATTTGGAGACAAAAACAATAGAACTCTCAACGCAACCTACTAGCCTCCCTCTCAGACTCGAGCAGGGTGAGGATATCTCCTTCTCAATGGTCCTTTCACGTTCCTCATAATGTGACTGCTCTGATCATCCAAGAACTTCACTTGGGTAACCTGTCCCCTGGAGCTAGTATGACCCATAACTTTGACAACAATAGCATGCTTAATTCCAGAATCCATCCTACACAATCACAGTGGTTTAGGGTTTAGGTTAAGTAGGAGGGGTAAAGAATTGAGTTGGGATGCATTAATGCTCACAAATCAGAACAATATATTTTCTACATTTCCACATCAATAAACTCAAACAAAAGATCAATATCACATTGAATTCAAATTTTAGAAGAACAAATCTCAGCAGAAAATATAAATTACAATACCAAATTAACACAGTAAACCTATCATTGGTTTCAAAATAGCCTTCAATTCACACTCGTTCATCAAATGCTTACAATAAATTAGGAAACTTAATCAGACTGTAATGTCAATAAAAAATCAATCTACTTTAATATAATTGAGAAAAAGTAAAGAAAAAACTAATAAGCTTCAACAACTATGTAGAAAAAAAAAATCTAATTGAATTGTCATGTCAAAAATAACTAGAGTAGAGCACAAGAAGATTACAATCAAACATAACAAAGACTATGATAAATAATGTCTCATACTCTTCAGATGTAGAATGTCAACAAATAATAAACATTTAAAAGTAATTTATAATATGAACTTTTATCAAAAGATTCAGTTTCCCCTGTGTACTTTTGAAATGTAATACTCCAGTAAAATTGTTGCTAGAAATCCCAAGAAAGAAAATTAGTAAAAACATTGATATTTAATACTTGAGAATTTAACCTGGAACATATGGGCTAACCTGATTTTTGATAATTTCCTAAAAGGAAAAAAAAAATGAGGGCTAAAACTTTACCAGCATAATAATGAGTAGCCATAAATAGTTTAGTCATAAGTCATAACAAATTTCTCTAAAAAAACTTAGTTAAGCATAAACCTAGTCATTCACCTTATACCATATGTCCCCATTTTCTGAAGCTTTATGGCCACACTCTGCATCTCAACCTATATATATAACACTTATTCATCAGAGAGAAAAATAGTGCTATACAGCAGTATATAATAACCGACAATAAGATGCCTTCAAATTCGAAAAAATTACAAGGAACAAGTTTATGCACCTTTGAAGTAAAGTTATTAAGAGTCCAAAGTCTAGGAGAAAGTACCTTTGAACACATTGATAAAGCAATCTCAAACTCCTAAAACTAACAGCCTTGCTTCTTCTGCGTATTCTCGCATCACAGAATCAGATTAGTTCAGTGCAAGAGTTGTAAAATAGCAGGTGCATAACAAATTTTCAACGTAATCATCACCATCATTAACTAAAACCAGCTTGTAATGCATCAAATATCAAGTCTGGAAAATTAAAACTCAGAAGACTAGTAGAGAAAGTAGAGTAACTTCACCAGTATTCGGTGTTACCACTAAGTACCTGAATAGTTTAAACAATATAATTGGTTTAAACACTACACCAAAAACAGCAAGGAGAATGTGAACATAAAAGAAAAGGTATCTGCAATCATCCAACATGCACAACAATGTAACATTATACATTAAAAAACTAATTGAGTTTTTGACATGAAACAGCAATCTGACCTGATTTCTCCGGTGAAAGCACCACCTTTTGACACCAAGAATTCTGGCAGATATTTTCAATCCTATCTGTGATTGAGTTTTTCACCTGATCGATGTACACGAAGGGAGGAGCAACAACAACATCTGTACTTCTCACAAAATTCGAAACGATTATGAAGGCAGAATATAAAAAATATACCAACAATATTATTAAGAACCCGTTTCTACATAAACCATAAAATCGATGTATACTTTTTTAGGTAAGTAGCCATAGACACCTAGGTCCAATTCCTTTTGACAAAAACAAGTTGGAACACTTATAACCATCTCAATACTTTTTCATCTTTATTTTATATATTTTAGGACATAAGAAAAAGCAGAATATATTTCTTAAATTTTTACATTGTTTGCTACAGTTTACAACTGGAAATGCGATTGTTAATGTCTTGAAAAAAAAATTAGTCTTGAAAAAAAAATTAGATTGATTTTAATCTATGTCATTAGTAAAAGACGTTATTTGTTAATGTGCCTGTTAAATGTATCATGTAACACATAAAGTGACAAACACATGACAAACCCATCCACCCAAATATCTTCAAAGCATTAGTTAACAAAAAACCCTTATTTTATCTAACCATCATCATGATTTATTTAAAAAAAAGAAAAAGGTTAACAATACTATTTTCAATGTACTGTAACATTGACCATTAGAAAAATGTTATTGTACAACTTTTGTCTGAAGGAATGTGTTAAGATTCCTAACACATTTAAGATTAAAGTATGACTCTACAAAAATTTATTGTTAGTTAAAATTAAGAGTTTAACTTTGATATATTAATAGTGTATAAGATTTTACATAATATCGTTTAATCAAATTTTTTCATATAAATAACATTTTAAGTAATAGATGTGATAATTAATTATATTTATTAATGTGATGATATAAAATTAAATGATAATGTAAAACTCATTTATATTATTAGTGTATTGCAATTAAATTTTAAAACTAGTTGCACACTAGACAGTGAAAGTTATATTGATATGTGAGATAACGAGTAATGATTTATCTTCTAACAAAATCCTTTTATAAATTCTCCTATATATTAAATGAAGTGAGTATTACTTTTTTTTAATGCTAAAAGAATTTATTAAAAAAAAGTATAACTATTATAAAAATATATATCATTACGCGCGAAGTAATATATATATGTTATATCATCTTACATAGTTCAAGAGATTAATTTACTTTGATTTTTTTAGATTAAAAAACACTTGAATCAACCCAAAGACAGGAGGCAAGCCAAAGTTCCGTACAGCGAAAATAGCGACAAAAACCAGGGAAGGAATACAAACTCCCAAAGCACCAGCTTCCCCCAACTTGACTACTGGCCACTTCGATAAAATCATCACGTGCAAGGACAAACACACAAAAATGAACACCTAGCTTAAAAGTATCTTTTAGAAGTCTACCACCCAGGTGATTTTTAGTCATACTCGTAACCGAAGTAAATCCTACTAATTTTATCAAGTTTTACCAATTTTATTTATGATAGACACTCATAATTTTTTTTTTTGGGTGTTTCTATTTGAACTTTATGGTGTTTTTTATTTTTTTTAAAATGTTTCTTTCACATAAAACATGATGAAGATATTCATATTTATTATGAAATGAGATATAATATATTTTTCAAACTATAACATTTGTTGTATTCATTTTCAATATAAAAAGATGCTTGGACAATCTTTGAACAATAAACAAAGTTATAAATTTTTCATTAATTTAAAATATAAAGTGTATTTGTATTTTATTAGCGTTAAATTTGATATATTGTTTTTAATTTATAAGTGTTGTTAAACTTCTCTTTAAATGAAATTATTTTTCTTCTCGTCAAATAAATATATATGAGTTTTGTTGACAAGTGTTCTAAGTGCACTTGTTAAGAAAAAGTTTTTAGTGTTTATGATATATTTAATGTAAAAACTAATGTTTCCAATACAAAATTTCTTATTTTAATTCATTAACAAGTGTCATAAGTATCTTAATTAGAGCACTTGTTAAATAAACCGCGCGTTTATATATATATATATTTCAGTTTCTCGTTCCAAATGATAAATCATGAATACGCAGCCATAATAATTTACTGTCACCATAATTTATTAATTAACTATCACACTTATTTCAGGGCATATGTTATTAGAGGGCACGTTCCGTAGATGTGCCCTCAAACAAAGCTTACACTTTATTTGGCGGCGCTAATACACACGCTCAAACCCCAACGGGCATATATAGCAATCCCCGAAGGAAGAAAAGGGAAACGGGCTCAAGGGCAAAAGACAACCCTGTAGTTGGTTCCCCCGGGGCAGGTGAAGGTGCTAGTCTGGTCATCCTTCGGATAACTGTAAGCATCGGGGCACTGACGCTTGAAGTACTTCGAGAAATCGGTAGGCTGGCAGCTACCAGAATTGCAACAGTAATTGTCGGTCTTGAAAACCGTGCAAGGGTTGTTGCAACCGCCATTCGTCTTGAGCTGCCCGGGGCACTGCCCGGTGACGTCAGCAGTGCAGCGAATTGGGCGTGTACTGCACCCGCTCGTTGGGCTGAACTCCATCGGGACGTTGAAACCGTCCACTAGCGAGATGTCGTAGAAGTCCAAGTTGTTGAACTTGTTGAGCCCGAATTCCGCGAGGGTGTTGGGCGGTGCACCGTAAGCGGTGCACTGTAGGCGGCCCCCGCAGTCACCGGTCGTGCAATGTCCGTTTCCGGATCCATCGAAGTTGCAGCCGGTTCGGGCCCATACACGCCCGCCGGTGGTTCCAGCGGGAACATCGATGGACCACATCTGGCCGGAGTTGAGCTGGCGGCCTCCACCGGTGGGCACTGCGGCTGCCCACACGGTGTAGGGGCATCGGTTGGTGATGTCAAACCTTGCCGCCCTGGCGGCGGCAAGGTACACGGCGGCGAAGAGGAGGAAGACGGAGAGGGTTTTCGTCGTGGTAGCCATTGAATTAGATTTTTTGTTGTGAGGTGGTGGGAAAGAGTGGGAGGGAGTTGGGTTTATATAAATTTTTTTAGGCTGCTTACTTCTTCAGCTTTGGATCGATGCTATGGGTTTACGTACGTTGAAAAGTTGAAGTGGCTCCTGTTTGAAGAATTCGTGTGGGATTACGCGTGCATGAACTTGTAGACTAGTCAAGTAACTAGAAAATTGAAATACTTCAATTATGGAAATTTGATGCACGATTTCAATTTTCGACTAAAATTGTGTAAAATATCTAGTTGTACGGTACATTTAAATTTATATAAAATATCAAAAAAATTTAGAAATAATTTGAATTAAGAAAATATACAGAAACTAATTTCTATGAATATGGGTCAAAAAATTTTATATCGTATTCGATCATTTATTGCTATTTAAGTAAACGTTGTTAGGCTTGTACTAACTAACTCAAGTCATTTAGGCAATGTTTGTTTATAAGACATGATACAAAGATGGAGACGTGGAGACAACAATCCTATTTATTTACTCAGACAAACACAAATTTGTATGTTAAGATAAAAAATTTGTGTATTTTTTATATCTCTGTTTTATTGAAATACGGGGACACGACCTTTTAAATTAGAATAATATATTTTTATTTATTAAATTAATGTAATAAGGGCATTTTAAGTCATTTAGAGTAAATTTTTTGTTTTGTTTTTATTAAACTAAACAAAATATAAATACAAATAAGTGTGTCTTATACACTATTACCAAACAAAATACAAGACCAACACATAGTTAGATACAACAAATATATAATTGGATGACAATATAAATAAAATAAATATAAATATTAAAATAAAAAACTAATTAAACCGTTTTCAAATAATATATTTTAACTTATGTATAAAGAAAATTATGTTTTTCTTAATTTAATGAAAATACGATAGCTAGATAGTTGAAAGCTAATGCATATTGGCACAGGATATTTTTGGTCCTTTATCTGTTTCTTGTGCACTTGTCCCGTAAGCCATTTAATATTTTAAGAGTGTCTTCAACATGCAAATGGGTGATTTTTTGTCGCAATGTTTAGGTTTTGAGGCCATGTTTTCTTTTAGGTATTTTAATTATTTTCTTTGTAAGATTATTTTAATCTCTTGGTAATGTGGTCCATATAACTAATAGTGGTACTAACTCGAATTAAGATAATGACAATTAATTCTATAAAAGATTATAGAGTTAGTGGGAGGTATTTTGGTAAAATCGACCCTCCCATCTCTTTTATAAATAAGATGACAATTACTCAAGAAAAAAAAAGATTTAGAAATTATTAGAGTTTAAGGTCTGCCTTAGGAAAACGCTCTTCACATCAGGACTCGAAATGATAGAAAGGAAGAGAAAGAAAAAGTATCAATCGATTCAATCGCGACATGGATCTGGTTATGTCGTTCTTATCCCTGATCTCGTTTTACAGTGTGATAATCATGAATTTCAAGATCCAAAATTCAATGGTTGTTTTCTAAGTTGTTTATGGAAAATTACAACCTTACATCTTCTACATCTTCTTTTAATTCCCTTAATTAATTTTATGTGGATTATTCTTTTTTCTTCCTAAAAAATTAAGGGGTCTTGATCTCCTAAAAAGATTTATAATGAAGTTTCGCATGAGCTTATTGAGTGTTGGTCAATCCTGACGAGGTGGGAGGTGAGTTTTTCTTGCTATATTTTTTTCACCTACTTTAATGTATTTTGTCAAGAAGTAGCAGTACTTATAAATAATAATAATAATAAAATAAAAATAAAAAAGATAGCTAGATAGGTATGGTCATTTGTCAAAGAAAAATAGTACACGTTCAAACGTGGTCTGTGCCGTGATTGTCGCAAAAGATGATAATTTCATGCCTTCAATTCTTTCCGAGAATGTGCTATTGGTAAACTTATCAACATTTATTATCGTTGAAAAATAAAGCGTCGTTAACAACCCACTCATTGTGAAATTAAGTGGAGTGAATTCTATCATGTGAATTATCACTCTTCAGTTCTACCTCACACGTTAATTTTCACTTGTAAACATTCTTAATATGGTTAAACTTGTATAAAATAATTAATTATGCATTGAAATGGTAGAATGTCAATTTATAGAAAAAAAAATCATTTTTGTAAAATAATTATTACCTCCATTATGCTTTAATGATTCATTTTTTATTTTTTAAAGTTTGAAAATATATGTCTATTTACAATATTTATATGTAATTTTTTTTAATTTATATCCCTAATTGTAGTGAAACATTTATTTATATAATAAATGTAAATGAAATAATAAGTGCATTGAAAGTAGAAGTTTACTTTTTTAAAATAAAGATAATTTTGTCAATTTATACTATTTTATATATTTATCAAGATGTTTTTTTATCTTAATATATATAGTGTTTGATTTTAAATAGTTAAACAGTACGAATGAAGTATTAATAAGGAATGGAGAACGTAAATCTTAATTAATCTACCTTAAGTGGAGTCGATCGGTCCTCTATAAAGATATAAAATTATTCTAGTTTTAATTTTTATTTTTAGAATTACATAATAAACACGAAAGATACTAACATAAACACTTATAAGATATTGGTAAATATAAATTACTAACACAAACAAATAATCAGATCTAATGTTTACCCATAGCGATGAATGTGTGTTGATGCCTCTTACATCTTTAAAGTCCGCTCATCCTACTTTTCTAAAATTGGAGATTGCTTAGAAGTTTCATCCGTTTGGCACTGACTAAATCGCTTATTCAATATTCAGTGCCGTGTAAACGATAAATTAAAAAGTTTTTTTTTTCATTAAAAAAATCTCAATTATTCATATACATCCATTTTGTAGACGCAAGGTCAGTGGAGCAACCGAAAAGAAGGCTGCATCTAACCTGGATAAGGTATGTTTTGATGTTTGTTTGATGACCAAATTGGTTGGAGTATAAAAGTGATAACTTTAGGGATTAGGTAGAAAAAATAAATTTATTATGTTTGATGAAAGGTTAATGTAACTCTTGTTCTTATATTAAACTTAATAGAAAGCTTAAGAAAAGTTTTTGGGTTCACCCCCTGCCTCTTTTCTTCACCGAGGTTGGTGACAAAAACCGATGCCTGCAACAAAGAGAAAAGCAAATGGATATCTTTTTCTTTTCTCTGATTTTAGTTTAATGCCTTTTTTATTTTCTAGATCTAAGAAGTTGAATACGACAAACAATAAAAAAAAAGTTGAGAAAAAACAAAGAGAGTGGAGAAAGAATAAGGGTTCTGTGGAGTTGGATCTACTGAGTCATGCAACGGTGGTTGGCAGTGGCCAGAGGGGTGGGAGGGCGCTATATTGGTGCCGGCGTCGATGCTGACCAAATCTCGCGCACTTACACATTGCTTTTGCGTTTTCTGAGAGTAAGAGGATCAATATCCTCCTCCTCGTCTTCTTCTTCTACTCCACCCCCGCTTCTTCGCCCCGGCACCGCCAAGACGAAAGATGCTCATATATGCAACTTAGAAAGAAAAACTGTTAGATATGCCCACTTCTTTGTTTTCCATATCGTTGCAGTCTCCGACGACTTTGCGGTTTCTTTCATTCTGTAGTTGATTCCCTTCATCCGCATGTCATGTCGATTTTCTGTATCTGGTTCGCGGTTCATCGGATCTTGGTTTCGACACTCTTTACCGATGTGGTCGCATGTTTTGGTGGCGGTTGAAAAGATCTCTGCTTTTCAATTCTTTTTTCTACAAAATAATGGTTTTTTATTAAGCTCATAAATTTTGTAAATATTTAAATTTTTTGAGTTGTTATTGTGATTGTGATTGTGATTGTTATGGATATAATTTTCTCTTAATTTTTTTTCTAGATTTCTCTTATATATATATATATATTCATTCATTCGTAAAATCCAATGTTCTGAGGTTACTGTTGCTCATCTCATTTCATATCTGGGTCGGATCTCATTTTCTCTGTGTGCCACCTTTAGCACATAACAGAAGATGACCACCACCATGTTTGCCAGAGAAGTTCTCCATGGGTCATTTCCTACATCTTACCTTTTGTGATGATATTTGAATTTGAAATACTTGAACTCTGCCTACAGATGAAATTAAATTCAAATGGAATTTAATGTGGAAGAGACAAAAATCAGATTATGATAAATTGATAAATTTGATGCGATTACATCTATTACTTTCTAAATATTCAATAATTAAAATTTAAAGAATTAAGGTATGATTAGTTACTCCGGTAAACTGCCACTTTCACTATCAGTAACAAGTTAAAAAAAAAATTAGGGGTCAATTTGCAAAACTAAAAGTGTAGTTATAAACTCTTATATGGTCAAAAACAGAAATACCTCTTTTACAATAGCAGCCGTTGACGTGCATTTCTATGGCTAAGATCCATTGACCAACTTGGTCCGTAAAGATTGTAGGACCAAATTAGCCAAAGCCCCGAAAGGAATCAACCAATATTGATTTTGGTCAATCATCCAATTTTTCATTGCTAGGTGGAAGAGACATATTGAGCGTCATGAAAAGAGGCCCATAAAAAGTTAGAACTGAACTCACTTACACATCAATTATCTACTCTCTAAGAAACAATATGGGCCTATGGCCCAAAAAGTGAAGTGATTGCAATATTATCATCATATAATCATTTGACGGGCATATTCACCAGAGTTGCGAGGATTAGTCGTATAGGCACTTATCCAACACTACGGATATATTGGCCTTTACACTCTGCATATATATATATATATATATATATATATATATATATATATATATATTTATGATACTGTATGTATGTATGTATGTATGTTTGTTTGTTTGCATATAAACGCTTCAAATACAATACGAACCCACGTGCACACTAATCGTATAGCCCCCTATTTCTAGTCGGTGAAATATGGATTTGGCCCCCTTACCAAAAAGAGAGGGGTCATACTCATGCCCATTAAGCTTCTTCACTAGAGTCCAGTGTTCGCCTCTTTTGACGGGCGGTGCAAATTGCTATGCACATTTTATTTTTTGTCTTCACTTATCTTTCACACATGTCATGGCTTGTCATCTAGCAATTGTAGGCTCAGATATTCCATTGATGGTGGTGAATTTGATAAAGGCGCGCAATATGCCAATATCTATTTTGCCTGGATCATGATCTCTCTCTGGTTTATGAGCAGGTATATCACTTATCTGACCCTTGATGGTGATGAATTTGTGAAAGGCAACAATATCTATTTAATTACTTGGATCGTCTCTTGGTTCTATGATTAGGATATCACCAAGTCTGACCCTGAACAAAATTTCTTATCTAAGTTGTTGATTTCCTCGGGTAGGTGAGGCTTCCGTTTACGGAACAATAATATACATGGGGGAGGAGATTAAATGGCTGAGGAGATTTGATTTGCACATTTCTACAGTTCGGACGCCAAGTGTGGACAGATATTCAATTATTGTTTCTTTTTTACGGAAAGATATCATATTATTGTTAATTATGAGAATATTTAGTTACTCTTTTTCAGGATCCATACCATATATCTTTTTTGCTCTTTTATATATATATATTGTTATCTTGATTACGTGACTTCTGACATGTTAGAATCGCCGCTAAGGATTCTCTTGTGCTAGCCAATTGCTTATTGTGGGGACGGTTGGGTTTTTTACTTTTATTATTATTATTTTTGGTTACATGTATTTTCTCACTCGACCCAATTATATATATATCTGAATACTATAAGATATATATGAGTGACTATTTAAGTTAAAATTTAAACTATAATTCTTAAGTTGTGAAGGATTAAATTACTTATCACTAAACAAAACCTAATCGATATAAGTTGGGTTTCTTTATTCAAGCTGATAGTGTAAGCAACTTGATATTGTTTAAATAAGGTCTTAAGTTCGAAATCTTGTGTATGCAGTTATTCTCGCTGGGAGACTCACCCGTCATAACTAGGTACGTGACCCGGGTCAACCCAGATTAGTCAAGGTAAGGCTTTAGATACCGGGCAGATAACCTAAAAAAAAGCTGATAATACCGTTTTGTTACTTTTAACACAAAAGAGTGATTCAAAGCTTACTGAAAATTGTTGGTCATTTTGCTAAAAAAAACCTAAATAATGTTTTAAAAATTAAATATAAATATTAATTCAAAATATACCAAAAAAATTATAGATCGATATTTAGAAGAGGAGTAGCCCGTAAAACAAGTGTTAGAAAATTATTTAATTTATTTTAATCATATGATGATATGGTCATTATTTCAATTTAAAAATATTTAAAAGAAAAGGAAAATGCCTTAAAATTACAATGTATCAAAAGTATTTTCAAAATAAATTTATCTAATAATGAGTGTAATGCGTAAATTTTGCAATCATTATAAAAAAAATTGATGTTCATATTTTTTTTTCTTCTTTTCGGTTATAGTGGTGAAAATATGACCTTTCAATTATTAATACAAATTTCAAAATATCAATCCAGAAATCTTTAATATTACCTTTTCTAAAATTCTAAAACACAATATCTCTCTAAACAACTTAAATTAATTAATAAAGACAATTAAGTAATTTTATATTTCTCTTATATTTATTTAAATACATTCATGCTTCAACAAGTAGCTGACTGATTAATGAGTGAAAGCTTAGCGGATCACGCGCACTTAATGGGACCTGACGTGTCGACCCAATCCAGAAAGACTATGCCACTGTGGGACACTGGGGGCCCACACGCCGAAAAACAGAATTAGAATTAGAAGATGAAGATGAACAACAAATTNCACTCTATCGCTCTCAATCTCTGTTCCCCAAACTCTATCTTTCTTTCTTTCCGTGCTTCGTTTCGAGGCTCTATTTTTATTTATTTTATAAAAAATATTGAACAAAAAATGGTGTCGTCGAACCAAACAATCCTCGTCACCGGCGGTGCCGGATTCATCGGCACTCACACGGTGGTGCAGCTGCTGAAGGGCGGTTTTAGGGTTTCAATCATTGACAATCTCGACAATTCTGTCATGGAAGCGGTGGCCCGGGTCAAGGAGGTGGTGGGCCCTCAGCTCTCCCAAAATCTCGATTTCACCCTCGTATGTGTTCCTTACTCTCATTTTTCTTTTCTTCTCCGAATTTTTTGCATCACGGAAACGGAGCTCTAATCTATTGATTTCCGAATTGGTTTCAGGGTGATCTCAGGAATAAGGATGATTTGGAGAAACTCTTCTCAAAAACAAAGTACGATTATGTGTTTTTGTTCTCTCATTTTGTGGTTGATAAGATGCTATAATGAATGTGTGTGTGTTTTGAATGGAACAGGTTTGATGCTGTGATCCACTTCGCTGGCCTCAAAGCCGTTGGAGAAAGTGTTGCTAAGCCCCGTCGCTATTTTGATTTCAATTTGGTTGGCACCATCAATCTCTATGAAGTTATGGCCAAGTACAATTGCAACAAGGTTTCCCTCTCACACTGATTTTATTGATTGGGAGGAATGATGAAAATGAGCATGATTTTTTTATTATTTTATTATTGATTGTTTGGATCAATAAAAAATGACCAAAAGGTGTAAAATATAATATTTTTTGGATTGATTTCAATGATTGAAGAGAGATATACCTGAGTCCAATAACGAAGATTACACATTCATAGTTGTTTGTGTTTCACATTTATTTCAGTTGATAGCAGAGTATATTATACATTTATACTATTAATTAATTGTGTTTATATTCTCACCCTTTTTTTTCAATTCATTTTTTTCATATTCATTTCCCACAAAACGTAGCCTTATCCATGACTTGTGACCTCGTATAGGATCTTGTGATTGACTGCATAATGGTTCGTCAAATGCGTTATTTTCTTCCCTGTTTCTACATATAATATTTTGAAATTGTATATTATGTTAACTTGGACGGTTTAAGTTTCTTTGCTTCTTTTGGTTTTGTGGTATACTGTAGATTATTATTTAGCATGGTTTTGTGGTATACCTTGGTTTCGTCAAATTGCTCATGTGCAGATGGTTTTCTCATCATCTGCAACCGTTTATGGCCAACCTGAAAAGATACCCTGTGTGGAGGATTTCAAGTTACAAGCCATGAATCCCTATGGCCGGACCAAGGTAACCATCACTTTGTTGTGTGTTACCTTTTATTTTTAATTTTTTTGTAGGTTGGGGATTTGTAGTTCACTAGTTCTTGACCTAGTAATGTTATTAATATGACTGCATTAGCTATACTTTATAAAGTATAAACTAAGTTGCAACTTGCAATGCCTAGTTTTTGGACCTAGTTGCTTAGTTTTGTTTGCTCTCTGACACTGAAATTTATTGCAGCTTTTCCTTGAAGAAATTGCTCGAGATATCCAGAAAGCTGAGCCCGATTGGAAGATCATTTTACTGAGATACTTCAATCCAGTTGGGGCCCATGAAAGTGGTAAACTGGGTGAAGATCCCAGGGGCATCCCTAATAACCTCATGCCTTACATACAACAAGTAGCTGTTGGAAGGTTGCCTGAACTCAATGTATACGGTATCGATTATCCCACAAAGGATGGCTCTGCGGTTCGTAAAAGTCACATATACACTGCAATTCCCTTTTTACATTATCATATTATGACCATAACAATAATAAGAATAATGACAATTTTTGTGCTCACACCAGACAATCCATTTGTGAAAAAAATTGTATATAAGACATTATTGGGTGATAAAGCAAATAACGGGAGATATATTTCTTTGCCTTCAGAAAATGCTTACCCTCCTTTCTTTTTCCATATACAAATCAAGGTACGGGACTATATCCATGTGATGGACTTGGCTGATGGTCACATTGCTGCCCTGCGAAAGCTTTTCACCGCAGACAACATAGGTCAATAGTCCGTTTTTTATTTTATTTTTCCCTGTTTGACTGTTTAGCATTTATTAGAATTGCAACAATATAAATGTATCAAGTGTTTTGCATCTTTGCATGCTAAAGTAAAATTGGATAAATTGGTCTTCAGGTTGTACTGCTTACAACCTGGGAACTGGTCGAGGTACATCTGTGCTTGAAATGGTTGCAGCATTTGAAAAAGCTTCTGGCAAGGTAAATTATGCATATTCCTCGCATAAATTCTTACATATGCAAATGAATGAAGTGATCACATCTGAAGGTTTTTATTTTTCCATGGGATATTGAATCTTCAGAAAATTCCTGTGAAAAAGTGTCCCAGGAGACCAGGAGATGCTACTGAGGTTTATGCATCAACAGCAAAAGCTGAGAAAGAACTTGGCTGGAAGTAAGTACTCGATTTCGGCCTTGTCTATATATGTAACAAGCATGGCTAACTTGGTAACTGATAAGGTTTTGAACAAAGCTTTTGTCGACTGAAAGATCAATATTCTTAAATTTAATAGACTAGTACATGTATATTCATACCTTGTACTTTAACCGCTCTTAGTTTGTTATTAATAATTTGGGCCTTTTCTTCAGGGCAAAATATGGAGTAGCGGAGATGTGCAGGGACCAATGGAATTGGGCAAAGAACAACCCGTGGGGCTATCAGGGGAAGCCTTGAATCAGCTTGATAAACATATAGTAACAAACAGCTCATCCAGGAAAGAATTTCCATGCAAGTAGGCCCCACTTTCTATGCAGAAGACGTTTATGCCGTGTGATTCTTTACGCCCTCTCCTATCATCAGAATAAAGTTGTTGGTTGATTTTTCAAGAATAAGTAAGAGCTAGACATATGAAAGCAAATGTTCTGGCATCAGTAAAAATTGATCTATACTACAACGAAATTTTAATGGAAACAGCAAAAACTAATTAGCTTCTTTACACCTTTATTTTCCATGAGAAATGTTATTTGGACATACGTGGTAGAAAGAAGAATACGAACTTTTAGATGGTTATGGATAATTGGATACTTTAGTTGGACGAGTTACAAGTTTGTGTATTTCTCTATCTATTGTGTCTTCTTTTTTTAAATGTATCTATTATTATGTTTATGAGATACTTTTTGACGTTTAAATAGCATTTTTCTATTTTCCTTTAAGAAAAAGATAGAAAAGAGGAGCTTATATTATTTTGAGGTTACGCCACGCGTTAACTTTGGGTTATTATTTTCATTCTTCGTTCCATTTTGCAGCATGATGTGGCCAAAACAAGAATTATCACAACTCCAAAGGAAGGAACTGGGCATATCAGGCTCGCTGGTAAAATATGACGAAACATTAGAAACCATTCGGCTCAGCCCAAGTTATATTTTTGGAAAGTACCAAAACCATAGTTTGAACCGTATAAAGTAAAAAACATTACGACCATTGGGCTTAGCCCAAAAGCAAATTTTTTTTTCCCGAAAGGATCAGAAGCAAAGTTTGAACCATATAAAGAAACAAAAGTTAGAACCATTCGGCTCAGCCCAAAAACAGGAAGTACCAAAAGCAAAGTTTGGACTGTATAAAGAAATGAACAGTACAAGTTTACAACCATTCGGCTCAGCTCAAAAGCAGATTTTTCGCCCCGAAAGGACTAGAAGCAAAGTTTGAACCATATAAAGAAACGAACATTAGAACCATTCTGTTAAGCCCAAAAGCAGATTTTTCTTTTTTTTTTGAAAGGACTAAAAGCAAAGTTTGAACCATATTTTTGTCTGAATTAGAATCATTTAGCTGGACCATTTTCGAACCGAAGGCCTAAAACAAATATTTTCCAATACAATTGGGCCTTTGTTTAAAAAGATGATTCAATTTAGCTTGCCCACCTATGATGACCAAAATATAGACTTGGGCCTGCGTAACAGATAAAAGTTTAGTAAAGCATAATTAATTTGAGTCGAGTTGAATGACATAGGAATAATTTTTTTAGTGTTGAATACATTAAAAGAATTAAAAATATTAAAATATTCTATTTTAAATCTTTTAATAAGTGTTATTAGGACACTTGTTAGCTTAACTCTTTATTTATTCACAAGACTCAAAGTTAAAATTTTATTTAAGAAAAATAGGTATTTAAAATCAACCAGTACATGTTAGCGTCCAACCTCTCTCCATCAACCACGAGCTGTCATGTGGGACATTATATGTTTATATATTTCTGTTGACACTGAAGACAAGAAAGAACGTCAATTTTTAAAAAATAAAAAACAGTAGGAGGCGATTCCAACTTTTTAGTATTAGTCATGAAAAAGCATAAAAAAATATATATTAATCACAAAAAAATGCTAAAGCCTCTTAACTATCTAGCCTATTATCAATGACACATGGCTCTAGTATTTATTTTACTTGTTATTTTGCTCCCAAAGTTGTCATGTATATTCATAAAGTCGTTAGAAGGATAACTAAACTAAATAATTAAAAAATTCTAACATTTCTCGTTAATCATTTTTAGGTAAAGCCATGGTTATCAAACTCGTGAGTTTAAGTAAACTCGTGGAGCCTCCGTAAACTCGGATCGTAAACTCGTACGAGTTTACCTATTATTAAAAAAATATTAAAAAATATTTTAAAAAATTATTATGCTACAAAAATATATTTAATAAAACTTAAAATCTTTTAACTCCATAACAAAGCACTAATGAAGATGAAATATATGAGTTCTAAGTTCAATTCATAGATAATACATAATATATATGTTTGAACAAGAACATATTCTCCTCCACATAAACTTAATGACAAGTAAATCTATCAACACAAAAGAGAGACGGTGTATTGAGCAACCAACATAGCAAATGTATATAAAGAACAATGTCACTCATTTTTTACAGAAGTAGTCTGCTTCAAGCAGACAACAAAGAATTCGGTGATGAGTTCGAGGGGCATGCCCTTTGTTTTTGGAACCTTCAAGAACATAAATATCCAGGAGATGACACACACAACAACATAAATACCGAAGATACCAACGAGTCCCATAGTACTGAGCATCACACGAAGTGAGTATGTGACGAAGATGCCTCCAATCCAAAACACTAAAGTACAGATGGCGATGCAGAGGTCACGCACCCTAGTGGAAAAGATCTCTGAGAAAATGATAAAATACATACGATGGATTAGGAATGAAGCACAATGGCACTACAGAGCACGATTGCATGCGCAACTGTAAAAAAAAAAAAAAAAATTGCCCGTGGTAAACTCGTACGAGTTTACCCGATTTTATACGAATTTACCTGATTTTACCCAAAAATGAGTTTACATGCAAGTTAGCTCGATTTTACTACCTAAACTCGTACGAGTTTACGAGTTAACTCGCGATTTTGATAACTATGGATAAAGCTATTACAATTTTTTAAAATGACTCAGCTTGACCCATTTGGTCTGGGCTATGATAGATTGTGGGCCAGAACAAGGAAAGTAGGCTGGCTTGCTTCAACGGATTTGTTTAAAAAAGGTCTATAAAGTATAAACAAGCACATATTTAATAAAAGAAAGGGTTAATTATGTTTTTGGTCCCTGTTAAATTTGAAAGTTTAGCTTTAGTACCTATGTAAAAGTTTTAGTCCCTGCAAAATTGAAAAATTAGGTTTTAGTCCCTGGGGTTGGGTAAGGGTTGACTGTGCTGACGTGGCGCTGACGCGGCGCGCCACGTGGCATAACCCAAACACCCAACCCAGACCCATGACCCGAACCCCAAAAATGACCCGACCGATTTTTAATTTAAAAAAAAATAAAATTGCTCCCTGCCCCCCTCCACAACCCCGATTTACCCCACCCTCTCCTAACCCTTGACCCACCCCCACCCACCCTCTCCTCGGAACTGCTTACCACCCCTCCGCAGGCCGCTCCTCCCCCGCAGCCCGCAAAGACAGCCCCCACCCTGCACCCCGAGCCTCCAGATCCACCTGCAAGCCCGTCCAGTATCGAAAATTTCAGAACTGGAATTAGTGAAAGAGAACGAACCGCGACGAAGGAGGAGGAATTGACGGTGAAGAGGGTCTGAACATCGAGATCTGAGAGTTCGAGCTCGAGAGCGAGAGCCTCGCGTGGATTTGGAGGGAGAGACCCCAGTGGGGTTGTAGGGTGGATCTGGAGGCTCGAGCTCGAGAGAGATTGACTGAGGGAGAGCCCGTCTTCGTCGTGGTGCCTGCAACCCCGGTCTCTCCCCGCGGTGCCGCCTACACTCGTGACTCACCCACGCCGTGACCCACCCACTTCCCCCTGCTGATCTCTCTCTTCTCTCCCTCGAGCTGCGGTGACGCTGTGCCCTCGCCCTTGGCGGTTGGCGGTGAGTGTCGAAAGATGTGGAGAGCTTGCGGTCGAGAAACTGGAGCATGCAGTCGAGGCGCTTGGTGGTGGAGTGGATGGAGGCGAAGGAGGGGGAAACAACGTCGTTTACGTCATCGGAGGAGGAAGGAAGGTACAAGAGGGTGGGGGAGTGGTGGTGAGTGTAGGAGGAGGATGAGGAAGCAACGTCGTTGGTGGGTTTGGGGATTTTTGGAGAGTGGTTTGAGAGAGAGAGTGGGGGGCAGGGAGTAATTTTTTTTAAAAAAAAAATTAAAAATGGGTCGGGTCATTTTTGGGATTCGGGTCATGAGTCTGGGTTGGGTGTTTGGATTATGCCACGTGGTGCGCCGCTTCAGCGCCACGTCAGCACAGTCCACCCTCACCTAACCCCAGGGACTAAAACCTAATTTTTCAATTTTGCAGGGACCAAAACTTTTACATAGGGGCTAAAACCAAACTTTCAAATTTTACAGGGATCAAAAATATAATTAACCCTAAAAGAAATCACTGAAATTTACGATAAGAGTTTTGTTCACTACACTATAAGGTGAACCGCTATTTAAATTTTAGTTTAAAAAATTATTTACATTTAAGTGTTTGACAATATTTAAATAATATTTAAATAGGATTGCTTTTGGTGGAAAGAAATCTCTTTTAAGTGAAAAGGATTATTTGAGTAAATTTAGGAGTTCTCAATTTTTTTTTTTCTATTTCCTGCTTATCTGATCCGTCTCTTGCCGCATTTATCTGGTTGCTTAATTTTGTATCTACTCCTCCTTTTTGTGGATTGGGTGGTTTCAAATTATCTAAATAAAAACTTGTGGGAAAAAAATTATATTGAACTTGATTTTGGTTTATTTTTTTTTTCCAAAAAAAAAAATATGGGATATTGGCTCCCTTAGCCCCTTGCCTTCTTCAGTTATCTGCTCACGTCAACGTGATTAATCAGTAATATACATGAATTTGCTTGGCTTCATTTTTCCCTTGAGCTCTCCCTAACCATTAGAAACTTAGAAATTAAGTGCTTGGAGTTATCTTTAGTCTTTACAGTCAGTTTATGGTTCGTACGTAGCAGCATCCTATGCGTGGCTTTTACTTCTCGTATTGACCTCGGATTTAATTAATCTTGATATTTTTATTCATTTAAGAGAGCACAACTTCTTGGAAGGAGCTGAGAATTTTCTTTCAAATGATCAAAGTTAATTAATTTGCTCCTTCGCCCCTTAACAAAGAATGAAACGGAATATATATGATGCTCACAGTGAATGTAATCAACTATTCCTATACCATNATATATAAATTTTTATCCACGGTGTAAAGTCAATCAATCAAATATTATTACATTAATATAAATAATTGATTTTATCTTTTACTCCTTCAAAAGCCATATAAATCAAAAGATTTAATTGAATGACAGTGAAAAACACTTTCTATTATTAGTTGATAAAAATTAAACTCTTCTTATGATGTCATTCTTAAGAATTAAATTTTTAACCTTAAAACAAATGTCCCTTAGGTAAATATTTTTAAGAATAATTAAAAAACTTGATTCTTAGATTATTAATCTGTAGTATTTTTCTTAATCCATTAGGAGTAATCTAATGATAAAGAATTTGAATAGTCCACATATCTTAAATTTAAATCTTATTGAATATAATTTTTTATCAAAAATAAAAAGTAGTATTTTTCTTAATTGTGGACGAGTAAACAAAGTAATTACTAATTTTACAGAACACATTGAGAATATGTTATTTGCACAAAGACTTCTACAAGTGCCGTTTGGAAACTGATTTTTGTTGCAAAATTAGTAAATGCTGCCAATTACATGAACCAGGACTATAAATAATCTGAGGAAGAGCATGTGGAAAAGGAGAAAGAACAGGACCCACGAGAAAATAGAATATATTATACATGCAGAAACACATACACAAGTTCCATACGTTTGGTTTTTTATTTTATTTTATTTTATTTTATAATTTGACTTCTAGAAATTAAGGGTGCTGCACTTGTAGAAGTCTTTGAGCAAATCACATATATGAGTGGGTAGGTACATTTTGTTAGGAGGGTTATTCGGTATCCTCTCGAATTTTTTGCATATTTATACTACGATTTTTCATTTTTTTTGTCATTCTTAAAATTTAAACCATCAAATTTTGACACTATTTCATAATATAATATGGTCATATATTCAAGTGTAATACGATATAATATATTAATATGAGTCAAATAATCTTTAAATTTCTAAATTTTTTAAAAATTGATTATAATAATTTGATGGAGTAGAAAATTTGTAAAAAACATATGAAACATAAAATAGTGAATGCACTTCATTTTTAAAATTATTGAAAATGAAAAATATAGTGGGAAGGAGTAAAAACTTCACGTTTTCTTATTAATGTAGCTAAATAGAAAGTGTTAAAAATGTGACTACGGGGGAAAAAAAACAACACCACTATCGTAACCATGTGTACTTGAAGAATTATCGAAGATAGGGACAACAGAACTGTTTTCCTCTCCCTTTTAGAGGGAAAGAGTGAATTTCCTTATATGGTACACTAGCCACTAACTAGTTGACTCACAAAGCATGAAACTAAAAAATTTCCACATGGCCTTATGATTGAGGGAAGAGGCACCCACGAAACTGCACTGTCACTGCTCAGCAATTTTATCCACACACACACACAAGTTTCTCACTCCCCCTTGAAGGCGTGAACGACACAATCGCACACAACCCTTTACTTTTCTCCTTTACCCTTTCACTATTTATTTCCCTTGTAAACATTGTTAGCAAGGGAGCGGGTGTATCATGATGTTATGACCCATCATCATGACCATGACCATGACCGTGGCACCACAACCATCCCCTTCCACCATGGTGATGGAAATCAGCGTGGTTTCGGCGGAAGGCCTCAACAGCTACTCCTCCTACCTCAACCCCAAAATCAGACCGTTCATCACCATCACCAAGCATCATCCACCCACCCCGGCCCATTCCATCGGCCCAACTTCAGGGTCGGACCACAAGCTCCGCCTCGCAGTGGATCCCACCTTCTTTTCCGACACATACTCGTGCCTTCACCTCCAGCTGTTCACCAAGCGGAGGATAGTGGGCCCGGCCCAACTCGGATGGTGCGTGATCCCTGCCTCGGACCTTGGCCTCATTCCCTCTGGCGGTGTGAGTTACCTCAGTTACCGGCTACGGGCTACTGACGGTTCCAGGGGACACGTCATCATCAACATCTCCATCAGATTGGAGGGGCAGCGTGCAAATACTGCTGTTACTGTTCCGTGGACGGCACCGGCTGTGGACGCGTGTCGCACTGTTATTGGTATACCGGTAACTGCCATTCGGAGAGCTAGCCATGGTAATTGTAGCGGAACAAATACAAACACTAGATAATATACCAGAGAAATGTTATCTGTAAGCTCCTCAATTTTTAATTTATTTTTTTAGGTTGTTTGTTCGGTATTTAAGGTTTAGCCTTGACTAATCTTAGGTTAACTCAATTGCGCATTTGGCGATGGCGGGTGAGTCTCTCAATGCTCTCAACGGTAATAATTGCGTGCACAAGATCTCAAATTCGGGATCTTAATATCAAATCACTTACCACTTAGACCAATGGTTGTTCACAATATTAGAGTTCATTGTAATTTATTTGTTATCCGTTATTCTCTCTCGATGAGAACCTCATACTTTTACGAGAACGTGATTGAGTGCATAAATGACAAAAATCAAATATTATGTTTAGTATATAAATAAATGAAAAATGAAGGACCAATTGGTGGCGTTGATGTGGAAAGTTGGGGTGGCACTAGGCGAAGTGGTCTAGTTGGGGTGGTGTCATTCTTGATCTGTGTCCCTACGTGGACACTTATGTGATGGAGTATGTTGGCGAAAGTTGAGAAGGGGAAGGTGCCACTAGATTTTGGGGGGTTTGTCCTCATGAATCATATTGATTAATTAATTACCAGATGATTCTTGTACTCTTTATGTTTTGTTTGTTTGTTTGAAAAAAATAATATATAATGTGAGTGTGATAAGTGTTTTTAGATGTATGAATATTATATACAATACTATATAATAATGTGTGAGGAAGGAGTGGCTAATGACGTATTTTTATAAAAAAAAGTAAAAATTGTATATAATAAAGTTTGTATATTTTACTATATTACTTAAGAAATGTTTTTGAAAATTGTTTAAATGTCATTACTCTGTTGCTTTATTTTTTTCATTTTTACTTTTAAGCGGAACACAAATCTCATGCGATCTATTAACTTAACATATTCATAAAAGCTATAATTTCAGTTCAAACATTTTTATTAGCAAATATATAATTAAAAAATATTGTTTATTTTATATATATATATATATATATATATATATATATATTAAAAAGCACCGCTCCGAAGTAGGTCCAGCTGGAAAAGAAACACAGCTGGAATCATCGCTAGCCTATCTTTTGTGGCCATATTTTTCATACAAGTTATAAACAAATAGCAAACTAATTTATCAACTCATCCCGATTGACTAATTCTTTAATAATGTGTCACGGAAATGAAAAAGAAGGAACAAATATATACGTATATAGTATTCATGAGGCTGCAAAACCTTGAATTGCAATCATACAAGCAGCAGGGGACGGTGCATCCCAATTTACAGACATTCCAAACAAATTGCTTTATATATCTTCAATATTGTATATATGAAAACATGTAATTGTACAGTGTCAGAACTTACGGATTGGCATGGGCAAAAAATGTCCCTCCAAAGTTCAGACTAGCACCAGCTTTTAACATTACCCCCAATTGAAACTTACTTCTTCCTATCATCGACTTCTCTTCAAGAATGCTAATAGGCCTAAGCCAACAATGATTGCAGCTCCAGCAGCAACGGCACTAAATGCTGATGCCCATGCTTCTGAACTAGTGTATTCCACATATTCTGAAGTAGACTCTCTTCCATATTCTTGTATTCCCGAGTAGTCTAAATGTAATCTCAATCCCTACAAAATTCACCAATCCAATCCAATGTCGTTAAAACTACATAAGCTCCTTTGCTTTCATTGTTAGTGAAGATATCAAAATAGTCTCGTCATTTGTACATTACAAAAATGGACATCGTGTATACACTACACAGAGAAATTAACATTATTAAACACATAAACAAACAATATTAAACACATGTGTTCGTATACGCATCAAAGCTGAGTTATAATGTTTGATTTTCTGTTTTGTATTATTTATTTATCTGTATAGTGTATACAAAGGTGTCAATTTTTGTAGTGTAGAAATAGTATTTTTGATGTCAAAACCGAAAAGAAAAAAATTAGTTCAATCCCTTGTCCTTTGTTTATCTTAAAATTAAATTTGAGAAGGTATGATTGACACGTGTTACTTTAACTTTTTAAACTTTGAGAAACTATTAATTGTTGACAATTACAGTTTATTAAAACAAGAAATTCTTTTTTTACACCAAATAGTACCACCCTTGTTATAAGAAAGCCAAGTTAGGTTTAGCTATTCCATCTTAATGATTGTGGTGCCATGTTTCTTTTGACAAAAGTAAAGATCCATCAACCTATCTTGCTCTGCATGATATTTCTTCAGAACTATTGATCCTTATACACACCAACAAATTAAATGATCCACCATACCTTCAAACCAGCTGCCTTTGCATGGTCCACTGCTGCAGCAAGATCATCGTCTGAAGCCAATATAACTTTATCATGTTCTTCGTCTTCATACTACAAACAAATTGACCGTCATGCATTAGGAAGGAAAAGAGGACGAAACATTGGCTTAATCATAAGAACATAAAGTTAGCAACTTGAAAAAATACCAGAATTTGGGGCAAGTTATTGGGGTCAACATCATTACCAACTCTCTGAATGATAGAAGTCACAAGCTCTGTTAAACTCCGAGTATCTGAACATGCATGCAACCACATAAGCCACTCAACTGACCGTATTATGCAAATAACGAACTAAAATACGGAAACTACATGCTATAATACGTTACTCGTGTATAGAAGAGTCATTATTATATTCTTTCTTTTTGTCTTTCCTTTGCACCATGTAAAATAAGGATTTTAATAGAAGGAAAGAAGAATTGCAAAAAAAACAAAAGGAAATGAGGAATTAGGATTGTTTTCAACTTCGAAATCTAGAAACCAAAAAGGAAAACAAACCACTAGTATGCATTACCCCCCTAATCCAAAATACATTATCTATTTTCTTAAAAGGAAAATTTAAACCAACGTGCATTAATTGACATACCGCATGTAAATCTATGCAATCTTGCCTTCTTATCTTGTATTTTGAAGGAAAACGCATTCAGAGTGCTTGACGCATTATAAGAAGTAGATCTCCCTGTTTCTCCTCCCTCAGAAACCATTTTCAAGGAAGTGTCACTGGCATGTCATTAATAATGTGTAAGCACATTAACAAGTTGTAAATATATTTCCTAACCATTAATGTGCGTGTATGTGTGTGTGTGTGTGTGTAACCTTTGTGAATCCTCATCATCATCATTAGGAGTTAAGGCCATGGCAGAATCCCAAAATTTTTGTATCATGGAGTTGGAAGCTTCATTGTTTAGATTGGCAGTATTTCCAACCTTTAAAGAAAAAAATGATAGTCATTAGAAAAAAGAATTTCTAGAAAAAATCATAGAAGTTGAAAAAATAAAAGAAATTTTGGTATCATACCTGACTAGCAGTCGCCACAGCAGCATGGGTGATATGAATCACATCAACAATAGCAACAACAATGCCATCTGTTTCAAACCAATCAAATTAGAAAAAAAAAAGAAAAAGAAAAAAAAAGGTGATGTTAGGACCTCTTCTCCATTTAATATATTATTACATTACCTTTATTAAGCACAGGAAGATGCAAAAATTTTCCATCATGCATGGTGTGAAGCGCATCAACAATTGGCGTATCAACTATTGCACATTCTGGATTTGTTGTCATGACCTGTAGATTGGGATGAATGAACATCAAATAAGAGGACAAAACAAGGATGATAAGATTAACACTTAAGAGGGACAACTTTTAATTCTAATACATGGTAAGAATAATGGTCCTAAATATTACTAGATCTAGATGTACCTTCTCAACAAGAGTTGATGATGGAGGAAGATTTTGTGCTATTACCCGCATCAAGATATCCCTTGAACTGAAATTAGTAGGCAAATTATAGTCCACAAAATTATTCTAACTACTCTAAATGACAATAAAAATTTAATGATTTCCATGGTGCATACTTACGTGAGAATGCCACATGGTTTGTCATCAACTGTCACAATAGCAGAGCTTATACGAAGTTCAAGCATCTTCTTTGTTGTTTCCAAAACTGTGTCTGTTGGTGAAACTGTTATAACCCTGAAAGGTTGAAGTATCATCTAATTTAACTTGGATGATAGCTACAGGCAACAGACAAACTAAAATTGATGTGATTTTTTCTTTAACTCAAACAAAAGAAGGTATTACCTACTTTGAATTCTCAGGAATAATTGTAGATAACGATGGCTTGAATATCTGCTCTCGAAGAGTCTCAATGAATGATGAATGAGAGCCTGCATAAAGAGCAAATTAGAACAAAATAAAACACAAACATTAGAAATATGCAACTTTGCTAGCTACTAATATTGTCCTAAAAACTTATAAAATTTGGCTTGTAAGAAACAGAGATACTCTACAAACCAGAAGAAGCAGGTGTTCCCCATTGTTTTTCGATACCTTCAACGGCCGCAGCAATTGCCTTTTCTTTCTCAGCTATTCTTTCTAGACGGGCAATGGCGTCATACAAACACTTAGCTATGTCAAGTAAGGCAATGACTTCTCCATTCTCTACCACAGGTAAATGTCTAAATTTCCCTGTCAAACATATTTCAACATTGTATTAAAAAAAGGGAAGATATGAAATAGTAACTAATTAATACCAAAGAAATAAAGGTGTGTGTGCGCCTTGTCTACATAAACTACCAACCATGCACCATCTTTTGGAGGGCTTCCACGGCAAGGGTGTCAGAAAGGACAAATACCGGATTCCTTGTCATGACCTTGGAACAAGTGTCTTCTAGACTAGCCTCACTGGCAATAACTCTTGTTGCTATATCCTTTAACCACAAAATGGGATAGCAAGTTACATACGTTAAAACTGCATAAATCCATCCAAATGTCTCAATACTTTTATTTATTTATTTGTTTGTGAGAGTCATACCTTGTCTGTGAGGATTCCACAGAGCAAGGCATTAGAATCAGTTAGTAAAAGAGCATCAACTTTGCGGGCAGCCATTCGGCGACAAGCATCATAGACAGTTGTTGTTTCGGGCACTGTCAAGGCCTTACAAAGTCGCAATGACCTCACAGTCCGCTCTCCCCTGATCCATTCCAACCATAAATAAGGTCATCATCATCCCATGTTTTTTTTAAAGTATATAATCAAATTCGTCTTAAAAATTATTAATGGTTGATCAAATTAATTTTGAGAGAGATTAATTGGACTGACGGCAAAAGATTAATTCTATTGATTTTTGACCACCTTAAATACGAATTTGTAACTTTTCATAACTTGATAATGAACTTAATAGATGTTGTTAGTTTTAAGAACAAATATGATGATTTACCCATTTTTTTTTGGTCAAGTTGATAAATGTATAAATCATTCAGTGACTCGTATTCTCTTCTTAGCTACTTAAGCAAGAAGGTGTCATAAATTTGATGGAAAACAAATCTAATCGAGTCCATTTACGTCATTGTAATGAATTGTTTAATTGCAATCACGGCATGCAGCAAATTACAAAGAGAATAATGAACACGAGAATGTGAAAAGGAAAATCACAATCCACATAAATCCCTAAACGGAATTAGAAAGCATGCATAGACGCGAAAATCAAGTATGAATAATAAGAATGAAGAGGGTGAATTGAGAACGTACGTGCGTTGAGGGGGAAAAGATTTTCTGGGATGAGAATCAGAGGATGAAAACTCAGAGGCTTTCTTCCCCTTAGCGCGGGAAGGACTATTCGTGGACGACACACTCCTTCGACCTTGACTTGACATCTTCCCCTTTTATTATCAATATACAATACAATTTGCCCAAATCGCTTCACATGGAGAAATCAAAGCAATTCACATTTAACATTTTGCGAGTTAAAATCGAAATAATAATAAATAAATCAGAGAAACTCACCAACAAAAATAGTTATAATGTGATACAGTAATTGGTATGAAAAGAAGAGGGAAGGGGGTGGGTAGTGGCGGTCGGGAAATGGGATTCCCGAGGACCGGCCGGCGAAGAGAGGAAGGGTGATTGGGAGGGAAACTTGCGTAACAAACATACTGCGAAAATAATAAGAAAGAAAAAAAAAAGAAATGTAGAGGTGGCAGGAGATGAGACGTTGAAGGCTATTCCTATGGGGCCAACAGGAGGGGCCCACGTCAGTTTTGTTGGACTAGAATTGCGCTCAATTTGGCCCGTGTAACTGCCAAATGTAACGGCCTCCTAATATCTACCCTCTACAAATTTACAACGACGATGATCTATGTGCCCTACGCTGCCAGGTAAGAATTCATTGCCTTTCTAAGCTCTAACAGAATGAACAAGCTCGGTTGTTCTGAATTTCTGGCCTAGTTGGGTTAGTTATGGAAATTTTATAGATTTTATTTGTTAATACTATTTATGACAATTCTTGGATATGTTACTTTGTAAAGAAAACAATGTCTTCAACCTAAACTTTGGTGCTTACCCGTCACATAAAATATATAGTTACAAGAAAAGAAGAAAAAAATTACATTTTTGCAATTCTTCGCATCATGTTGAACCAATATCAGTAATCGGCCGAAATATTATTACATCAATTGTATTTAATCGTTTATGGCTCATCGACTACGTCTCAAACTAGACACGAGAAATCGAAGGACCAATATTGAGAGGGTGGCCTCTTTAACACAAATTGTTTCCTTCTCGTAACATTGAGGTAAGTGTAGCTTACAATTTTTCATTTTATCTTTGGATACATGTATGGTTCTTCTTTTGTTAAGCGTGTGTTTAGCTTATAGAATTGAGCATAAAATTGTAACCTATAATTAGAATTTGACCTCTCAATTTAAAGTTTTATGTTTGACGTACCATATGAAATTAGAGCTATAATCTCACAAACAAATTCCATGGAATTGAAAAATAATTAAGATAATCTCCTTTTAATTCTAAGCTTATACCATAAGAATTGTCAATTCCAATAGTTGTTAAACCTAACCTGATCACCTCTTTGAGTTACTGATTCAATTAGTGGGTTACTAGATCACTTGTTGAATCAAATATAATAAAATAAACATATAAATTCATTAAAATAAATATACATGTATAATATATATATAATTTATTGAAACTAAATGACAAGAAGAAAGTTGTTGATTTTGTCCCAAGGAGCATGCCTCACAAATTAAATTTTCCCTTTTAAGTTGACCATGGGCTTGGCCTTTGAAGCGGTTGGGTCGAATTTAACCAATTCAAGTCGGGTTTGGACTAGTTAATTTCTGTTTAAATCGGTCTAAATGCATGTCCGATCTAAAGTGAGAATTGATTCGGTCAGGTCGTTGGGTTTTGTTGACCCAGTCGGGTCAGGTTTAATAACTATGTTTTAAACTCATTAAATTTTTTTCTCCTCATTAAATTGTGTATCCTTTATCTTTCTCATTTATTTGTTTGTAATCTTATTTATTGAAATTTAATACATTTATAGAATATTATATATGTATATTTTTAAATTTTATGACTGAATACTTTTTACAAAAATTATTTAGTACAAAAATAATTATTTTAAAAATTAATAAAAGTATTATTATAGTAAAAAATATTTATTAATACTTTCATAAATTCAATATTTTGAATAAAATATTAAAAATAAGTTTAGCGTTATAATTCATGATCAAATTATTTAGGGTACTCAAACAAAATTTGATATTCTATACGAATTCTAATCCTTTCAAAATTGGAATTGAATTTATAATTTTAGAATAGAATTTCATTTCTGACATCAATAACTTGTTCTGGTAGCATAAATAGCGAATACAATTTCCAATTTTGGCAAGCCCAAGCCCAAGCCCAAGCCCATCTACTTCAGTAGAGCCCAATATGATTCCACATAGTCATGCTCCACAGACAAAAAAGGGAAAATTGCCAAACCGACCAATTTTGGGGAGCGTATTATTCCATAAGAGATATAAAAAAGTGGGTATTGAAATTTGGTAGGTAATCAATAATCATTAAATGAATGAACCCAATGCAAAATCCCTATCCAAGAGAGGAGAGGCCATCAGAGCCGTCGAAATCACATTAAAAATGTCGTTTGGACAAGCTTCGCGGATCACTCCCCGCACCATGCGTTCCCATCCCAATCGCTTGCTTTGTCCACTTGTGGGCCCCACTCCCACAAATCAAAACCCGAACCCAACTGTCTCATCTCACTACAAATCCAACACTTCACCAAGCACCGCTCTGCACGATTAATTAGCTGAAGAGAGAGATGGCGGATTGGGGGCCGGTGGTGATAGCGGTGGTGCTGTTCGTGCTGCTGAGCCCTGGGCTGCTGTTTCAGATTCCTGGCAGGGGAAGGGTGGTTGAGTTTGGGAGTATGAGTACCAGCGGCGCTTCCATCATGGTTCACGCCATCATCTACTTCGGCCTCATCACCATCTTCCTCATTGCCATCGGCGTTCACATCTACACTGGCTAGGGTAACTCCATCTAGGATATGCATGTGATTCTGCTCGATGGATCTCATTTTATTTTTTGTTTTGCCTTATTCTATTATTATCTGCTTTTAGTTTTTTTAGATTTACTTTCAAGTGTGTACTGTTGTCAACTGTGTATCATTGTATGTAATGTAATGTATGTGCGTGTGTGATAGGAGGGGTACTGGAAAGACTGACTCCCCTTTTTGGTAATTTCAGCTGATGATGCTCTCCTAATCCCCATATTTTCCTAAAACGAAATGAAAAGAAAATGTAGGGATAAGGATGAGACTCTTTTAGTGGTGATATGATCCTTTTGCTTTATGACGGTGGATTTGGTAAGGATTAGTATTTTCAATGCTGGCGTTATTACGTGCCCCCACTTTTTCTAACTTCTTTCCAATAGTAGCCGCGTGGATTTGCAATGTTATCAAGAGACAGCTGTGCAACTGTCTTTGGTGGCGTGCTGTAATTTCAGTTTGTAAATGATTCATTGAAAGGAAAAATCAAATATTAAGTTATAATAACAATTTGGCTCTGGGAGAGTATATGAACTATGGTTTGAATATTACAAATTCAGTTTCAATCCATGGTATAAGCATAAATGGAAAAAAAAAGGTTTTAGTTTGGCCAAATCATTAGTTTGGCAATAATTATAGAACAGACCCTGAGATGTTACTTGTGAAGAAGTCACTACTGGATCATTTCGTATTTTACACCATCGGTTTCTACCTGCCCTTGAAAGATGGGAGATTGATAAGAATGTTTCTTTCCAGTCAAATAGGAAGCTGTAAATTAAAGAAATTCTCGTGTCAACTTATCATCGATGTTAGTCCATGTACTCGTCGTCATGGAACAATTACAAATACAAAGGGTATGGAACGACCTTTCTTCATCAATACTGTGCCACAATCCTCACAATAAACCCGATTAGTGAGACAGATGACATCTAGCTCTACTTGAATTTGTGAATAGCATCATTACCAGCTAGTCACAAAAATTATCGAACTCTTGTGAATTTATTGTGCACAGTGTTTACATTTTTTTGGTCTTAGGAAAAGTGCAGTAAACAACCTCCAATTTTATACATTTTGAAAATACGATCAGGTAATTTGGCTTGGATTGGCAATGTCTTAGCTTAGCTCTTAAGTTCTCTTCTAGCTACTCTAAAAAAGTCATAATAGTGTTGTTTAATAAAAAATGAAAAAGTAATTCTCAAAAAAACAAGTTATAGTATTGGCATTTGATAAAATATTTTAAATATGTTTTTTATATTTAAAATTACTATAATAAACATAAATATTAAATAAAATATTGATGATTTTTAAAAATTTAATAAAATATTAATATTTTAGTATTAATATTTTAGTATTTAGATAGCACAAGTTAATCTAAAAGGTTCATAATAACATTCTCTAACTTTCAAAAGTTAACAACAAAAGAACATCTATTTTTCTGTTTATCAAACACAAAAAATTGATTTATATTTTTTTAGAGCAGGAACACTTTTTCAAAAAGTTTTACCAAACAAAACCTTCACCTTCTTAATAATTGCTTGACAAAAAATTTAATATTCCATTCATTTTATTTTGTCCGTCATTTTAATCGTATGCATTTAAAGGATCTAAAACCAGGCAAGTTCTAAGGTTCACCATTTAAGTTTGGGTGAATCATTCACCCATTAAATTTAAACCATTAGGTTTAAGATCACCAATACACCTTAACATAAATGGTTAAAAATGAAATTGAATATTGATAAACATTATATTGTTTGTGCACCCTATAAGCTTCCCCAACTTCTCTCTTCCACACCATCCCTCTCCTTCAGGCAACCATTACCATCTTCGACCACTTCTATCACCACTATTATTGCTGCCCTTAACTCCCTTTAACCCACCACCACATTTCCAGAAAGCCAAACACTATGAAACATACCATCGCCATCGTATTTAAACTAAGAATTATATATATATATATATATATATATATATATATATATATATATAAAACAAATTTAGAAATCAGCCGTCCAAGTCCAGAATATACATAGACATGACATCATTGTCCTCCTCCATGGACTGTTGCAACCAACCATCGTGAAACCACCCACAGTAAATCGCGTATCCAAATTCAAAACCCAAATCTAATTTTGTTAGGTTCAAATATTGAAATCAGATTTGGGTGAGATTGAGGTTACAAAATTGAAGTTTGAGAGCTTTCTTTAGACTATAAATGGAAGGGAAAAAAAATATAAACAAAAAAAAAGGAAGAAGAAAGTTTTGCCATGATTACCAACAAACAAAATCGAAAGTTCTAGTGCTTATATCATGCAATTCGTTTGGCACCACTATCCCAGTAAAGATCTGACGTTTTTCATAGTTATAGGTTACAGATCTAGACTTTTGGTTTTGAATGTCTTTGTTTTTTCATTTTTTTGCATCTAGACTCGATCGTTGTTCGTCTCTTTGTTGTTGTTGGTGAGAATAAGAAAAAGGAGATAATGTGGGAAGGGGCTATTGGCACTAAGATGGGGGCTAGACATAGGCGGCAAGTTGAAGAAGTCAGACGGAGAAGATGGTGGGCAGCAAAAATGGTGGTGATGGAAGTGGTCGGAGAGGGTGGTGGTTGCCAAAAGGAGAAGGAGGACATGGAAGAAGAAGGGTGTAGAAGAGAGAAATTGGGTAAGCTTCTAGGGTGCACAAACAATATAAAATTTATCAATGTTCTATTGCATTTTTAACCACTTATGATAAGGTGTATTGGTGATCTTAAATCTAATGGTTTAAATTTAATGGGTGAATGATTCACCCAAACTTAGATAGTGAACCTTAGAACTAGCCCTAAAACCAAGGTATATTTTTAGAACATGTTTACTAAGATACAAAATACAAAATACAATCCATTAATTTTAAATATACCAGTAATAAGTAATATATTCTATTAATATATTTTTACATTTCTCCTTTACTATTATGAAAGGTGAAATTGAAAAGTTAATAATAAATAATTTATTGATATATGAAAATAAAAGCTATTATTAAAAAAAATAATCCACATTGCTGATAAGACGAAATTGAGGTTGTATTCCTATAACAGGACCTTTATAATTTTTAGGGTTTGATGACCAAAAGCCAAAGATGGTTGGCTCTTCTTGGTAAGGAAACAATTTATATCTCAAAAGGACGTGAGGTCAATTTTTGTTGTCAATGTGAAGGCTACTTTAGTGGGTGATCTATAAGTATTTTCTTAAATATTCAAAAAGCCTAGAAGCATGCTGAACTTACCTAAACTTTGTTTATTGAAAATAGTTAGGGGACTAAAAGAATACATAAAAATTAGTTAAAAAACCAAAATAAAAAGCAAAATAAGTTGAGAACCTAAAAATAATCAAATTGATTGATTCAATCACCAATTTGAGGATTTTACTCAAAAGTTATTAAAAAATGTGTAGACTGGGGCCAATAATTGGGCCAGGATTACACATTTCGATGCTTCGAGCCCACCCTCAGCCTTCTTATCCTTCTGAATCAAGTTATTGGGACCACAACCAAAAAGGAGTAATTGGGCCTATATCAGTGGAGTTCTCTTTAAAGCCCACAGACCCATTTCCCCTTCCTTCTTCGCTCTCTCGTCTCAGCCTCACTCATTCTCCGATTCCCCCGCCATTTCGCTGTCACAGTTCTCTCACCCTCACCCACACTCTCTCTCATGGCGACTCTCGCACGCTTCTCCAAGAGAGCTCTGAGAAGCGCCCACGCAATTGCAAATCGCCACGTGCACCCGCAGCAGCAGCAGCTAGTGGCGGCAGAACGCGCTTTTGCGACTGAGGCTGCTAAATCGATCACCCCTTCGCCGGATCGCGTGAATTGGGACTACAGAGGGCAGAGGAAGTTAATTCCGTTGGGGCAGTGGGCTCCCAAAGTGGCCGTCGACGCCTACGTGGCACCCAATGTGGTCCTCGCCGGCCAAGTCACCATTATCGATGCAGCCTCCATCTGGCCCGGCACCGTCATCCGCGGTGATCTTAACAAGATCTCCATCGGTTTCAGCTCCAACGTCCAGGAGCGATGCGTCATTCACGCCGCTTGGTCTTCTCCCACAGGTTAGGTTTTTCCCTCTTCTTTTGATTAGGTTTTTCCGTTGCGATTGCTTGTGATTTTAGTTCGGTTATGTTTGGTTGCTGAGGAAATGTGACACCGGAAAGAGGGGAAACTTTGGTATAAGCGTTGGGAATTGTATATTTGTCTTTGTGTTGTCCCTTAGGGATCCAGTGTGATGGTGGAATTCCTAATTTTCCTGTAAACCTAGACTGAGGCGAAACGAAACGTAAAAATAATAGCACATACAAAACGAAACATAGAAATGTAGATTTTATGTATTATTATGAGATATTATTTTGAACAATATCTTCACATATGTATATCAAGGTTGATTTTGAATAATGAATAATTTGTTAAAAGACAAGTTTTCATCAGAAAACGAGGGAAATTGAAACCTTACGTGATATTATTTTGGACAATATTTTCACATATATCTGTTAATGTTGGTTTAAATCGTGCCTAGTGTGATAGGGGAAGATAAACTAGTTTTCATTGGTTCATTTGATAATCTGTTTTCAGGAGAGTTGGGTACTTAATCATATGCTCAATATTCACCAATGTTCACATATGTCAATCAATTCTTCAATCTTCTTGTGCTTCATGATTTCATCATTTCTTAGTTGTAAATTGTTGACCAGTTTATGTTTCTCGTCGTTCCTTCTCCTCTGCTCTCTCTATTATGATGTTAAACTATTATGTCGTCCTATTGCTTGGAGTAAGTTATTGACTGACCTGTCCTTGGATGGCTGTGTTTTCTTAAATGTAGTTAGCCTTTTTTTTTTTCCTTACTTACTATTCCCTTCTGTTGATCTAAAAGGATATTGAATACTTTTTAGTATCATACTGAATATTATATACTTTTAATTTCTATTATATTCTTGACTTGTTGAGCTATCTACTTTTGCTCATTACTGTTTATGGTGGAAGCACAAAATTATAATTTCATTCATTTTTTTAGATATTGACAAGTTCTTTGCGATTAGTCGATTACTGTGTTGCTCATCCTCTAATGCATCATATTTACAAGCTCATGTTTACCTCTAATAAACATATACTCTCTTTTATACCTCCCTCATTTGGATGGATTCAAACTATTTCGCTGGTGCTGAGTCTCAGATAGAATATGTGTCACAGGAACTCACTTTATTCTTTCCAAATCCACTGCCTGCACAGCCAACACACAATAGCAGTATTGTTTGGATCACCTTTAGTCATATTATATCAATGCTCAGTTATAACGGGAAAATCAAATGCATAGTAGCCAGCAATTTCGTTATTATATTACAATTTATTTTTTCACGGAAAGAAATGGGGACAAAGGTGGGAGGAGTCAAGGTTTTCAAAATCAAGATCCTACCTAACAATGTAAAGGGAACATACACATAAAATGTGTAATATTAACACGGATTGTAAGATCCTACCAATTAAAAATAATTACATTTATACCCATATGTACATACCACGCACACACGCACACATCTATATGCATTATGCATACACAACATAAAAAAAAATCTCAATTAACACATTCATAAACCATGAGTTTTTAATATCACATAAAACTAAAACATTTAAAGAAAACAACCCAGAAGTTGCTAGAAACAAGCCAAACCAGAAAGGGCAGAAGAATATAGAGATAGCAAGAGAGCATCTACTCACTCAAACCAACCTGAAATAGCACCTCCGCCTTGTGCTCCTCTCAGCTGCAGAAGGCAGCCACCACAAAACAGAACAGAGAGGGTGGCCAGAAGCGAAACAGAGGGGGAGACTGTGAGACTGAGAGGCCAGAAGCAGAAGTGAAACAGAGGATATTGTGAAAGTGAAAATGAGAGGGAGATTGAGAAACTCAGACGAGAATGAGATTGAGAGAGGAAGCAAATGCTTGTTTGATGGATTGTTTTATTTTTCAGTGCTTAATTCTTATATACATAAAGGAATAGAAAGGGGGTGGGGGGAGCATGTCCGTGTATGGTCCAGAATCTGCAGATACCTGTTGCTCTAATTACTTCCCTTTCCAATGATAATCTCAAGATGAGTTGGGTTGTATACTTGTATTCTTCGAAGTTATGAGTAACCACATACTCTTCGGTCATCAGTTAACAGAAGCTCCAGCTACATGTGTTTTTTGTGTTGTTTGGGGACAATAGTTTTGTTACAAGCTATGATACTTCCAGCCTTAATGTTGTTCCTTTCATTCCAGTCCTGTGGCACTTTGCTGTGGGCTTTGTGTCCCAAATGATTATGAATTAGTTGCAATTCTTCCACTAATATGTGATGGTGTCATCAGACCTCCTGTGTCCCACTTACAACTTACCCTTCCTGGTTGAACTTCTGGAAAAACATTTTTATGCTTATTTTTTCTTTTCTTTTTTTTAATTTTTAAATCGTAACATTCATTATTGAGCTTTTTCTTGTTAAGTGAAGTTGATCAGCATACTTCTCTGTTTCTGAGTTCAACTTGACAAGTTGACATCCTTGAAAAATAAATGCACATGAGCTATGCTTATATATGAATGTTGTTCAGAAATAAAAAAATTGTGAATCTATTGCTTATGTATTGTGTATGCTTTCTTCTGTGAATCAGGCCTTCCTGCTGAGACTTTGGTAGATAGGTATGTGACAATTGGGGCATACAGCCTGTTGAGGTCCTGCACTATTGAGCCAGAGTGCATTATTGGGCAGCATTCCATTCTCATGGAAGGCTCACTAGTGGAGACACAGTCAATCCTTGAAGCTGGGTCTGTCGTTCCACCAGGAAGGCGAATTCCATCAGGTGAACTTTGGGCAGGAAATCCTGCCAGGTTTGTTAGGACTCTGTCCCATGAAGAAACCTTGGAAATTCCCAAGCTTGCTGTTGCGATAAATGATCTGAGTAGAGATCATTACGATGAGTTCCTTCCCTATTCCACAGTATATTTGGAGGTAGAGAAGTTCAAGAAGTCCTTGGGTATTTCTGTGTGATGCTCTTTGTCGCCATTCTTCAATGTATCTGTTTAGCTGGAGTTTTTGCTTGTAAGGAAATAATAATGTAAACAGTGAGAGCAAACTTTTGTGTTTTCTTTGTATTCCTTGTTGCAAGTATTGGCTTATGAGTTACAAGCATATCCTGTCCTATGTAATGGACTGCAGTAATCTGCTAAGAGATGAGATACATCTTACGGACTATGGGCAATTCGAGGGGGCTCGCTGCCTCTCACTTTTTGGTGCTTTGTGCTCCATTTGTTAGAAAAAATTGTGTGAAAAACGGACTTAATTTGATTAATAAATTGGATTTTGCGTTTGAAATCTTAAAAACTAGGAAATCAATATGGTGCTAGAACCTACCTTACACCACGTCAAAGGAGGGTACCCCACTTTGACAGTCAACGCTAGTATTATAAAGTTCGGTTCGATTTTTGTTGCAGGATGGTGAACACATCGTAACGAGTTTTTAACTTTATGATTGTTGAAGGCACTTGCGATGCCCTGCACAATCTCCGCGTTTTCCACATTCCACCTATAAGAGTGGCAACTTCATTGGCTGAAATTCGACTAAATTTTCATGGGAGGTACTTTCGCCATTTTTTTTAAAAAAAATTCGGTTTCACTTTAAGATAGATATATTTTTTAAGTTGAACACATTATATATTTATTAGTAAGAGTCGAACATGACTTCTTTTAAGTTACTTATTAACATTAGACTAAACGAAAATATCACTTGAATTATTCGTTTTGAGCTTTGTGATATGAAATGTTATAACTCCACTTTTTGTAAATTAAGTGGCCTAGAAAATCATAGTAAGGGATTAGGACACGGACCTTAAAGTTGTGTAAATGATATATCAATGTTGAAAATCGCCACTTGGTTTAAAAAGGAAACGGGAGATATGAATAGCAGTTAATTTAATAATTTCTCAGTAATCAATATGTATAAACTTTTGACAGAAAAAAGAAAAGTCTATACCTTACAATTTAATGGATCCTCAAACAATTCTCTAAATTTTGTGGATGCATTTATTTTTTTCTTTGATAGGTAGGTTAGGTGAGTAGAGTTGGCACAATGTTGGAAGCATTATTTAAAACGGATTAGACCAGAAAACGAGTGAAGGAAACCCTCCCTTTGTCTTTGAACATATAATAATAATAATCACCAACCACAATGTACTTATAGGAGCTAAGGTGTAAGTTATATAATAATAATTGATAGCTATTGACGTATCAACCATGAATTCAAACTTTCCTCTATAAATTCCAACCAGCTTTCTTCTCTGATAAAACGAGCCAGTTGAGGGCTATTCTTCCATATCACCAGAGACCTTCAATACAAACACAAATTTCAGTTAGTTGGTTCGTTGCAGGAGCATATAAGCATCACCCAGAAATAAAGCCCATGTGCTTCATAAACAAAAGGTAATTATTGTCATGTTTAGTAATTCTTTGTTGGGCGTACGGGATGTTGGGATGGCTCAATCAAATCAAATTTCCTAAGTTATTGGGTTGAGCCGTGCCAATATCCTTTAATTGTAGGGTGTCTTATAAGTGGGTGTAAAAGTAGTCCTCTGATAATGTGTTAAGACAATAATTTATGAAGTAGCTCTTTTAATTAAGGATAAAAAAAATATGTAGTTTATTTTTGATCAGAAGAAAAGAGTAATGTTATATTGTCAAATTTTATTGCAATAGTTTTTATAGAAAATAATAGTAATAGTTGAGTGGAATTAAATGATATGCTTTATTTATTCATTCAAAAATCAACACGTGTATATATATATATATATATATATATATATCACATTATTTTGACAAATAAATGGACAAATATTCTAACTTTCTAACATTTTTTAAAAGAAAAGGATTTGTGATACACATTAGCCTACATTTTACTAAGAAGAATGGAATGCCACCACATTGAAGTAAGAAGCATATAATACCACCTTTGGCTCGAGCATGAATGAAACTTTCACATAAGTTTCTGATACAGAAAATTTACAATTCTAAACTGATCCATCCTTTTTTTTACCTTTCAAAGATACATAAACTTTCAACTGCTTCTACTCCTCTTTTGAAAACCACTAAACAATGCTCAAAGGCAAACTTTATTATATGGCAAGGGAATCTCTAATTTGAAAGAGCAATGCTATTTACATCATTAATCCTTTAACACAAATTGACAATTTGTAACACCATATTATCTACTTTTAAGCAAGAAATGGTTGTCAACCGGATAATGCTACTTTTATTATATGGCAAGGGAATCTCTTCTTTTAATGAATAATAATGCCTACTTACATCATCAATCCTTGCACCAAAATTGTCAACTTGTAAGACCATTATCTACTTTTATACAAGACATGGCTGTGTCAACCGCATTAATCCTTCAATGTTGCGCGAACTCATCGTGTGGCAGAGTATAGTTTAATCATATCTTTGAAGGTTGACATAAAATAATCGTCGAGCTTTCCGTCAAACGTCAATAGTTTTTGCTTGAGACAGAGGGGGCAGTTTATCTAGAGCCACTGAGCCATTGGGGAAACATCATCATCCGTAATTCTCTCCACTTTTATCCCCAACTAAACACGCGCTTAAATCTTAATCTTAAAAATTTATTATGACATACTCAATGCACTCAAAATCATTATTGACCAACCAACAAGCAGTATAGTAAGGTATAAACTAAATGACACACTACGCTCAACTAAAATTCGAACAGTTATGCTACATGTACACCCATATATCATACACCATACATACACCCGTATTAGAATACACAAATAACCGTTTCATCCACTTTTTCTCCCACTCTCACCAACACGCGCGTGAACCCACGTTTCATTCTCTTTCTCGAAAATTTTCGTTATTCATTGCTCGTCGTCCTCTTCGACCTCGTCGTTCTCTTCGACCCCGACGTTCTCTTCGACCCCGACGTTATCTTCGACCCCGACGTTCTCTTCGACCTCGTCGTTCTTTGTGATTTCATGCGCAAGATCTAAGATTTGTTAGAGAGATGAGTGATTGAAGATGTTGCTGCTTGTTATCATATTTTAACTGAAAAAGAAAAAGTTCAAAAAAAAACCAAAGCATAATTGACAGGAAGAAGGAAAAAGGAAGAAGAAGGAAAGGAACAAGATATACATAATTTATGCTGTGACCTGTGACCTGTGATAATGTTTGCACATTCTGCCCATAATGTTTGCACATATGCCTATATAAAGTTTGCACTATTCTGCAGTACATCAATTTCTGCATTTTTATGCATTTGTGACAAACACATAATGTTTATATCACATCATCTAATGTTTATTATGGCAATATGTAAAAAATTGTGTGAAAATATTTATAATATTTATGAATCAATTG
>QANU01064947.1:146420-184725 GCA_003254905.1 Nissolia schottii | reverse complement strand
TATTACCATATATATATTTATATACTAACTTAGCTTAGTGTAGTTAGTTAGTATAGTGCTGTTAACTTTCTGTTATAGTTAGCTTTCTGTTATAGTTTGTTGTTCTTGTTTCTGCCAGCTAGCTAGCCGATGGGTTAGAGAACGTGATTGTAGACCCAAGGCTCCCAATATAAAAGCCCGTGTACATAGACTTCACTGGTAGAATGAGAATTATACAGTCTATACAATTTTCCCTCTCTTTCTCCATTTTCTTTCTCTTTCTCTGATTTCACAGAGAAGCTCACCGGATATGAGCATGGAGTTTGTGAAACCCCATCATTTTTATCTGAAAAAAATATTCATACCAATGTTTTTTCCTTATGGGATAGACATTGTCTCATTAAAGATAAAATGGAAACTCAAATTAAACAGTACGATGGAAAGAATTCATTAGAAATAAAACAACCAAAGAGGGCGAGTTGAGACTCCTTATGATGATGATAATAATAATAAAAAGTCCTCTTTTATTTATTCCCACTGAAAGGGAAAGAGCTGAGGGGCTTCATTCCCCTGAGAGCCATGAGAATCCTCCATGCTGTACATTGAGGAGCAATGGTCACTCCCATTATGTGGGCCCCCCAAAACAGGGTCAATGCTGCTGCTATCATGCAGGCTGAGGCCTAATGGTTGCATGAGGGATGATGATGATGATGATGAGGGATGATGATGATGATGATGATGAGGCACCATAGGATTGTGTGTCTGATGTGGCGGGGGTGGCGGCGGCGATGACAGAAGAGAGAGAGCACAAGAAGAGTCATGGACTGAACTTGTAAGGCTATTAATGTTACCACAGAACATTTTGCATCTAAGTCCCCCAGTACTTTCTGAAAAGGGGCTACTGTGGTTGTTGTTGTTGCTGCTGCTCCTGAGGAGTGTTTGGCACACAGAAGCGGTTGGGAGGTGAGGGTTTTGGTTGTTGTGAGGAGGATCAGTTTGCAAGTATGCAAGCTGTTTCCCTTCTTTGTAGCAGCTGCTTGTTGGTGAGGATCCAAGGAACAGGTCTTGTTTGTGATCAACCATGTGCAGTTGTTGGTTGTTGTGGCTGTGACTGTGGAGCCTAACATCTCCACAGGAAGGGACAACTCCTCCACCACTCCACCCAGCATTCACCACACCAGAGGAAGGGAACACATGTGAACTTGAGAAGGGTAGCAATTGGCTGCCTGTAAAAACAAAACAACTAGTGGTAACTAGTAAATTTTCAAACAATGAATTTCGAGGAATGAGGGTTGCTTACATAAATATGAGCAAATTGTTTTTTTCCTCCGTTCTTTTATATTTCTACCACATGTGGGCCAACATTGAGAGCCACAATTCTGATGTCGTAAAAATCTAAACATATAAAGTAAAAAAAAAAAAAATTTGTTTCTAGAGCAAGCATCTAAAAATTTATAAATTTATCTTCCGGAGATGCTTATCAAACAAGAAGAATCTCTTCTTTAATTCCTTTAGGGTGATTGCTTAAATATCTTATGAGATAAATATCTTATGCTATTTAATTTATTCATTTTTTATCATTTTTACAATTAAATTTATTAAATTTTGTTATTATTTCGTATTTTATACGATGGTAATAAACATTTCATTAGTCAAAGTATTGAAAGAATCAACTTATAAAAAATTTAAAGATTTGCAGATTATTTGAGCATATGATGCATCTCTATATAAATATTATATTAAAAAATATTACTTTCTCACATTAGATCATATAATCCATTAATATGTTATATTAAAACATGAAATAATAATAAAATTTAATAAATTTATTTATAAAAATTATCAAAAATAGATAAATTAAATAGTACGAGAACAATAGTATCAGGTAATGTGGCACATTAGACTCTTTAGCTACCACGTTTACTAATGTGCTAAACAGGGAATGAGAGTAAAAAATTTCTTATTCTAAGAGACACCAAGAATTTCTCCTTTCTGACCGTGTTATGTTGCAACTTACAAGTCATGGAATGAATTATCAAGTGAATAATGTAGTTTGTAGATAAAAAGGGAACACAGAGTCTTGGCCCACCTACCGCTACCAAGGATGCGTATGTGTGGGACCTTGTAATAAAGGTCCAGTCATGATCACTCCTTATTCTACCGTTAGATTGCAAAAGAAATAATACATAATTAAAAGTTTTCTAATCTAATGGTGGAAAAGTCAGTGTTCAGCACTGAACCTAGGTTTGAAGGTCCAAGATAAACGGACCCCGCCATCAAATGCTTTTGTCTCTTTCCTTTGTATCACTCATCACTCATGGAGTATATTTTTAATGTATAAACAAAATTACTCTTATCTAGTATATATCATGAGTGTGTTTTGTTAAGAAATGTCCAAACCAAGCAACAAACTCTAGGCCACACACAAAGATATGATATTTCAGCAATAGATACAGATACCTAATTACAAAACATGCACTCGCTTGTTAAAACAACCCCACAACCCCCCCCCCCCCAAATAGATTAAAAAGTATAGTTTGTCCCTTCTCTCTTACAAGCAAAACCCTAATTTTTTTACTAACACCCCCCAAATGTTATTTGTACTCATTTTGATTTGAGATATCATGTCAAAAACTCATTTAATTGTAAGTTAGTGTGTGTTGGCACAATATTTTATATCAAAATGACTGCCAATAACACAACTTTATTTTAGTGGCCACTAGATTGTCACAAGAGTGGACATGAATGGACCAAATTCAGGGGTGTTAGCAGCAGCGCACTCAGCCTTAGCTAAGTTCCACTGTAATTGTGTCATTTCACTCTCTTTTTAAGACTAGTGTACCCTATTGTGGGGATCCTCAGCAAGTGTCTCTGCCCCAAAACTGGGCGCACATATTGGGTCTACACACACAAACACAAACAACGTAGTAGCTAGCTAGGTAGGAAGTGGGAAAAGGGGTAACCTTGGTAATTGGACAAAAAACCACCAGATCTGGTGAGGGACTCTGGCTGAGCCTTTCTCCTCCGTCGGTTGTGTCCATCCAACCGCTTCCTGCAGCTTCTTTTCCCTTCATCAAACTCCTCCAGTGAGTGGAACCTACACAAAAAGGAAAACAAACCTAACATGTCATGTCCATGTGGCATGGAATCAGAGCTAATAAAAACAAATGCACATGAAATTAAGGTTGAATTTGGTATATGGGACTAAAAATTGAGAAAATAATTTCATGAATTAGATTTAGGTGTATTCCTAGGGCTTGAAGGACATTAGAGGGGTAAACTAATTACCTAACCATAAACAAGCGTTTTTCTGCATAAGTTCCTGCTTACTATGAAAACTACCTAGATATTCAGGTATCTTACCAGGAGATTATGCTGATCAATGTACCAAATTGGGATTAATGTAGCAGAAAGCAAAACAACATAACTGGCTCGCGTATTGGTGAAGCTAACATGATTAATGGGTAGGGAAGCACATAGCTTACCATTTAGAAGTCTATTATGTACAATAAAACAAAAGATAATAATAATTAAGAGAACAAATCATATCTCATAACCAATCTATAAAGCAGATAAACAATTTCAAAACACAAGGTGAGACACATGTACATTTGATACACGACAAATTCTTGTGTAGTCATGGACTGTTAGATATGCTCTTTTTTGCGCACATCTAATATGACACTACATGACTACACAGGAATTTCATTTGATACACGCACCTGCTACATTGTTGGCAGAACCTTTGCTTCAGGCCACCAATTGTGACCTGAGCAGTCTTGGAGTGTTGTTCGCAGACCTTATGGCGCCTATGATAGTCCCTACAGGCACTGAGATCCGCATTGCACCCGTCCACGAGGCACGAAACCCTCTGGCTCCCGTTGTTAACGGCTCGAGCCCTTTTCGACGACCCTGGAGGCGGCGGCGGCGCCATCTTGGAGGCGGCTCCGACAGCAGCAGCATCTTTGTGCTTGGCCACCACTTGTTCTGCTCCAGAGTTCCCAACCTGACCAAGCTTCAAGTCAACTGAGAATTCCCCTTTTATTCTGTAGACACCAAATCTGCTTGAACCACCAACATCCACTGCTGCTTCCTCTTCTATGTTGGGCAAGTTTGCCTCATCCACTTCACTCAAATCCCAAGAGGGTGATTTCAAATTCCAGTCCATAACAACAACAAAAATGGAAAAATCCCCACTTTTTTTCAGCTCTATCTCTGACTCTAATCTTTCTTTGGTGCTTCTCAATTGCATGAAAAATCAAAGAGGAAAAATCAATCCTTAGGCTAGGGTCAGGGACTAGCACAAAAATAAAGGGTGAACCAAACTTTGAATTAAAAAAAAACTCTAAGAAAGGTAGGTATATCTCTATCCGATTACAGGGGTAACACAACAAAAAAACTCAAATTCAAAAAAGGTTTTAAAAGCAACAGCCGATAGATGAGGGAATAGGCATTAGGCAATTACTATTGCAAAGACATTGGACATTATTTTGTCCTTATTTGACCCAAAAAAAAGGGGAGAAACATGCATCACAAGGTTGAATGTAAAGAATTAGACTAACTAGTAGTAACTACCTAGTAGCCATGTTGTATAAAGATGTTCCAAGGAAACAGGAAGTTACAATTGAGGAGGTTATTACAACGCCATGTAATGAAGGCAACTAAATGCCAAGAAATTTAAAATAATAATATAAAAAAAATGAAAAAGTAAGTAGTAATTGAAAGAGGGAAGAGAGTACTTGCAGATAATTGCAGCAGCAGAAGCAGGGATGCTTTTACTTCTTCCCTTCACCACCACTGCCATCCATAGATTCCAGGAATACTCAATGGAGTGTACAGTCAAATTAATGAACTAGATATTTTTTCTCCTTTTCTTTTTAAAGAAAAATAAATTAAATAAAATAAAAAAGACAGAATGAGATAGGAATTTATGTAATGTTAAGAAGGAATCCTCACAAACCTACCTTGTTAGCCACTCAAGCAGATGGAATTGTGGATTTGTGCAGACAGGATTTTTATGGATAATGTATAGAAAGAAAGCGGAACTTGAAACTCAGAGAGAGAGAGAGAGAGAGAGAGAGAACAATGAAACTCAAAAAGGGAGTGTGGATGATGTGTTTAAATAAGTTCAACCCAATATTTTAATAGTTTTGATGATTTTAGAATTTTATATTTTTTCCAAAAATAGAGGTTCTTCCCAGTATGTAGAGCTTGAGAAAGGAAAGAAAGAAGATATAATAAGGACAGGCTGTTGGTTGCTTTCAACTTTTATGAGTCAGGAAAAAGGAAGTACAAAGAATGGATGCTCAAGACAAGGCATGTGGCATTGTGTTTCACATTTCATGGCATACCCTTTCCACCTTGAGTTTTCCCTTTTCCTTTTCTTTTTATTAGTATTTATTTTATTTATTGTATATTATTTACATGGAATTTGGAACTTGCAAGTGTCACAAGTGTAGCCCACACTCACTAGGACCCAGAGTGAGAGTGGGGGAACAAAACAAAAACTAAAACCAGAAACCACTTCAAATTTGAAATAATGAGCTCAGGGTCCGAACTTATTTGAATGGAAACAAAAACCAAAAAAAATGAAATACACAAAATATCATTTTTGTGCCTAATCAAAATATCAGAAGATAATTGAAGGGAGAAATGCTAAAAAATTTTAATTATTTAGCTTAATTATTTTGCTAACAATTTTTATAATTGACGTTTTATAATAATATTTTATTTTCTTATTATTTTACCCCTTTAAATTTGTCAAGTGTTTTTGTGAGGTGGTTAGGATGATAATTAGGCTAAATAATTAAAAACTCTAACATTACACAATTGAGAACCCATTTTAAGTCATTGACCATACAAAGCGAGACAATTTAATTTGTGCCATTTATAGTACATAGAGAAAAAATTGGTTTCTAAATATAAATTTAGAAGAACTAAAATGAAGGTTAGAATGTCTTAGTTTAATGTTTATTGATCAAAATATCCTTCATTTTATCAACAAAGTCTAACAAAGTTGACAAATTGATGGATTCCTTAAGCATTTAATCAAAGATTTGATTTTTAACCATATGTATGAATAATGTTTTATTGAAAGAAACATGTCCACTTTAATGATTTCTAAGTTTCAAAAGGAAATTAGTCGTTGTTGGTGACAAACACCTCTTAAAAAATCCAAATATATATATAACCTTCATTTTAAATAGTTAAAAACCTTGTGAATTTTATTGTGACTACTTCAAAGAAATAAAAAATAAATAAAATAAAATAGAAACCAATTTGAATTTTAATTTAGTAAACCCTGCATAATAGAGGAAGAGTTATTTTGGACTGTAGTTAACTTGACAGAAGGCTAATGATGAGGCCCTGGTGGGGGTGGGCCTTGGAGTAGATGCTGGCTATTAATTTAGAGGGCTCCAGGTTTAGATGCCTTTGCTGATTTGAGCCACAGCAACTATGAGACACTATGAGGCGTTCATATGCACAAAACAACTTCCAACACGTGATCATTCTTACCCCTTATGTCTTTCATTTCCCGTCCTATCTGCGACGCTGGTGTTGCATAATTGGTATTTATGGTTCTCAGAAAAATGAGATTTATTGTGCATTCAGTACTACCCCCCAGTGGGAATATTATGTCTTTTAATTAACAACAAACTAAAACACAAACCACACCTTGAGTTATGATTAAATTATGTCCTTAATTTTGTTTACCAAACTTGCAAAGCATAGTGTCAGTCAATTATAATGCTAAGAGGGGTCTTTAGAACGGAATCATCATAAGTATTGATATGATTTTTTGTTTTTTTTACTTACTAATTAGTTACTTATGCAACTTTGGGCCACATATATAACAGTAGTAAGATAAAGTACTTCCCAAACGCATGGCATTAGAGGTAATATATACACACACACTCACTCTTTAAATCATAATATATGTAAAAAAAATTATACCATCAGTTAAGCATATGATAATATATGTGACACTTTCACTGAAGTAACAATGCACATATATTCAATAGTTTCATAACTCAGCAATTCCAAACAAATCCAAGATATTAATTAATTAGGGAGTCCTGCTACACGCACATCAAAAAATATACATCATACATACACCTTATACTTATATACATAAAGTTTGTGTTTTAATGCCTGTAATGTTTGTGCACTTAATTAAGTATAATTGAGAATACCATCTATAAGTTTGTAATGTTTGTGCATTCATGAGAATAAAGTTTGTGCATTATTAATAATGTATGTATGAGTGTATAAAATTGAGTGTACATGTAACATTTTTGTTAATTAGGGTATCTCTAGAGTGGCATCTTTCACTTAAAGTTGGCAAGAAAATTCACACAATGAAAAGGAAAGGAGGAAAACAAGTGTCAAACTTAAGTGTGGATGGGGAAAAGGAAGGCAGTGAGTTGCCTAGTCAGTGCAGCTTTTGGACACGGAATTAGGTCCTCCCTCCCTCCCTCCCTCCCTCCCTCCTGCATCAACGATAGGGAAAGGCCTTGCCTAATTTTTGAGTGAGTGTAGGTCATGTGATGATCAATCATTGCCGATTGCATGCCTAATTGCTTGCATGGGGGCCTCCCTCTGTGTAGCTCTTGGTTCCAGCTGATGAGTTTAGAATAACATCTTAGATTTAAGTGTTGCAAGAACTCATCCGCCATCAACTGTAGATACCGATACTGAATATGATATCATACGTGAATACAATAATTTTATAAAAATATAAAATACGAATACCACCATATATATTAAATTAAAAGTTATGTTTATCTACATGATATTAAATATTCATAATAATTTTAACATTGATCTTCTAATTTAAAAATATTAAAATAATTTTATTTTAGATAAGATATATATCTTAAATAAGAACAACTCTCCGTCAAAGGTAAATAAATACATAATAAAATAAATAAGAGTATCTCTAATAATAGTCTTTCTTTGAATTTCACGTTTAAGAGTATAATTCTTTACTCCTATAAAAAGGACCATATTTAATCTCTACTATAATTTCACGTAATCTTTTAAATTAAAAATATGATAAATAATGATCCCATGCCAAATTTTAAAGTGGTGACTGGTGAAGAACGAAGAGAAACCAGTCCCATGGAAGTGGAACACATCCCTCCTTGCTCGGACCCACCTTATCACTCCAACAAGCTGGAACAAAAACAAGCACTCCTGATGTGGATGCTCTAATAGATAAAAGATAATAGGTAGAATAACAAAATCTATTTTTTAAAAGTTACTTGCATGTAAAGAAAAAGTTTAAGGCTGCTGTATTTAATGTTAATACGTATACAAAGCGCATATGTAAAATAAATGAAAGATTTATGCATCATAGTCAGTAACTATCAAATGTAAATTTTCAAGTTATTAACTAGGCTTGAATGCCAGGGCAACAAAATAGTATGGACATGATGACATAGGACTGCAAGGAATTCATAAGTCATTTAAAAGTATGATTAATGTTATCTGATACAATACTCCATTCAAACATTGCTTAATTGGCATTATAAACATTTTTCAGAAATCAATGCTAGAAGGCCAGTGATAAAAGTTACCATAAATATACATAGAGCAATGCACATATATTCTAAATCTGCTAACAAAATACGCTTTCAATGGACATTATTTACCACCAGATCACAGTAATAACTTCAACGCAATGCTACTTGAGTCGTTCAAAAATATGATTTCAGTGGATATTTTCAATCGAATACTTACATTAACACATTATGGACTAATTTGAACTTGAGAGACCAATTTCGCTTAGGATGATGTAATGTTATTGATATGGACCCAATCTAAAGATCTAGGCTTGACTTATCGCGTTTTAACAAATAGTTTAATACATGGGCCTAGCCTAGTGACACAAAGTTGTGGATCTCGACCTATAATACGAGTTATACAAATTGATCCAGGTAAACTTAGAACATACAATAATCGCAATAAAGAGCTCGTTATGGTTGTTAATCGGCCTGCATAAAACTCATAATGAGGGTTAATGCATTATCAACCTCAAGGTATGATATACACTTTATTCAAATACTTACTTAAACACCGTAATAACTTTACATGTATTACTCAAAGCGCGACAAAATTATATATAATCCAAAATCTTGCTTGGAGAATGACATCTCGTTGGAGCTCGAGGTACCTTAATTAAATATTGTAGAACAATTATGAACTAATTTGATTAATATAAAATATCATAAATTGACTTGTTTGAAAAATTATGATATAAAATCAAAGATAATAACTTTTAAACTATATTAATAATTATTTTAAGCCATAAACTATAGTATCACGATCTAATATCACGTATAAACTGTAGTCTGTAGAGTATCATGTAGGATCGAAGTGCAAAGACGATGGGGTTTATAATTGTTGGAGGGTGAGGGTGCACGAGTGAACCCGAAAGAGCGACAAAAGCCATTAAACCCTGCAACCACAAAAAAGGCCAGCTATGCCATGTAACTGTAATTGACATTGCCCATTGCCATTAACCAGTAGTTATAGGACCAACCTCGTCGTAAGTATTTGTCAGTACCAAAATTACCAAAGACTCTTTTTTCCTTTCTTTCTCTCTGTTCACCGTGCATCTCAATTATGAGAAATGTTACGTGTAATTTTTTATAAGATAAATAAAATTTTAACGGAGTTTCCAAACTCATCAAAATTTCATCCAATACTATAAAGATGATGTGAACCAGCACAAAATATGAGAATCATGTAATCAACATAAAAATCTTGAAAGAACCGTAACTCAAAAATTGTTTATCACTAGTCCATAATTTGGAGGTTGAAAGGTACTCTAACATCGGACACGGTTACGAACCAATAATATAACTCCTCTGTTATTGGCCACGTGTACCCTTCCACACCAATCAAATCCTCCCCCGTAACTACACTGCTCTCTGCTAAGGACAAAATTTCCCCATTTTGTGAACAGCAAGTGATTGATACCTTCTGGATCATCATCCATCACATAAGAAAATAACATTATTAATGCTCAAGGTTGTTAAACCGAATATCAGCTCTACAAAAAAATGTATGTCTATCTCAAAATTATTTTGGAACTGTTCAATGGGCCATATTTGAAAAATGTCTCTCTTGATTTTAATTAAACGAGTCCAAACTTAAAGTCCCTTTCAATTAAAAACAAAAAATACTATATTGTACTTATGCTTTGAATTATATTTTGGACAAATAAAAAAAAATCAACATAGTGCCACAAAAAATCATATATATATATATATATATATATATATATATATATATAGATTAGGACGTGTAATTTACGAAGCTATAATAGATGTGCACTTGTTTCTCATGGTACCAAAAAGAAAGATGCGAATTGGTTTTCTAAAAATTGTCATGTCGGATTTTAAGTTGTCTAATACTAATTTCTTATGAATTGTAATTACGCATTTGATTGATCTTTCAAAATTCGATCTGGTTCCATCATTGGCTTAAGAGCAAAACATTTCAACAGCGATGGATGTTATTTTTTTAAGAATAAAAAAAAGTTTATATGACATAAACACTCGTTGAGAACACAAAGTGAAGTGGTGTATATACGTTAAATAGAAAAAGGGTAAAAGCCTAAAACTCTTAGAGTGGTATAGTCTAACTTTACCCAAAAGTTAGTTAAGAGAAAAAAAAATTATCGAAATAATTATAAAAATTATCTAAACTATATATATTTAGTCGATGTGAAACCAAACTGACCTTTCCTCATGCCTAGGAGCTAAGAGTGTGTTTGGAAAAATTAAAATTATTTAATAATTACTTATTTTATAAATCGCTTTTTTATATAATTGATTATGTGAGAATTAATTTAATTATGTTTAGATACTTCAGTTGAAAAATAATTTTAAAATAATCTGTTTTATTTGGATTGTATAAAAAATAAAATTATTAAAATGAGTATGAAATATTTATTTAAACTATATATTAATTTTGTAAAAACAAGAAATGACATGTACTATACAAAGAACTTTTCATTCAAAATGTCTAAAATTTTAGATGGAGATTATTTTGTAAAAATAGCTTCTTTTTTTTTTAGAAGAAATGATGTTGATTATAGATTGCATTTTATCTAAACATCATGGATGTTAACAATCAGCTTTTGTTAGGGAAAAAAAAGAAGAAGAAAGAAGCTATTTCCAATGGGTGCCAAACATACCCTAAATATATAATGCCTGAAATTTATAGGAGTAGGACTGCTTGAACATATTATTTAAGATCAAAGTAGACTCTATTCTATCTTAAAATTATGTCACTATTCTATCTTAAAGTTATGTCCTAACTCCACCCCACCCCACCACCAACTCAAAATAAGAGGGATTCAAATAACGATGAAGACTATTTAAGTCAGAGAAGTCATAGGCTCTTTTACGTGGGTCCATTTCATATTTACATTTTAACGTAAACATAATATTTCCTCTACTTATAACAACAATTATGAACAGTTAACAAAGCACAAACTCAATAGTTGAGAAGATATTTTTAGATAGACGCATGTTTAATAAAAAAAAAAATTTAAGTGCTGACATATAAAGTTTATATAACTCACATGCATGTAAACATATTTTTAATAATATTTGTGGGATTCATAATTTTTGTGTGTGTGGATAAGAGAAAATTTTTAGACACTCATTTATCCAATAATATATCGTAGTCCGAATGCAATATCCAGATAATACAAATAAAATGGTGATGTCTGTGAGGCATCTACTATGCATATAGGGTTGATGCCACGCTAGGACTCCTTGGCTTGCGTTCAGACAAATCTTGCCATAAAAGCTGTGGGATACTCTAGCTTCTAATGCGTTAATGCATTGAGTATATAATTACTTTAAAAAAACATATACTCTTGTGTTTATTTCTTATTTGGTAAATTTAGTACAATCATTAATACGATTAGTGCATGTTCAATTTTTAAGGGGAAATTCTCAAAATTAATTTTGACATCTGTTAAAAGTGAAAAAAAAAATTAATTTTAAAGTTTTAGAATAAATTTTAGGTGTTTTTATTTGAAAATAAAATATGTTATAAAATATTTTAGTGTTTGGAGGGAATGAGATTATTTGATGGTAAAGAGAACCTTGATTCACCCCATTCCTTCTAAAAAAGATTGATCCCATCCGTTTTCACAATGTATTAACATAATAATCTTACTTAGTGGTCAATAATTAGTACTATGAATGCCTTGATAATGTTTGCGGGAGATTTTGGTACACGATCAGAGTGTTTATTGGTGTGAACCATGTGACTAATCTCTTTGTTAACTTGTAGAAACCTTTCTAAAAATGAGAGCTAACCCGAAGATTTAAAGTTGATTCATACCCAAAACTAAAATTGAATCCGTGACATTTGGTTAAGAAAGAATGAGTCTTTTTTGCTCAACCATACCCCAAGTTAATGCTTGTTAGAGTTAATTACTAAAGTTGGTATTGCATTGATGATATATTCTTTTATATGATAGTAAAATAAATCATGTATCACATGGAATATACATTATGATAGAGAGAAAAGAATAATCAATAGGATATATATTATGTGGTGCATAATTCTTTTTACACCACCATGTATAAAAGAATTTTTGTACATCGAGGGGCACAAGAAAATGGTGGCAATTGTGGTGCATGGACTCCCCACTCACCCAACCGTCTGTTTCCTCATCAATAGAAAAGCGTATACCATTCGATTTCTCTCCCCACAAATTTTCATCACTATTGAAAAATTGAACCCTAGTTTATGAGATGCCAGAGCAGCGGCAAGTATGTTGCAACCGCTGGCAAGGGCAAAGGAGGAATTGTGACATAAGCAACAAAAGCAACCAACAGGAAGGGAATCAGAAAGGGAAAACGGTTGGAGGAAAAGGACACACGGCAAGTGATCCGCAAGTGAAGGAGCTGCGCAGGAGTGTGAGAGAGAGAGAGGAAATGCAGCTCAAAGATGGAAGGATTTCACGTGGGGAAGGCATGAGTATTGTGAGTAATTTCTAACTTGTATCTCTGCTAGAATTTCTGTAACTCATCACCCTCAGCTGAATGCTGCTGTCCTGCTGCAGGTGACATTTTCTGCAGTCCGTAGCAGTAGCAGCCGTGAGAGCAACTTGGCAACAGTCCTTTATCCTCCTTGGGTGAGCTCGTTCGGGAGGCTGTGTGGCCAAGTGATCGGAGGAGCATCCCTGTTCTCGGTTAGCTCTAATATTTCAAGTTTCCTGTTAATTTTGTGTAGTTGAATTGGATAGAACTGAGTTACTGTTTCATTGCCTTATTGGCCGATTGAATGAATTGAGTGAGCAGTAGTATTTCTGCTGTGTATCTTTGCTTGATCAAAGAGAACAACTCGTTACATATGTGCACAAAAAAAGTGCATGCCGCACACAAATCATCAGATAAAGCAACAGCCAACATTATTTACTCACTAGCTTCTTGGGTGCCAGATGAAGGAAAATCAAGTACACATTTGTTTTTAAAACCACAACACTTAACTGAGAGAGCTTGTAGAATAGAGATAGATAGATACCGTTCAATTTCATGATGCTTGATGTGAGACTTGCTGGTGTGTGGACCGTGGTAGGAGCCCCCAGTCAGGATATTCCCCTTGATACGGGTAAGTCCTTCCTTAACGTGTGTTGCCTTATCCTTTTCAGTGATTATTTTGTCCATCACTCACCCTTGACCCTTGGCCCAAACTTACATCATCATTGTTATACGACAAGTATCCTTTAGAGTGATTCCGTCACTTTAAAGGGCAAAAAATGATCTCACTAATAAATTAATAAAATTAAAATGAGTCATAATTTTTATTTTATTAATTTATTTTAACATATCTTTTCTTATTGCAATATATGTATGTATATATACTTGTTGGATATGTAAATCAAGCTTATCCAAAGGTTATACCTCAATGCAAGTGTATACATTTTATAGGTTTCTAAATGTTTTTAACATCTCCATTTGAATAGTAAAAAACTTATTAAGTATCTATACATTAACACATGGATTTACATGCATGTGACTACTAGTTTCAATCTAATTTCAACTCTACCACTAAACCATTTTTTTCACGTTAAGAATGTTTATTTTATTAATTTGTTGTGCCTATGAATAGGAGACAAGCCTTGTATCATTAAAGTATCCTTTTAGGATCAAAGTCCATGTATCCTTTTATGATAAAAGAGCATTAATGCATCAAGTTATATTTATATATGGTGCATTTTATAAATGGTGCATTAAGTTATTATATTAATCCTTTTAGGATCATCAAACGTTTATATATCTTAGCTGTGGTGCATGAGGGAATATATGAGTTTAAGGAAAATTATGTAAACGAAGTTTTTATGCACCACATTATAATGCATACTTATGAATGAAAATCTTGTGTTGAGAAATTCTCTTTTAAGTATATTATACTTTTTAGATGTTAAAACGATGATGTAAAAAACACTTTACTGAGTTATAATAAAGTGGATTTTGATATCGATACCTCGTTTGATTTCCAATCAAAACAACTTCACCTATCTTTTTGCCCAAATTTTGGCCATTACTAAATTTAGTTACTGGTCCTTTATATTTATTACTTGGGCAGGAATGAAATCGTTATTACTATGTAGTGCCGAGGATGAAAAGAAAAGCATGTTGTTTCAAGGAACAAGATATCGATGGTTTCTCAAATAACTTAGGGGTGTTATGCTACTTAATTTCTCAATTTTTAATAATTTTTATAATTAAATTTATCAAATTTTATTATCATTTTATAATTTAATATGACATATGAATAAATTATATAGTCTAATGTAATAAATTAATATTTTTTAATATAATATTTGTAGATATGTGCATTGTAAGTTCAAATAATTTGTAAATCTCTAAACATCTTATAAGTTAAATCTTTTAATGATTTGACTAATGAAAAGTTTATTACAATTATATAAAACACAAAACAGTAACAAAATTTGATAAACTTAATTATAAAAATTATAAAAAATAGATCATTTAAGTAACATGAATATCCCATAAAATATTTAAGCAACCATCAAGATAAGATAATAGCCATCTACTCTATATTGTGCAGGCAAGTTTAGCGTCAATTTTGTAATTGAGAATAAAAAATCGGCACTAGTTAAGAAAGGAGTAGCGCGGCTAGAGCTACTCCTAGTAGTCTCTAGATCGTTTTCAATCAGGAGAAAAATTGAAGCTGGATTATCTTGTAAGCAACATATTCAATGCGTTTACACACACAAATTACACTGTTTCAAAATTAATAAAATGTTATGGTGGATTTTAATGTAGCGAATGCAAATTGTTCATCCACGAATTAAAGAGGGTGGTAAGCGTAATCATAATGAACCTCAACTGCACAGGAGGATTTATCAAAATGCTCTTATTGGTTCCTTCCTCACCTGCCGACAATGGTAGTATGTATTCATTTCCACCTGGCGGTGGTATGACAACCATAAATAACTTGTTAAACTCGCTTACTCGATTCTTTGTTGATTGAGTGATGGATTAACTAAATTATAAGAATGAATTGACTCATCCACTAGATAAAAGCCTCTTTTTTTAAAAAAAAAAATTAGTGTTATCTAACCCAGTCCAATGCCTCTCTTCCTACCAAAAATATAGAAAAGAAACCCCCCAAATGTAAAATAAAAAAATCCTCAAAAATTTTAAAATAATGACAAAAAATTATGAAAAAATATCACAATCACATATTAAGCTACTCAACTCACTCAACAACTCAATAAACCAACTTAAGTCAAGTTACTATATTTAAAATCACATGACTCATCTAATCCATAATCAGGTTCATTAGTTGGACGAATTCATAAAAAAAAATGATTTGAATCAGTGGACCCTTGGGCATGAGAATGTGGGAATAAAATTGTCATTTTCCCAAAAACCTGGTCCTTTTATTTTGGGTCATGATCAAAATTAAGGCGGGTTGCAAGTCTTCCATAATGGGCCAGGAAAAGCCCAAGTTGGGAAGATCAAAAAACGAATAACCCCAATTTATTTGTTGACTAACTGACCAACAAATATTCACCGACCACTGACCGCTCACTCCACCGCGCCCCCCTTTACTGACACGAATTTTCTGCGTTTTTTGGGGGAAATTCAGCACGAGCGGGAGCGGGAGCGGGAGCGGGTGGTTACTCTTTGTTGGTAAAAAGATTCAGTGTGCGCGCAAGTTTTTTTGCTTCTTATTGTTATTTGCTACTTCGAAATTTTGGATGACGTGGCGGTGTAAACAGGTTGCGACTCGGAATGGACGGCGTCGGCGAGGAGTTGACGGCGCAGGAAACCGCTCTGTATGACCGTCAGATTCGAGTCTGGGGAGCTGATGCTCAAAGAAGGTCCCCTCCCTCTCCTCCTTCTTCTTCAATTCTTTGTTTTATCATTTTGATGCTTTATCATTAACGTGCTTTTTGTTACTGTTCTAACCTAATTTAAGCGTTCTAATTTTTGTTCGTTGCTGAGTTTAATATCTCTATGAATTTCCCTAGTTAGCATTTTAATTTTAGTTATTGATTATTATTATTTTTTAGACTAAGCAAAGCTCATGTCCTAGTCTATGGAATGAAAGGAACTGTAGCTGAGGTAAACATGCTACTTGCCTCTCTAGTTACTCAAATTTTTTTATTTGCACAAAAAAATGTAAAATTAAATGGTTGCACTTTCATTTTCCCGCGTTGTTGTCATAATGTGTGAGGAGTTTTGTCTTTGTTGCTGTTGTTATAGTTTTGCAAGAATATTGTTCTGGCTGGAGTAGGTAGCCTGACCTTAATAGATGACCGGGTCGCCACCGAGGAGGCATTTTCCTCCAACTTTCTCATTCCTCCTGATGAGAATGTTTACGGTGGCAAGACCCTTGCTCAGCTTTGTTGTGATTCACTTAAGGACTTCAATCCTATGGTTCGCGTTTCCGTGGATAAAGGTTTTTTTGCTTTTCGCTCTGGACCTTCTTAATCCGTGTTTTGCTTCTGCATTGCTTTCGTTTGTTTTTCACGTCGAGTTTTGTGGTCATCATTTTCTGTTGTTTGTCCTGGCTACAGGTGATTTGTCAAGTTTTGATGTAGAATTCTTTAGCAAGTTTGATGTAGTAGTCATCAGTTCCTGCTCGGTTTCAGCCAAAGTAACGTTCAAACTCTTTATCTGATGTATATATATCTTTGAGGCTTAACGTAGCCAACGTGTTTTAAATGACTAAATCTCTTGTTTGCATATATTTCTTCTATGCAGAAATTGGTGAATGAGAAATGCCGGAAAATATCAAAACGTGTAGCATTTTATACTGTTGACTGTAGGGATTCTTGTGGTGAAATATTTGTTGACCTGCAGGATTATAAATACTCAAAGGTATTGCTTTTGTGGATTTTGTTTCTCACAGCTAATTATTGTCTTTTATGTCTTGATTTAATATTCTTTCCTTTATTTTGTTGATTTCTATGCTTTTTAAATGATTATGGTTATTAGTTATTACAGTCAGAAATGACGAGTATAAGATGGGCATTTTATCTTGGAATTAGTGATGGAGGCCAGAAAGGAAATATATTCGGAAAAAATCACGAAAAGTAGAAACCTAGACATGCATGAAACTTATATGCCTATATTCTTAATGATGCCTATGACTTTTGTTGACAGTTTGATGATTACACTAAATTACAAAATTTTTATTTTGCTTTGCTTTTATTTATTTGTTACAGCTAACAAATTGCTTGTGTTATTGGAAGTTCTATATTTTAAGTACCAGAGGATAATATTTTCCATTTCTACAACATCTTTTCTATTCTTCGTTTTTCTTTTGCAGAAAAAGCTGGAGGAAACTATTGAAGGCCATCTACAATATCCATCTTTTGAGGTATGTTGGTCTTAATTTGTTAGTTTCATAATAGAAATGGATTCTCTCAAGTGAGTTTTTTGTTATGTGAGGTGATCTCTCACCATTAATTTCTTTGTTGCTTATGCCATACATAGGTCCCACATCCTCAATTAATGGTGAGAGATCACACTTGACCTCCCATGACAAGAAACTCAATTGAGAGGATCCACTCCCTTTCATAACTATGTTTACATTTTTTCATCTTGGGTTAAAATAATTCCATTTGTGCTTCTCAAAATGGCATTTACTCTTCAGTGCTAGGGTCTAGATGAGTTGCATCCCCAAGGTTGTTCCAAGTGACCTCTTTAATCATTGAAAAGAAATGAATATAGTTGAGATTAAATTATAGACATATTTTGAACTGAAGGATTAAGGTGCATTTGATAACGTGGTTGTCAATTTGGGTGTCAAATCGTAAATCAAACAATATTGTGAAATAGGAAGATTCATGATCAATAATTAGAAATAGCATAAACATATTTTTCATGTAAAGAACCATAAATACAGACTATAACTAGCTTTTTAAATTCGAATAGCTTATTGTATTACTAATAAACTGGTGCGTTTAGTTCCTTTCATTTAACAATTTTGGGGTAATAATCATTTATTTTTTAACAATTTTAGGTTAATTGTCATTTATTTTGTAACAATTTTAGGTTCTTTGACTATTTAATTATTCCAATGAGAATGGGTGAAGAAAAGTTCATAAAAGAAAAGTAATCAATTGTGAGAATCACATCACCATCACACTAAATCATACACGTTTTGTAAGATTCTTACTCATACGATTCATTGCATGATAAAAATAGCTAGCATGCTAAATCATATCGAATTGTGCAATTCAAATCATGAATCACAAGATTCTAATAGGCATGTTTGATATCCTTAATGGCTAACCCAGGTATTTACTTTCATAAGATGATCGTTCCATGACTTTTGGTGCACAATTGTAAATTGAGTGGTCCGTAAAATATTACCCCCTCCATCACATAATAAGTAGCTTATGTGCAATAATCAAGAATCCCAAAATCACTAGTTGATTGTGAAATACTACCACCAAAATTCCCTTATTTAATTTTTTGCATCAAATTAATAGGATGGGTTCATTAAAATTTTGTCATACTTAAATTTGTCTGAAGGGTATAATAGGTAAATTAGGAATAAATTTTATATTGAAAGTTGAGAATGAATCATATGGAACAAAAATGTGACAAATTATGAACGGAGGGAGTAATCAAGTCCTTATCATTTACTTGTATTGCTGTATTGCACATGATTTTCTTGCAGGATTTAAAATTTATTAGAATCATGTTGGATTTGCAAAAAAAAGAAAATGGGCCTTTATGATGCTTATTGATTTTTCTGTATTCACAAGAATTTGCACAGAAGCTTATGGAAGATGTGGAATTAAGTTTTAATATGCATGTAATTCAGTCATGGTCCCTTTAGTCCTTAGGAGTTTTCCTGTGTGTGTTACTTGTTCTACGCTACTGTCAATGACAGTGTAGCTGAAAGCTTCATTTTCATAAGTGTGCCTATTTCTTTTTTGCTGCAGGAAGCATTATCAGTACCTTGGAGGGCACTTCACAGGAGAACGTCAAAGCTGTACTTTGCTATGAGAGGTGTGGTAATCTGTACAATTCTGTTTTGGCAAGGAAAATACATGAAATAAGAATGAATGATTCAAATTAATTCAGAAATGAAACTTTTAGTCAAGGCTGTTGTTTGCCTTATTGGTTTGGTCCTTGGACCATGGTAAGAGATAGAGAGGTGGAGAAACAACATCTTGTATGCTGCTTGTCATCTTTTGTATGGAAAAATAGTCATATATGTCCCTGAGTTTGTTGTCTTTTTTTCCCCTTATTTATTGAGACAATCAAGCAGATTTGTCTGCGGACGAATTTGCAAGGAATAACATCAAATTGTTTCTTGCAGTGATTGAAAAGTTTGAAGAGGCTGAAGGTCGTAGTGCAGGAGAAGTTTCGATTACAGATCTTCCTGCTGTTCTCAAGCTGAAAAAAGAGCTCTGTACCGGACAAGTATGCTACATGAAATTTGTTAAAATGTTGCATTGCGTTCATCCCTCATCTTATTGTTCTGTTTGTGTTGGACAGTCTCTCAATGAATCCCATGTACCTGATACACTTCTAGAAAGATTGGTGACAAATACAACAGAATTTCCACCTGTTTGTGCCATTATTGGGGGAATCCTTGGGCAGGTAATCTAATCTACCATCGTTCTTTTAAGTTCCCATAATGTTTCTGTTGGAAATAAAGAAAGTATTTAACTATATCTCCATTATATGTTAATGAACAATGCTATATCCTCTAACAAATATGCCTAACCGTCCTCTTAACAAACTAAGAATGACACTTGGCAAGTTTTGGAGGCAAAATAGGAAGAAAAGAAGAATTTATTGCCAAGTGTTATTTCTAGGTTTGTTCGGAGGCCATAACATTTTTCTGTGTGAATGTTGTATGCCATATCTTAGAATATTAAAGAGTATCTTGGATGATCTTTTAGGATTGATACTCTTGAGTAGTTTTCTCTGGTATGACTCATAAGTGAGTACAACCAGCAATGTCTCTTCTTGATATTATTCAGAATCTTTATCCTCTTTTTTCTCTCTCCTATCTAAAACCTACAATCTCAGCAGTTTCAAAGATTTCTTGCGGTAGTTAACAGATAGGTTGACTTTTCTTACAATCACAGGAGGTTATCAAAGCAATATCTGGGAAAGGCGATCCCCTAAAGAACTTTTTCTTTTTTGATGCTTTTGATGGGAAGGGCATTATAGAAGACGTTTCAGATTCAAAGGCTGGAAGGTGAATGTCATCTCCTGGTAAGTGTTTTATGACAGAAGCACTGGTATCCGAAGTGGGGAGGGAACCTCAGCAAAAAGTCTTAGAAAACTAGTAAATTCCAACAGATCTCTGGAAAAAACTTACCCCTTTCAGTGGACAATGTTCTTTCGATCATTAACTGCCCATATTTTTTAGTTGCTAATTGATTTAGGCTAATTTCAATTTAGGATTAGAATTCTCTTGGTTTTGTAGACACTCCAACGTATGTATGTTTGTGGGCCATCGTTCAAGCTAATATCTTTGAACTAATGAAAGCTTCATGATGGTTCAGAATTATTTAAGGTGGTTTGTTTATGCAATACTTCAGTTGGTAAATGTGGTTCATATGTCTTCTATTATGATGCTTTTGGTTTATGATTGTGTTAATGTCACTATTAATTGGACTTGACTCTTCCCCTCCCCGAAAAAGCAAATGTACACAAACCCAACATTGTCACACTTTTTATATTTACTCATTTAAGCCATTTAATGGGCTTTGGTTCTACTGCAGCTTCTTTGAATGAAATAGATTTTGCATATATATTATATAGTTTATACAATTATTCCCCATACCATTTAAATAGTCCACAATGGACCGAGCGTACGTGCCCCAAATCCAGTATCCTCGCCGTTGTACAGACTATTTCTTTTTTCAATGAAACCACGGTTGGTGGGGGACTGGCCCTGGATTGTCTATTAAAGTTAATTAAAAGGAGGGACCAGAGGATATGATGGAAAAATGCAATCATAGAAAACACATATCCCAGTACCTTTTTATTGACATGGGATGATAGCGGCCACAACTTGAACAGTGTTGCATTATGTTAAAATAAACGAAAGAATGTTGAATCCTTGATTGTGGCACCCTAAAAAAAATAGGCAAAATGATAAAACATGGAGTCGGAATGCAAGAATATCAATCTCTTGTACAGATCTTTATTGCATTTAAAGAAAGATTGAAATGCGGTTCCGATAGCTGTTCTGAAATTTGATCGGTTTGAGAAACTTATCTTGGTTAGGAACACAACAAACATTACACCAAAATGGGGAAAATGAGTTGTAAGCAAGCCAGAATAAAGAGAAATCTAGCCAATTTCAAAACCTGTTCAGTTGTTTTAGCCAAAAGGAAAAAAAAAAAAAAAAAACGTGATTGGTTTTCTACCCCCACAATAAAACTCACAGCATTCAAATTAACAGATTGAAGCCCGCTAATTTGTATTCATCCAAAGTAATTAACCCCACTCCACACCATCATGGGATTTGGGATGAGAGGCACAAGAAGAAAGGTGTGTGAAAAAGAACCAGTACAGTAAAAAGTAAGCAGTCCCCACCATGAAAAGAAAAGCTTCCCAGTAAAAGGAAAGGAAACAGAGGAACTCAACCAGCCAGCTTTACAAGATTCTACAAGAAGACGGAAGCCTTTTAAGTGCAAAGAGATCTCATGTCTATGCTTCAACATAGTGCTCCTCAGCACGGGACAAGGTGATGAAGATGATGAGGAGGAGGATCAAAGATGTGGCGGCGCAAGAGATACATACTCGGAGAGCGTTGGGAGGCCATCGAGAGTGGCAAGTTGAAGGGACGGCAACTTTTTCTGCCTATGGAGGGGGAGGGTGAGAGTGAAGTGAGGTCATTGTCTTTCTGTTATTTCGAGGATGAGTCTAGTGGAATCAAAGAGCAGAATTGTTGTAGCCGCTAGTGTCCTTATTCATTTTCTTCGTCTTCCTCTTCGCCTTGTTTATTCGAAGCATATGCGGACAAAGGCCAAGAGGTGAAGAAGGCGGAGGATGATGTGGCAGCTTTAGAAGAGAGAAAAGTTGTTATTGGTTGGTTTGGCAATGGAGGAAGGTATGCTGTTTTCTTATGCCGGTGTGCTCTAATTGCTTCGCTTAAAATTGCAATATGTATGATTTCGTTGACAAATTCTGATGAATGTGACTACGAATTGCTTTCATTGTTATCAGGATGACGATTTTGTGTAACTGCTTTTATTATGTAATAATAATAGCTATATGAATGTTGCCGGTACTTGCTCTCTCAAGTTAAATATTGGCACAAGACAATCATGAATTCTGAAATTTAGCAGCCGAAGCGAGGCAACACCAAAAATGTACATTTAATTTAAAACGGATGGAGTATTACATAGATCTTTTAATATGTGATGGGATTACCCTCACACTTCACACTTGAATTTCTCACAAAACAATTGTATCACATACTTCATTCATAAGTTTTAACAATAAAATAATCTTAAGATCCGATACAAGCTACCTAGTTATAACCAGAATCTGATGCTACGCTTTGAATTGTCACATTTATGTACGGCTATTAAGAAAATCATTCAAATTAAATAATGTCAGCTTCAGTTCAATCAATAGTAGTCTCATGGACCCTGTGATCCTAAGGTTGGAGATACATCATAGGCATAGCGTTGGCTGTGTGTTGAAAGTTTCTCAAGATCTGCTCGAAGGTTTCAGGAGACTTGTCGACAGGGTGAATGTGCACCCCTTCATAGGTTGTTACCACGATCTGTTCGTCTTTGCAATGCCGTTGGATCTGTTTCTTCACATTGCAGCCTCTATAAGTGCACCTGTAGTAACTCCTGCAATCACCAAAATAAAATTGGAATATATAAGCTCTCTGCTTCGACCATAAGATGAAATGATCAAATGTGTTTCATGGCTAGTATTACTAAGAGTACTGCTAGACTCTAAGAATTTATTGTCAATTTTTTTTATAGAAAATATGGATAATGGTCAGATAAAATACAATAGTATGACTCATTTATCAATTTAAAAGTTATTATATATGTCACATCATTCTTACAATTAAATTTGACCAAAAATTTTAACATTACAACATTTTTTTGTAATATTAAATAGCAATTGAGTCATACTTTAAAAAAAATTGCATTTTCTCATTACATAGAATGAGAACAACATGACATGAAACATATTTTTTGGACATAAAATATGATAGCCAAATCCCACACCTCCTTAAAGTTTAGGTGTCCTATTTGATAGCCCTATGTTAGGTCTTAGGTCCAAATAAGAGACGTCTTACTATAATTTATAACTACCTTCCTTTCAATTTCAGCAGTTAGTCCTGCCTCATCTTGTAAAATAAATTCTGAGTCTTAAGAAATGTGAAAGTAAAATGTTCTATTTACTGAACTTTTGCAGGGAAGTGGTAATTAAAATAACGGTTCCGAGTATCAGTTTTAAAAGGTAACTTATACTAAAAATATTGCAATCCAAAACAAAACTAGTAATGAAGGTGAGACTAACCTAGGGAATTTATTGTTTTTCACGGATTTTTCCCCATACTTTCTCCACCTGTATCCATCGTCAAGTATATCAATCCGACTCCTTGTTTGAAATACATATCTGTGCTGCTTCATTTCTTTGCCACCACCCTTTTGCTTTGATATCTCCTTCTTTGGAGCTCTCAAAACATCTTCCTTTTTAACATGAAGTAAATTAGAGACATGGTGAGCAACTTCAAAATCTGATGAAGAATTAGTTGCTGTTGATGTTGATGTGGTGGGGAATAACACTTGGTGTTTCTCCATTGATTATGAATTTATGAATTAAGGACAAAGTCGGCACTATATGGCATAAGTTGTGTCATTTATATACAATGGAAGAAAAAAACAATGAGATGGGATTGGAGAATGTATGAATATTCTAAGATAAGATGATGAAAAGTGAGGGCGGCAAGCTGGTCTGGTCAATATCCAATTTCTCTGACTATGGAGAAACTAATTCACGTAACTACATAATATAATATAATTTATCATGCATGGAAATTTGACCATATAATAAGAGTCTGGATACTGTGAATAAGCTGGTGGAATCTAATAAAGTATACAGAGACATTAGAATTCCAGTTTTATATTTTTCAATTGGAACAAAACAAATTTAACTAATTGCCAATTAGTTTTGCCAACATGTTGAACAGAAGGTTGTGTCAATAACTGGGTGCCCGGCCTATTGAACCTGATTTTTTTCAATTAAAAATAAGTATTAGATACTCTTCTTGAAACGTTAAATATGATTTTTCTCTGATTACTTATTGAGTGATATTTTAATTTTATATAATTGTTAATGGTGAGTTATTTCATTGTATAAAGTTGGAATGTTAGGGATCAAAGCATAATTAGACTTGACAATCTATAAATTCATTGGAGTTTCGGAAAAGGAGATTACACAACCTGATACCGTCTTTTACACCCAACAAAGACGTGATAAATTTGACAACCGAAAAGCGTGTTATATTATACATTTTAATTTATAGGCCAATGGGAACGCTTGATATTGGTCATATGAAACTCGTAAAAGAAAGGTCACCTACCTAGTTTCCACGAAATCGCTCATTAAAAGTGACTTAGCAACTTGTCAAACCATGGCACGTATCTAGTTACTCTGTTGAGCTTAGTAGCCAAATTAAAAAGAATTCAATTTGTCGTGTGTGTATATATACCAAACCTAAAAGGATAACACTGAAAATCTTCCATCACCTTTATCAATACCAAAAAATATATACTAGTATTAGTATATCGAAACCTAAAAGAATTGGTAGTTTATATTTAGTTGTCAATTCACTATCTTACAAAAAAAAAAATATATATATATATATATATATATATATTTCATAGTTTAGTTTTGAATTTAATAGGACATTGTAAATTGTAAGTAGCATAATAGCATTTACTAAGTACTAAAAAATGTTGTACTTTCTATATTTAAATGTTCGGATTAGCTTCACGCACGAGTAGTTGTTGGATCATTTGGATGCTGGGTGAATAATGACTATGTTTTGGGCTAAGCATGGCCAAACATGTACGGGCCATAACAAAAAGGGCTTGTGACTCAATGAATTTAATCACGTCAACTAAAAACTGAAATGAGTTATCCGGTTGAACTCATTGAATCATAAGTTAGTCATATATTTTTATTTAAATATTTTAATTAATAAAATCATAGATTAAAAAAAAAAAAGAAGTAATTCTCTAGTTTAATTTTAAAAGTATTACTTTTCATATATTTAAGTAGGGCCACATGATATTTCATTGGAGGGGCTCCACAAGCCATCATCCATTGGCAGATCCAATCAAATAATTTTACCATGATATGTTATATGTGTTATACTTTTCTCTAACAAAGCGCGCCATTCCAGCCTCTTTACATGTCATGTGCTATCATGCTACTTTGCGTCCATGCATTGAGCCATCACAATGTAACCTGAAAGTCCAAGGTTCACTGTCTTACTCTTTTTTACTTTATTTACTTATTTATATATACATTTATTTTTTATGTGATCATGGGCCTTTTTTCATCCTATCTCATATAGGGTTTCAGTTTGAAGTGATTGATCCATTTACTTTAATAATATCCTATTGTCAAGTCTCATTTGGAGAATCATTTAAGTTTTTAATTTTTAATTTTAATTTCTGAAGTACTTATTTTTCTCATTGTCACAATTAAGTTAATCCGCACCGACCGATGTTTTAATGTTGAAGAATTAGCGGTTGAGTCGAGATTAGGAGTGAAATGCCACTCAAACTCAGAGCTAGGTAATTCTCCCCAGGCCCCTAAGCAACATTAACATCTCCATTTTCGTGGGGCAGCCAGATCCTCCATGTATGCTTGTTGCATGTTCATTGGCTTTCCAGAATCATAATTATGTATATATGTGGTATATTTACTGTAATTAATATGAAATGCATGCACAGTATACACTATAGTACTGGTGCAAGACAAAGATGTTGTCTATTGTCCACTCAACAAAAACAAGATTCGATGGGTCATCCGAAAATGGCTAACGACCTAGTAACCAACACCTATCCTGGTTTGTTTCCACATTCTACTAACAAACCAATTTGGGGATATATGTATATTATGCATACGTCTTTGTATAGCAATTATTTTTTGAAAAATACACCTACCACTACAATGGGCAATAGGCGCTCCAGTTGGCACTGGGCCCAACCTTGAGGCCCAATTTCACTGCCATTCTTCCCTTTTTATGTATGTTGGTCTCTTTGCACGGCCCTGACAGGTCATATGAAATTGATCTATAATTTATCAATTTGGAATAAGATTTATGTGGTTAAAGAAAAATTGGTGCGACTCATCAGGGGACACGCCTTAATTTGTTTCTTGTGACTGTAACACTACTTATAAAGCTATTTGTTGCACTTAATTTGAAAACACTGTTGCTAAAAAAATAGAACGGAGAAAACGGGTTTACGTGTTACAAAATTAAGCGTACACGCAAGAAAATGAAAATAGAAAAGCTGTGTAAACGTGTGCTGTACTGGCGGGAACTGATAGATTTTTTTTCCAGGTGTCAATATTGCAGGGTGGTATAATAGGGGCCATGCAGCACATTCCAACTTCATGTTGAAGTAAGGAGCCGAGGTTTCGGATAAATGAGGTATAGTCAATTTTCTGATGGGATATATCCTAGAGTGTTTTGTCATTTTTTATGTTGAAAAAGAAAATTTAATGGTTCTTTTTTTTTTTTTGTTGGTATTTATGTTTTTATAGGGATATTGATACATTTTTATATTTTAACGATTATAATTTATTTTAAGACTTAAAATAATAAGTATTTAGAATTAATGGAATATGTGACTGATTTTTAACCATAGATAATCATAAAATATCATTATCCTTGAATTTGATGAAGTACCAAAGTAATGTCCAAATTTAATTTATAAGTCAATTATTGTATTTAAAATATGGGAAAAAAAAATAAAAGAATAGTTTATCTATAGAGTCCAAAACTCTATTTCTTGTAATAAGCTTCTAGTTGTGCTTATTTTATTCAATTTAATCTTATACTTTTTAAAAATTTAATATCTTCTTTTGTCTTTAAAATTAGATTTACCTTTAGCTCTATATTTATTGAGTCACAACTTTTTCATTCCAAGTTTAATTGAGTTAAACAATTTAAAGATAAGATAAAAGATCTATAACTTTCGTAAAAATTTTAATAACTAATTCAAAGAATTTGAGATGTAAAACGAGACTCAAAGTTTGATCGTTGATTACACTGAAAGTGAAAAATATTTGATTTGAAAAATAATTGAAATTAAAATAATACGATTTGAACTAACAAAGTTCAGCACAATTGCTAAATGACTGAGTTCCTTGAGAATTTGTTTAAGGGTTGGATTTATAGTTATGTATATGAAAAGACTTTATTAAAAGAAACGTATTTACTTTGGTGATCTTAAAAGGGATTAATCATTGTGAATAGTAAATGCTAAATACTTACTAACGAACTTTACAAAACAGTTTATTTAAAAAAAAATAATTAAAAAATAAATACACACCCCATAAATAATGTCAGACAAACCCACATGAATAGGGGAACACCGTTGTGACGGGCCAAAGGCAGTTAGTATTTGGAGACAGAGATTGCCTCGATCGTGTGTTCAATGATGTTAGTATTAAGCTTAGCAGCGCCACATGGGAATTGCTTTCAAATGAGAATCACATCTTCCTTTGTTTGCTTTGCTATGACTATTCAATTCATTTGCATCGGCGCCAATTTGAGCCTTTAATTGATGTGGGGTGTCTCTGCACAAATAAAAACTCACTCCCGCGACTCTGGTTAATAATTCGTGTTAATTAACATTGTCTGAAATTGCTGAAACATTGATGTGTACCGAGTCCGAACGGTTTCTACCTACTTTTGTTTCACAGAGGTTGGATCGAGAAAACATCATAGATATACCCAATGCGGGGCAACAACAAGGTCCCAGGTTACTGCGCTGTCAAAGATTTAGCAGGGATGCAAGTCAAATACGCGGTGACCTCTCCCAATATGTGGTCATAATGTCGCATACTCTATCATTTTTTTTTTAATTTGTCATTTTAGTTAAATTTCTTTGATCCAAAATATTTATCACTCTAATTTTTTTATATAAAATTTAGGATATCTTAAGAGAGGATGAACTCTTTTTATTCAACCGTATGTGTGTATATATATATATATATATATATATATATATATATATATGCGCGCACAAAATGTAATTATTTTGAGTTTCCAAATTCACTTTTTCAATAATAACCTTCATAGTTCCTAAATAACTATGGCAGTGTTATTTTTTGTATTTTTTTTAAATGAGAGTTTTTCTTTTTAAATGAGTTCATATTTTTAATAATTAATGAATTTTAATTTATATAACTTAATGAGTTCAAATGAAAAATCTAGCTTGCCATGCTCAGAGTGATTGTCAAGCCCGTTAGTATATATATAATTTTGTAAAATAAACTATTACTAAAAATAATTTTTATTTTGGTAATATGTATATATACACAGACGTGTATATGTTATGGGTCTCCCCTTAGAGTCTAAAGGAAAGACCCTTAGACCTCAACCACAAGGTTGTTAACTCGGACATGACCAGTGAGGTATGGGTTTGGGACATGAGTTTCCAAATTAGAGCTCCTAGACCCGACCTCCTAACTCGAGGTCTAACCTCGTACCTCACAAGGTTTGTACCGAGTGTTGCGGGTGATGACGTAATTCGTACTCAAGAACTTATAGAAAAACCTATCAGCTTGCAAGGATACAAATGTCGTCTTGGTTCAATCTCACGATCTTTCTACCAACCTTAATTTCAATAAGGTAATTAAGATAACTGACATAAGTAGGAATAAGTCATTATTTTCGTTTTTTACCCTAAATTCTTACATTTAACATATACCTTAGAGGTCAGAGTGACTTTGTAGATACACCTCGTCATCGTCCGAGTACCATCAGTGTTTCGAAGTCCCTAGTTCTAGTAGCACCTCGAAAACGAGCTTTTGTACTTTTGACGAGCACTTCCTCATATTCCCTTACCAATACCCGCACATTAATGTTGCCAACAACTGTGAAATGTCAACTAGACCCTAACATCTACCACCCGAATTCTAAGTTCAGTTAACTTCATTCCCCGTGAGTTTTCTAGATAATGTCACTTGAAAATGAAATATATTTAATTGGCCGAAGGAACACTACGTGCATGTCTCCCCTTATGCTGATAAAGAGATAGTATAGTTACGAACAAATTCATGCGTGGCAGAAAGAGACATATTTATCCATCAAAGCTCTATCCTCTAGATAGTACTATTCCTATGGTTAAAGATACGAGCAATGGTTACTAGACACATAGATTTTCAGAATTCTCGACAGAAAGATAAAGTTATCTAGTTAGATAAAATAAAATAATATTACCCTTTTTTTCTTCAAGGTTAACATGTATCCTATATCATTTTTGACATATAAATTTAAACAACAGTTCCAGTTCTCTATAATTTTTCTAGATATATATCCTACTCCCCTCGGGATTGCATTGACAAATATATAGTTAAAAAAAATATTATGTGTGCATTCAATTCATACATATATTATTTAAATTAAGTAATTAATGATTACTATACATATACAATACATTTTTTTAAAATAGAACACAAACTTAAAGACGTTAAAGAAAAATATTATAGGCATTACAACACAAACTTTATGTACATTCATGTACAAACTTTATTTATACTACACTACAGACCTGTAGTTCATATTTATATACAATCTGAATTTTATTTAAAAATACACACACATTATAAATAATAATGTACAAATTTTATACGTATGAATGCATAAACATTACAAAATTATCAGAATGTTTTACAATCTGAACTTTATTTAAAAAAACACAAACATTATACGTAATAATACACAAACTTTATTCCCACGAGTGCATAAACATTATAAACTTGTAAATGATGTTCTCAATAATATTTAATTAAGTACACACACATTATAAATGTTAAAATACAAACGTTATATATGTAAGTATAGGGTGTGTGTATGATGTATGTTCATGGATGTGCGTGGAGGAGGATTCAATAGTTAATACTCAAAAGGCCGTTGATATTGATTAATCGCATCGCATAATAAATGAGGCTCAATTACCAATTACCAACTACCAACTAATGGCTGACGATATAGTAATAATACAACATTTTGTACATCAAATCAAAGGTCACGACGCATTAAATATACAATCTTGGCCAATTGTATTGCATATTTTGTGATTTAGTTATGATTTGTAATTAAATGGGGGCCAAAAAATGTCGCTTCCATATAATTCCTCGTATCCTACTTCTCGCGGCAACCACCTTCCATGTAATTAAGCTCGTCCTCGAGTCGACATTATTGCCCACCCTTTTGAAAAATTCGTACAACTCTTTTGTCATGTTTTATTTAAGTTATCGTAATTCATGACGTCAATTTACGAGAGAACTATCTAGCCATTCGTTGTTGGCAATTCAATTCGAGTTTCTTCCTCTTGAAATATGATGTGTGTGTGTGGGAAAAGAATCAAATGGATGAAGTGATGAAGTTTCTCCCTATTTTCTTGATTACTCTTGACCAAAAGAATTTGTTGGGAGTGTTTTTGTTTTCTAGCTAGCTAGTTCCTTATGTACGTAGGTCATAATTTCCACCAAATTTTCCTTGTGCTTGCTAGTTCTATAAGTTGGTGTATATTTGTATTAAAATCAAGGTTGCCACGCGCGTGATAATCAAATTGAGCATTAAATGATGGATTAATTTTTGGATTCACATATACTAGTAATATATTTTATTTAAATATAAATTAATTAAATGTAAAATATTATATAACCCAAATTTTTTAATATTATTATTGGGTCTATGAATAATTCATAGTACTTATTTGAAATATGTTAAACTTGTATTTGGACTAGCTATAATGGGTGAATTGTGCCCATACTTAATTTACACCAGGTTGAGAGAACCCTTTACTTTTAACCACTGACACAATTTTTATTGTCTATTGCCCTCATTAAACACAGTGACATTTTTTACACTCTTAACTGATAGTGAAATAAATAGTATTTTCTCTCTCTTCTTTCTCTCAATTTGAATTTTGTAAACACAATCAAGAAAAATATGAATCCATTCCTCATCATCCAATCCTTTTTCATTCAATCTCTTTCTTAGATGAATATATTTGTTCATTTGCTATGATTGAGACTAAATTATTCACATAAAATTAGGAAACTTTTTATAAACATTTGTGTTTATTAAGATTAAAATTATTCCAACACTAAAATCCCAGCGTTCCTCGAGTGAAGATGCAATTGATAAAAGTATCAATTATATAAGAATCAGATAGCATTTTACATGTACATACTCTTGTTCTTTAATAATTGTCAATCATGAAACTGAGGGAAATTCATTCAAGTTAGGTACATCGGCTAAAACAAGTTACTATCTACTTTCTTTATAATGAGCACCACTCTTATCACTGCTGTGATGAATAAAATTTAGAGATTCACCAACTCATCATCCCAACCCTTGCAGCAAATGCACTCTAACCCTGAACCTACCCTCTTGCCTAGGCTTCCCATATTGATACTAATAAAAATAGAATTTTTACCTTAACCCAAAAAAAAATAGACATATTGATGCCTTTATCTATTTCATCTTCCGTTATTATGATTTTTTTTGTTTCTTTTTAGAAACTTTTTTTTATGAAAGTAACAAAAGGCCTTTTTGAAATTTATTTGCACCCAACATAAATGTCTTTACGGAAATTTAAAATCAACATGTCAACTAAAATTTGTCAGTAGACATTAATAATTCATAATGGATAATTTTTCAAACGAGATTCTTTTTCTGGTGATGCCCTTTTTGAAGGCATCATGCGTCAATGTGTCAATGTATTATTTTAATTGATGAAATCTGTACAAGCAAATCATTAATAGTATTCGAATTGCAAATTTGTGATTGAAGGGTGCATGTGATTCGAGTACCAATTGTTTTGATTGGGGTCGGTGATAAAGAGTACGGGAGCACATGGTAACCCTTCAACCTTGCTCACCTTGTGTTCCCTGCATGCTCCCAAAATATACGTATGTAACGCTTTGACAAGCCTTGTCTCCATCCGCAGGACCCTCCGACTTTATAATTCTGATACAATTTCTAATAAAGACCCTTTTTGTTAATTTCCCAAATATTAATGGATGTGGCAATTAATTACGCCTTGGCCCAGTCAAAGGTACTGAATTTGCAATTCGTAGCTTTTAGTGATGAATCGATATTGAATGGGAAGCATTTAAGAGAAGAAAGATCAAAGATGACATTGATTCATTGAAGGAGCTAAGGGTGGGTGGCCTAACCAAACGTTTTGATGAAAGGAGAACATAACTCACACGATGTCTTCTTCTACCAGATGGACCCAACCCTTTTCTCTATGGTAAATGCTGCACAGTAAAATTTAGAATGAGTTGCATAAAACAAAATTAGCATAGTACATATGTACTACTCCAAGATAAATAGACTTAAATATATAAAATTAACTAACATTTTTTTTAAGTATATGAAAGTAATTTTAAATAAAATATATTAAAATTTATAAACTTTTTTAATAAAAAATTAAATAGCATTTATTTTAGTTGTTAGAAAATTATTAAAATTTAAATTCGAAACAATTATGCTAGATAATTGATTTCAAATTTTAGTTCAATTTTTTTATCAATTTTAAATAATGTTTATTTTGAATGAGTAAGAGGTAAAGTCAATCATTTATGCTAATGTGACAATATTTGAATGGTTGTGCAAAATATTTTTACAGTATCAGTAAATAGAAATTAAACTCTTATTTTAAATGTGAGAGAATGCTAATATAAATTAGGAAATATTTTGTGGAGATATAATGAAAAAAGTGTAGTGAGCTTGAGCAAGAAATTTTCCTCGAAAAATAGTGGTGGAAAAACCCATGCTATTTTAGTTAATATAGAATACAAATAATGGAGATACTTGAACTCGAGATCTCTAGAAGAATGAGAATACACTACTAATTCAGATAGGGTTTATTAACGGCGTGTGACACTAACTTTTATTATTTATCCATTAATAATGTAAAGTGTCATCCAATTATGTGGTGTTATTTGAAAGATTTTTGAAATAGTGAAAGTAAGAGTCAACAAAAATTGTTTATATAGTAACATATAATTGAATGACAAACATAAAACTCTTTACACTCTCAATGAATACAAATTAATATTGAGATTCTTATTCAACTTTTTAAAAAAAGTAATTGTAAAATTGTTTTTTTAATGGAAGCAAAAGAAACTAATTAAAAACAAGTTTCTTTAAAAGAAGTAATAAAGATTTCTGAAAACTGATTTTTGTTATGTCTTTGATTTTTTAAAAAAATTATAAAAATAAGTTTTTTTTTGGTATCATTTTGAACTTTTTGGTGCAAATATATAAAATTGATAAATACATATAAAATTTCTATCAGCAAAATTTCAATCAATGATTATTAAATTTTAAATATAACTCTTTATTGTATAAATACTAAAGTTATATTTGTGCTAACTTATTTTTCCATAAATAACATTTTAATAGTTTTTGTTTTATATTTATCTATCAAAGTTTCAAAATAAAATAATTAAAAATATATAAACCTTTATTCATTGAAAGAATGATAAATGGTTAATTTATATAATCCGGAAAATGCATGGAATAAATAACTAGTTTATTATATATAATAAGGATAATTTCTATATAATAAAAACGATCTTATATCTATTATATATATATATAATTTGAAACTCATAATTTTAAAATGTACAATTTAAAACATTTCACAACACAACACCACTCATTGTGTGATTCAGATTCCAACTTTCAAGTATTTGCTTCGATCACAACCCGATTGCCCCACCACTTATTATCTTATCTCCATCAGGTTTGTTGAACGCTATAATTTCATGATCACCTTTTGTTTGACTTATATGTAAAAGATTAATAAAAATAGTTATTAAACCCTTAAAGATAATTCTTAAACTATTATACAAGTTATCGATTTTATCACATGAAAACGAGTCAAATAGTATACAATTTTTTTTTACTAAACTCATAAATCTAAGTTAATTTTCACAAAATTGATGAATTCTCAATTTTATTATCGATTTTAGAATTTTAAATTTACTCTTAATTTTACTATTATAAAGGAGTATAGTTTTGGTTACTTTTTAGCAGTTAATTAACTAAAGTTGTTTATGTTCTGCATTGTTTATTGGAGTAATGCTAAAGACATGGTTCCACACACTTGAATTGCTTGACAAATAAATCATACGGTAATTATTTCAAGTTAAAAAAAAAAAAAAAAGCCAAACTGAATCAAGGAATAAAAATTGTCTAGACATGCGGTACTGTGTCAAGCGAAAAATCATTTTCCTTATTTATTGGGTCTATTATAACTTAATTTTATATATTTGTTATCATGTAATTATAATATTGCTTCATTCTATAAAATAATATATGTACGGAATAAAATATGATACACAACAATTGAAATATACGTTGAAATATATTTTTTGTAATTTATTATTTATTTATTTATTTTGTTATAAAAATTTATTTTGTCATAAAATTGAAAAAAATTACTCAATATTTATCATGAATGTATACTATTTAATTACTAAAAATAATTTTGGATAATATTATATATATATATATATATATATATATATATATAAATTCTTTAGAATTTAAAATTAGTCTCCCTAGCTTATCATAAATCGTGGTCTAATAAGTAGAAGCAATGTACGTACAAAGCAAAACCAAAATGTACATAGTTGTCATCCAAGGTTCATAATGTAGTCGTATTTTCTTGTTACTCAGTACATTGAACAATGCTCGGATGGTATTTTGAATCTTACTTTTGGGACGTGAATCAAACGTGAAACAGCAGCCTCTTTACAACAATAATAAAATAAAATAAAATAAAAAAGTGAGAGGCGAAACAACTTTGCCTGTGCTGTGCATGACTAATTACTGGGTATTACTAAATAATTAGTGTAGAGAGATACTTACTTATATACTGACTTTGAATACTTGTACCAGTTTATTGCAGATAAGTCAGATAAGTAACGGGTGGTAAATTAATTAGGAATAATCTGTAACCAAAGGAAGCTAGTTAGACAATGGTTTCAATTTTCAAATTGTTGGAAATTTCCTGTGATTTTATTGAATTGTGTTCTGATCCGAACCGTTGAAAGAGGAGTGATGGAGGGAGTAGCAGGGATAATGAGGTGGGGGAGGACCACAGGGGATCGAAGAGTGTTCTAGAGATTCCCAAAAGACGACCTAGGAACTGCCAAACTAGCTGCCGCTAGCATTTGCAATGGAAGCAACATCGTCGGATCATAGAAACATATTTAATGAATATTTTAAAAGCATTATTAATTTTAAACACTGTATATACTTTTTTAAAATTTATGATCATATTATTCATAACATGCTCCGTAAACACAAAAATATTTGTCATACGAATGAGTGAGCAGTAGATAAGAAATAGCATGTGTCTGAAGGAGGAACCACCTCCGTTGCACGTGCCCTCTTAAAAGATGCCACGTCATCTTGATGATGATGGAATGAGTGCCCCCCTCTTCCAGATCTGATGGTGGTCCTCCCATACAAGGAGTGGTAACTCCACCTTCTTATAACTCATTACTCCCCTCCCCTCCGCTCCTCATGCACTGCACAACAACACTACAAAACACTCTTCGCAAATAAACAGCCATATTTACAGCAAAAGCATCCCAACGCCAACACCACTCTCTCTCTCTCTATCTCTCTCTGAGAAACCTGAATCCAATGGGCGAGGTCTCCACCGCACCTCTCCTCAAATTATCATCTTCTTCATGGTTACGGCTTCTGATTTTTGTTTTTCTCCTTTTGCAGGAAGAGAAGAAGGCAGAGGAACCAAAGAAGGAAGCGAAAGAGGAAGCCAAGAAGCCGGAAAAGGCGGCGGAAGACAAAAAAGCGGAGGAATCCAAGGATGGGGCTAGTAAGGAAGCGAAAGAGGAGGAAGCTGCGCCGCCTCCGCCCCCGGAGATAGTGCTGAAAGTGTTCATGCATTGCGAAGGCTGTGCCCGCAAGGTTCGTCGCTCCCTCAGAGGCTTCCCAGGTGAGGATCCTTCTTTATTTATTTATTTATTGATTGATTGATTGATTAACAATTAATATATTGGTGTGTGGGTTTGCAGGGGTTGAAGATGTAATAACGGATTGCAAGACTCACAAGGTGGTGGTTAAAGGAGAGAAAGCCGATCCGCTGAAGGTTCTAGAGAGAGTGCAGAGGAAGAGCCACCGACAGGTTGAGCTTCTCTCTCCCATCCCTAAACCGCCCGCCGAGGAGGACAAGAAACCCCAAGAGCCCGAGAAACCCAAACCAGAGGACAAGAAAGAAGAGGTTCCCATTTTTACTAAAAATATTATTTTTCTCTTTAATTTTATATATATATATATATTTCAAAAATTACATTAATGATAATTAAAGACTTAAGACCACCATGAATATGATGTGGATTAATTTCTTTAAATTTGTTGATTTTTTTTAGACCGTGTTGTTTTGGTTTGAGAGGCTAATTAATTAATTAAAAATATTTGGTATTTAATTGTGCAGCCTCCTCAGGTAATCACTGTGGTCCTGCAAGCCCACATGCATTGCGAAGCATGTGCGCAGGAAATCAAGAGACGCATAGAGAAAATGAAGGGTATGTGCAAAAGCAATAATTACTAAGTTCCCTTTTCTCAAGAATAAAATTATTTCCTCCTAATTTTCTTTCCAGATTTGCATTTTTATATACATGATTCAATTGTTCATGCATCTCTCTCCCGGTCCCATCCCTGGAATAATTGTGTCCCTTTTTAATTAATTGTACAAAATTCAGCTGATTCCAATAATTTACACATCAAAACCAACTTCACGGCTTTATATGAATCTCTTGTAATTATTATATATAGTTGTACTCCAAAAAAATATAACAAAGTGGTTGGATTCCAATCAAAGTGGTCCAGTAATGGGTCAAAATAAATTTTGTACTCCAAACTGTGATCTCATTAAAAATTGCATGTAATACCAAAAACAGCATCGATCATTCCCATGTTATAATTAAATTAGCATTCAAAGTGCTTTACAATAACAAAAAGAAGAAAAAAAAAAGCAGGAGTTGAATCAGCAGAACCGGATCTGAAGAAGTCGGAAGTGAGTGTGAAGGGCGTGTTCGAGGCAGCGAATTTGGTGGACTACGTGTATAAGAGGACGGGGAAGCATGCAGTGGTAGTGAAACAAGAGCCAGCAGAGAAGAAGGAGGAAGCAAAGGAAGAGAAAAAAGGCGAAGAAGGCGGCGACAAAGAGAACAAAGAAAGCGGCGAAGGGGAGGAGAACAAGGAGAAGAAGGAAGGTGAAGGAGGAGGAGAAGCGAAACAAGGCGAAGGAGGAGGAGGCACAGAAGAGAGCAAAGTAATTGAAATGAAGAAGAACGAGTATTACTACAACCCATCGAACATGGGGTACTATGCATATCATCAAGTGCCAGTGTACCCGCCCCAGATCTTCAGTGATGAGAACCCCAATGCTTGCACTGTCATGTAAAGATGTGGGCGTGTCAGGGGTAATATTGGAATTTGGCTGGGGGGTGATTGCCCTTATCATCCTGCGTTGCATGTGACCCTCTGTACT
>QANU01064947.1:0-146391 GCA_003254905.1 Nissolia schottii | reverse complement strand
AAAAATAGTGTGTTAGATAGTAATACTATCTCCGTCTTGAATTGATTGTAATTTTCACTTTTTTTTATTAATTAATTAATGTATATTTAATTGTAATTATGTTTCAATATGTTAGTTTATAAATAGAAATAAATAAAAGGGACAATTAATTTAAAACCGAAGGAATATAGCATAATCGTGCATTTGAATGTCATATTATCGGTGGTAATTACAACATTTATTTAATATTATTTATCGTTTAATCATTTAAATAAATTAAAGTAGCATTAAATATCCTTTTTACAAGTTTATTTTTATCATTTCTCATGCCATTAATAATACTTAATCTTGTCTAGACACCTTTTTTTTTTTTTGGTTAATCTTAGTATTTGTTCGCAAGTAATTCGTATGGGATACAAGGTTACTTGAACGGGTAAGGGAGGCACCTTGACGGAAGCTCTAAGTCTGAGGGTGAAGGCTCTGGACAGGTTCGGAGGTCTGGACGAGGGTTCCGAGTAGGTTCGGAGGCTCGTACGGAAGCTTCAAGCGGGTTCCTTTCAGAGAGAGTGCGGCGGCGGGGTGTACCTGCAAAGACACTCTGACGCTCAAGTAAGCACTAGGATTAGGAGAATTCTCTAAGAGGGGAGTGAGAAGTACCTTGTGGCTTGAGGGGTCGTGTGCATTTATAGATGAGCTTAGAGTGCAAAGATATAAGTAAGATAGAGATAAAGCGAGGGGTTTGCTTATCCGCTTCCCGGTTTATCTTTTCCCGCTTATCCAGGAGTTGGTTGCGGAATGGGGAGGAGAGGTTGCCGCTATCTCCTATTGGCCTTGTTGGGCCAGACCGGTTTCGGAGTCTTTGGACTTATGACCTTCTCCTCCTCTAAGCGCCATGAGACTTCCTCTCTTTGGGTCGATCTGACTAAGTGTGGAGCCTCTTCTGCTCCTTAGTGGGTTGAGTCTTTTGGGTCTTTAAAGAACGTGAGCTCCTCTCCCTCTTGGAGGGCTAGATCTCTCGAACCCGATTTTTAGCCCCTAACAGTATTATTAAATATTTTTTTTTAAACTTAAAGTAATAAATTTTAAAATTAAAATATATTCATTATTCATTAAAAACATAAAAGTTTTAATTTTTAATATAAACTTATTACTTTTACTTAACCCTTTAAATTATTTTGGTTTTTTCTGTGTTGTCCTTAACTTTCTCGGGAAAAGTTCTATGTTCTTTCTTCTGCGTACTGAATGAGCAGCAAGTGGGTCTATTATATGCATTTATGTGCAGCAACTAACAGGAGCCTCAAAAGATGATGAATGCGAAGAGAAACGGATGGACCTCAGATTTTCAAGTTTGAACTTTCTGATATGGCTTTGGCAAAAGGAAAGAATAAAGGGGGTGGTTTGATTTTATTTACTTTCTAGCTCCAAAAATAACTACACCAATTGTAAATGGGAAGGGTGCAGAGTGCATAGAGATAGAGAAACTGTTGTTAATTGTTAATATTGTTGTTATTACGTGGGAATGAGAGTGTGGTGGGGCATCTGTACGGTGAGTTGGAGTTTCAAAATTGACTTGGCAATGACTCATCTCTACTCTAGTGGCTAGTACTATTGTTTTCAAAATTGAATTTTAATTTTTATTTCATTAATTTTTGTGTTGTGTTGCATTGTGTACCTCCTAGTTGGATTGGTTAGTACGGTAAAATAGGTGTGAATCAAAGTCCTCATCGGTTTAGGCCTAACGTATTCGGGTATTTTGCATCTAGCTATATGTGCAAGGAAAATGCATTTTTTTAAGTCGCAAAATATGTATATGTTTTATCATCATTCTCACAATATATTATGAAACTTATTTTAGGTGAATTCTATAATTTGTTACGAGAAGAATAATAAGGTGATAAATATATTTTAATATGAACAAAAAAGCAAAATTGATAGTTCATGCAATTATTATTTTATCATTATTATTAGAGAAAAATTTATAAATAATTTTAGAACACTTAAAAGTTTGAATGTTTTTTTTATATATTTTTAATGTATTAATGACTTATTAATTTAAATTTTCACATGCAATTTTTTTTGGCTTTGTTAACCATTGTTTTCAAAGTACTTTATTACCAAACCTTTATTATTGCCGGGGCGAGGTAGATGTTTTTATTTCCTCCGTCGGCTTGTGCATCCTCCGTTCAGTAACATGGGATTTTTCCTCCTTCGGTAAACTGAACTCTCACATAGTTTTCACCTAAGATTCTTGAAAGTGTCACATTGTTTTTTGGAAGACCGCACCCACTTGTCCTCAAAATTAATCCCATGGTCTGAAAACAAATCAAACGGTTTTTTTCATCCCAATTAAGTAGTATAGTGGTTCTCCATTTCCCAGGTAGAATATAAAATCAGACCACAATGAGCAGCTGAAAAATTAGCACACCGAATTGCATGAGATGAGGGAATTAATGTGGCAAATACATATATATGGGTTTGGAAGAGGGGTATTCCGTATATATGGGGGAAGGGAGAAATTTACGAAAGTGTGGGGGAGTTTTTTGAAATCGCTAAAATTGGGGCGATTTTAGAAATAATAAAAATATAAAAAAACGAAAAATAGAGCTGAAATTGTCATGGGGTGGTGATTTCAATCCCCTTTTTTTTATAAAAATATTCCAGCCTTTATTATAAAAAAAAAATTGGGGGGGTTGAAATCGCCACCCCATATGGCGATTTCAGCCTCAAAAAACCACACAATCCTAATTTATTTGTACTGCCCACATTCTGAAAAAATATTTCTTCCAAAGCAATACATATGTAAAAAATCCGAATTAATGGAAATTTTGGGAAACCTCGAAACTGAATACAGTACTAGCTTCTTGATTATTGTTTGTTTATTGCTCTGCATGTTATACATAGTTGGACAATACTATACTACTAGTACTATCTAGCTTAAATCCCATCCCTTTCAAAATCTCCTGCAGGTCCCATAGTACACACTTTAATGGTATCATTTGTCTTTCTCCTAGTATGCTTTACAATTTGCAAACCCAAAGGGCTTTGCATATATTTGAAGCATTTAAATGTATACAAATTTGATGAGTTATTGACTTATCACCGACGTTTTACATTCTTTAGTGTCTGTGGCTATACAACTCTTCATTCGATTCTTTGGTGTCTATGGCTATATGACTCTTCATTTAATCATGGTCAATCTTTTTTTTTCCTAGAAAATAAGTATATATCTTTTTGAGAGAATCACACATTAAAAGTTAATTAACTATTTTGGAGGACGGAAATTCTCAAAAGAGATGATCAAGTGATGTAATTTTGCTTTTGCTCAGCTGGGGCAACGCACCTCTATATCTATGGCGCAATATTGATAATTTTATCGTGCATTGATTGGTGAGAAAAATGTGGTTTGGGCACCAGAAAAGAAAAGCAAAAAGGGAAAGGGAAAAAAAAAGAGAGAGGAAAAAATGGGGACTCAATTAATGGCCTTAAATGAAAGACATTTTTTAAAAAATAAAAAATAAAAGGCCCTTGAGTTCTGACAAAGTGGCTTTCAGAGTAAAAGTAAGTAGGGTCATGGTGGTGGGTTCAGTAGACCAAATAATCCGAGTAAGACTCCATAACCACCGTAATTGCCCGGATGTTTGCACATGGAACGCCTTTTATGGTTAAAAAATGATTATATATATATATATATATCTAACATTTTAAGTTTAGACTGGTAAAATTTATAAACAAACAACTTTATTCTCAATAAAGGTTGTGTCACCCATTTTTTTTATTTAATGTGCTTAAATATAAAATATTAAAATTGTATTTATACACTAAAAGCGATTAGTGCGGGTTCAAAGTGGTAGTGTCGAGAGTTGTGCCTAGTAACACACAAGTTAATCATGTCATGGCAACATATATTAGATTAAGGAGCATGACACAAAAATGGTCACATGAAAAGGTTATATAACTGTTTGCGCCCAAAAGATTCGATCTCACATGCTAACTCCATCATTCCAGCTTAGAGAGCTATGTTTTTGTTTTCTTGTGAGGTATATTGTGTAGGCTTTGCGATCTAGTTATGTCATGATGGTGGGTCAGTGAGAGTTCCAGTTCTGGCTTAATGTGCGAAACCAAAAGAATATGAAAATTCTAAAGATACATGTACTTATACTTTTTGGCGACGAAGAGAGGGGGGGGGGATGGGAAAAGTATTTAAAAAATTAAAGAAAAAGATAACCAGATATATTTGGTCTAATTAAAATGATTAAACATATAATACTCACACCCAGTTTCATTAATGAATGTGTTTTTTGTCATTTCTCTTATAAAGCCTTTAAATTTAGAGAGGGCTTTCTCTGGTTTGGATCAAAATGTATCTTAAATGCCTACCATCTTTTAAGCCTTTTGGTCTAACATGTCTCCACATATAAATATAAGTGTACATTTATTTATTTATACATATATATAATATCATCATTTAATTTGAAAATTGAATAAAATTAATATAAGAAACTTATAAAAAAAAATTTACAACTAATTGATAATGCATTTTGCATGGCAGAGAGAGAATTAAGACATGACGCTGCCAAAGAAGCCAAGGCATGCCGATCGCGTAATAAATGAACCCTTTGCGGACAATTGTAGTAATTTATGTATAAGGATACATTTCATTGGTGTTTCTTCGAGGGGACCCCCCCTTCATGAAAAATGCAAACTGCAAAACAACAATTAACTAATTAGCAACAGCCTTTTGCATAGTTGGATGGTCCTCGACCCGCTAAATCTACAATTGGGAAACGTCTTTTTCACTATCTGTTATTGTGTTTATATCCTCCAACTAACACCGAGGGGGTCGTTTCTTGAGACCCATGATGATGACTCGGGGAAGGGATGGCTGCTGTTTCCTTTCTTTGGCGTTTACTGAGTAAAAAAATTTATAAAAAAAAACTGTAAAATTTTAAAGCACCAATGATTAATCGAAATCAATCATTCACAAAAAATAAAATAAAAAAGAAAGTGTAAAGAAACATGATCCAGAGAACTAACATTAATTTTCTTTCAAATAAATTAAAGATGTATATATATTTGTTCCGTTTCATTGGTAGCTAGCTAGCTAGGCGGATAAGATAAGATGAATGGTTGCGTTTATAATTGGCATCCTGCAATTATGGTGCCATCTGCGTTGAAGTATACACGATGGATTAGACTTTGACCCTACTTCACTAACCTCCATTCATATACAAATACAATATATATATATATATATATATATATATGGTACAAATAATAAGAATAATATTTTGTCTATAAGATTTAAAATCAAGGATAATATATAAGAGCATTTTCCAATATAATTTTTAATTAATAAATAGTCACATTAACACTGATTGTTTGAATGGAATTTGGGAGGAAAACAATCCTTTGTTTTGGCTAGAGGGATAATGCAAGGAAAGAAATGAATAATTTTTTTTCGTGGACCCCACATTTACTTCTCCGCTGGACGGAAAGGAGATGGAAAATTGGACTCCAATTACCAATTTTCAAATTTGCCCCTCTCACCCACCGCTTTACTAACTAGATTAGTAGATGAACCTCTAGCTTTAATTCTTTCATCTCGAGAAGAATGCCTTTCACTGAAACCACTATCATTCTTCATCCAATTTCAGTAATGTTTATTTCAGGGAGTCTATATTAACGGCAGAACATGCCTTCCATGCAACAACAACAACCAATTCTTTCATAAGAACATGCTATGCACATTCCATAGACAGTATTCTTAGCTTTTATTTTTCTCTTCTTGTTGACGATGATCAATTTTATTCGCATGATTAGCTTGATTTAATAGGTAAAATTTTTAAATTAAAATATAGGCATAAATGTTTTTTATAAAAATATATAAGTCTAATTTTTATTATATATTTTTATACTATTTTGTTAGATATTTGTAGTATAAATAACTGTTTAAAAATATAAAGATAAAATTGTCATTTGATACATCTATTTTTTTTCAGTTCACTTTTTTATTCAACCAAACACAAGAAAATAATTATTTTATCATTTCATTTTCACTCATTTTTTTTTCATGCAAATATACTTATAAAAAAATATAAATTTTACCCTGTTTCTTTTCTCTTGATTTCTGTCCACTCAATTTCATTCATTTACCAAAACATCCTAAATAAATTGATCTAGTTTCGTAGCCTACTGTTGTTATGACTATGAGGGCTGGTATTACTATTTGGCTATCATCAATGACTAGTGACACTTATGAATGACGCCTAAAAGAAAAGAGAGAATATTCCAATCCCATCTCATTTGATTTTTGATAATAAAAATCATGAAGAGATTGCACATTCATCATCCCTACTACTAGTTTTTCTTTTGTCCGTTAATAGGCCGAAGTTATGAACCAGAATGAATAAGTGACGCAAGACACATCATCATGCCACTTTACTCTCTTTCGTACTGCACCACGTGACTCCTCTCACTGGCACCCTCTTCTAATTCTATAACCATAAGTCTAAGCTATATTAGGCATAGCTATCTAAACCCCCCATCTTGATTCTTATGTACGAAAATATCAAAATTAAACCACTAAGAAAAAAAATTTAACAAATATGTTGATATCACTAGTTAAAAGAGTAATAATAGAAATATTTAAAAATTTTAATACATTCAAAACATTAAAATATAAAAAATTTATTTTTTAATAAAGTTTTTTTATTAATTAACAAACATACTTAAGATACTTGTTAAGATTCTTTCAATTCTCTTTTATTTGTTTAGCATTAACTTCTTAAAATTTTAAAATATTAGTCCATTTGTAATATTATATGTAATTATTTTTTCCTTTTATTTACACCTTTAGTTATAATGATGCATTTATTAGTATATTTGATGTGAGAAGAATAATAATCATATTAAAAATAGTAATTTATATTTTTATATGGAGATAACTTTTTTATTTCATATCATTTTATACATTTATTAATATTTTCTTTTGTTTCTCTTAATATGTATGTTGTTTAATTTTAGACCGACAAGATAAAATGGAGGGAGTAGTTCCTTTGTTCTTCATTAATAGTCTTTTAATATTTTTTATTTGTCAGAAAAGAAACAACAATAACTACATCCTCGAATGGGCTACTTCCCGAAAATCATCCCACAGATTTTGGCCCAAGCCAACTGAGGGCATCAAGAAGAATAAACGACTCAAAATCAAAGGATCATTTCTTAGCCAAGAAACCTGTGCACGTATTTACTTTACAAAGCACGTGGCAGAGAAAAATGTCCCAAACCCGTCACATGTAGCTCCAAATCTCGGAAAGCAAGCCATTAAAGATATGGTGCTCCTCATTGCTTTGAAGAATCAACTGAACCAATCCTCATAATGTTGCGGCACAGAAACCCCAGTACTATGTTGATAACAATAGTCTTTTAATATTATTGCATAAGAATTAAGGTGATTGTTAAATAATCTTAATTTTATAAAAGATAAGTTTATATCACTAAAGTATTTTTTTTATATATATTTTTCATTAATTACTTATATTCCCACTAAGTTAAGTCACTCGGCGTTAAAATTTTCTCTACAAAAATAAAAGTAATATATAATAAATAATTTTACATTAAAATCTCTTAATAAAAAAACACCAAATTAATATTTAAACATTTTAAATGTTATTTTTATTAATTATTTTGTTTAAAATATTCAAAAATTAATTAAGAGTGCTGATAAGCTAATTAAGGGCACTTTTTTTTTTATTATTTTTATTTTTAGAACGAAAGCGGTAAAAGTTGTGGCACGAATTTATCGTTTGTTCAGTTAAATTGGTTGGAGTAGCAGTAGTATAATTTACTACTAGACTGTAGCTAGCTATATAATGTAGCATTGGGCCAGGGGAGGGGGCAGGGCTAAAATCCTGTTTCAATCAGCTATTGGCGGCGAGGTAGGTTGCGTCAACTGTGATCCTCACGTGTTGACACCACCTCATTCACCATTCTGTACTACTAAGTTTTCGTCATTCTACAATTACAGAAACGCCTTGTTCATTTCTTTTGTCATTTTCAGAAACTTTTGGCAATTGTTTTATTGAGTTTAAACGTAGTAATACAATTAAAATTTTAAAATATTTCTTTTATTGTCGTATATTTAATATTTGTTGTTACATTAACAAAAATACTTAAGTCTCATATTTATGGAGTATCTCAAAAAACTTTCACTAACAATACATGATTAAAAATGTTAGTGTGACGAATGTTTAGTATCTAAGAGGTTTGATGTTTGCTTCTTCCAATAGTTGTTTCTATCAAGCATTGCTATTGCAACACTCTTCTTCTATCCACTGTAAGCAAATACAAAACATAAAAAATGGATTGGAAGTACTTTCAGCAAATTAAGAAGTGCAACCCCAACTTACGAGGATTTTTATTTCTTAATTTATTTTTTGTCTTTCAACACTTAGAGAAAAGTATATGTATATAATTTATTTTTATATATGATTGCTGCAGTGGCCACTCACTCCCAGCTGTGCAATTTTTGTTATCACCTCTTTTTCATAGTCGTGGAATCACTGTAAAAGGAAAGCCCCAAAACAAAACAAAACAAAACAAAAAGAAAAAGAAAAGGAGAGAAAAAATTCGATGGTATATGTACAAAAAGGAAAGCGAAAGCATTGATAGATGTTGTGAGTAGTAGCTTCTTTATTCAATTACTGCCATTCTTGATCAAGAAATAATTGAGCTAGCTAGCTCTCTGAGCTTCAAGAAACAACTGGTATTCCAATTTGACAAATGGCAAAGAGAAAAAAAAATCAGATTAATTTGAGTAGCATGATTGGTGAATAGCTAGCTAGTGCTATCTATATATGTGGCTTATCATTTGTAGAAATAACATATCACCATCAATATATTTAGAGTCATACATAATAAAAAAGCTTCTTCACTTGATCATAAAAAGTGGAATGAAAGAGATAAAGCCATGATGTATATTGTTAAGTGTGTGGGGGCTATTCTGATTATATTCCCTGTGTGAGAAAGGGCTAGGATCACCAAGGGGGAGATGCAATTATATGTATATCACTTCTTTTTAGTGTCACATGTCATATCGGAGTTTGGTTGGATGAGAATGCCAGGAAGCCCACATTGACCTTCAAGAGTGAGTGAGCATTTGATTTATATGGAGAACAATAATTATGTATCAATTGCTAGCTAGCTTAGGTTCTTGGCGTCCATAAAATTATTTCATTGCCTACCATTGATTACACTTTTTGACAATATGATGGGTTCAAAATGGTCCTCCAATCCTCATTGACTACTCGCCAAAGCTGGTGCACTACACCGATGAACACTACTAACTTGATGATTTTATTATGGCAGGGGTAGCCATGGCATAAATAAAATAAAATAAAGTAGCAGCGTACCACATTTACGTACCTTTTTCTTTCTTTCCTTCTTTCTTTTCTCTGTCTTTATGTTTAGGTGGTTGCCCTGTTTTTCCATTTCTCCCGTGCGTAACATGCTTTTTGATTGGGTTAGGCGTTGATAATCATGTGCAAATATATAAACAAAATGTATAGTAACACATGTTGTTTATACCATAGTAAACAAGTTGAATCTGGTTGGTACAAAGAATCTAAAGCTCTGATGAAAGTATGTAACCAAATGTAACCTTTTATTTCTTTTTTAGTTACTAGTTAGAGAAAACAGAGAAGACGCACTCATTTTAGTCAGACAGCGCCACTTCCCGTTGCCCCCTCCCCCCCTTTCTATCCACAAGACTAGAGTTACACCTTATCACATTGCTACATGTTTTTATGCTTAAAATAAAGTAAATTAAAGAAACGGATATTGCTTTCTCTCTCTCCTTTTTGTGTTTGGGTCAAAATAAACTTTGAATTTTAAGCAGAAAAAGATCCGCGCATGCTCAACAACCCCTAAAAAAACAAAGAAAGAACCTTCAATGCATATGTGCCTGAAATGGGCTTTGCTCCTTCGCAAAGTTAATAGAGTTCTCTGACCAAGAAAAAGATTAAAAAATTACTCAACCAGAATTTCGGGATCATTTTCGGTGCTTATTTTAGAGGTCAGTCCTTTTACTGTATACGATATTATATTTATAAATCATTTTATTTTACGTAGACTGATTAATTTTTTTTAATCTAAATATAAAATAGAAACCTTGAAATATTATCAATACAACCACCTACATTTAACAAACAAACAAAACGTTGAAAAATTTTTCTTGGGAAATTGGCTTACTTTAAAATAGGCTATGTTCTTTTTGTTGGGCTTGCCTTAGTTTTAAAAATGTGACGAACATGGAGCATTGGAAATGGTTTTTGGTCTTGAGGATGGTCAGATTTTGGAAAACCCCACAATGTATTGGGCTAAATGAACTCTAATAAAAAGTATTAGGGGCAATTGTTGAATTGGGCCTTTCGGGGCCTGTATTTGTACAACCATAAAAATAAAAAAGGCTGTGGTGTTTTTGGCCCACGGATCCATCCCAAACGGTTGCCATAATTATGAGTTATGACATGGTAAGTGTAAATAAATCAACACACGATAACTGCCTCCTTGTGTTTGTCGGTTCCACAAAACACAAGAAAAAGAAGCGACACGTGTCACCGACCAGCTGGCATCGAGAGGCGTGCACACGTGGCTTGCACTTTGGGCAAAGAACCTTGGCCATTAAAGAAAATCTGAAAAATTAAAGTTGTAAGTGACATTTAAATGAGATGATCACACGGTGATAAATTTAAGCGTGACATGTTTAAGGGAAGAATCTGATCTCACGTGGTCTTGCTCCCTTCTATTACACGATTTCAGAATCACAAGCAATATATAAGTAGTAACTGTCCCCAGTCTCTTCCTTTCATGTTTCAACATAGATTTTCTCGAACGTTTCCCACTCTGCTCTTCCTTTGAATCTTTCTTTATCAATTATTATTATTCGGTACGGTTTTCTCTCATCTTTTTTCCGTGTGACAAATACAATTGGAATTGGCGAAGGTCGATAGAGAGGCCAATATGGGCAAGTTATGGACCTTGATCACCCAACTTCATTCCCTTGCTGGGTATATATATGATGCATTCTTCAATTAGATATGTTACATATACTTTTATGCGTATTGAACTACTAATTAATTTATTGTATACACCTTTTTTTTCTTTTGCAGGCCAGTGGTGACGTTATTGTACCCTCTGTGAGTATCTGAAAATAACGCATACATTTTAGCATTAATTTATAAACTCTAACTGATTATTCTCCTTAATTTTGTTAATAGGTATGCATCGGTGGTAGCGATAGAGAGCACATCCAAGTTAGATGATGAGCAATGGCTTGCTTATTGGATCATTTATTCATTTCTCACCCTTATGGAAATGGTTCTCCAGCCCCTTTTGGAGTGGTGAGTGTGTCTGTGAGATTGATTGATTAATTAATTTGAAGTTTTTGAACCATTCGACGATTGGTGATTCACGAATTAAAATTGCAGGATGCCAATATGGTATGAAGTGAAGCTAGTGGCGGTGGCATGGCTGGTTTTGCCGCAGTTCAAAGGCGCTGCATTCTTGTATGAAAGGTTCGTGAGACACCACATTCGGAAATACATAACGGAGAGGGGCCACCACAACAACGGTGCCAATGCCAAGGCCAAGAACAAGTTCGTGGATTTCATCACACCCAAGAAAGTTAGTTAATTAAATGTTACCTTACTTAGGTCATTTCATTTCCAATCAAACTGGTTGAAATAATAGTAGATGGGGGTGTTTAGATTTATCAATTTCTGATTTGCAATGTGTGTGTGGAAAAATAGGGGGACCATGATTCATGATGAGGCCTCATATTGAATTGGGAATAGGACGGCGTTGAGGTGGTGAATGCCTTTTGACTGAAGACTCGCGCTTTCTCATCTTTGCTTATGGGACCAGCTTCACCCAATTTTTTTTTTTTTAAAAATTTGGTTAATTGGGTTTATTTTAATATATTTAATGTATGTGCTTTGGTCACAATTTCATATTCCTCGCTTTCTTGTTACATCATATCGTATAATGTATGTAATGTAATAAACGTCCCTTTCAACTTTGCTTAATCATTGAAGTTCAAGTAAACCACATTCCCAGTTTTTTATAGTATAATTTCGGTGGCATTTTGGTACCTGTTTAAAAGTCATAAAGGTATGAGCCGGTAATTCAAAAGTTCTTTACTGGCGCAAAAGTCATAAGTTTTTTTTTTTGGGTCAAACAAAAGTATTTTCTTTAAAAACAAGGTTGAAGAACTCAATACTTTTCTCCAGTAACATCATGTCATTGGGCTGGTAGCCTCATTTTATCTAACCTGGGCCAAGTGGGCTGCTTGTTCATGAGATGGGTCTAGTGATTTAGTAGATAGAACCTATAATTAAATACATGTCCAAAAAGAAACTATTTAAAAAACAAAAACAAAACAAAAACGAAAGTTATAATTAAATAAGTATTTTAAAAGGCCTATTCTGCTATATACCATGTTAAGTATGGGCCATGGTGCACAAGTGAAAAAGAAGTATAGCTCATCTTGTAGTCTTAGCTAGTATAATTTGTTAATTATTTTTATTGAATTGCGGGGAGACATTGCTTTCACTTTTCACATTGTCAGGAAATGGAATATTAAGGTTACACCCTCTCCCAAGTCAACAAGAATTTATGTTTTTATCTTTACAAGAATTAAGTTACTTATCATTTGTTCAACAACTTATTAATTAATTTGTTAAATTATTCTATCAATGATTGAGGTTTCTATAAAATATCAATAGAATTATTTTAAAAATATCAGATTTTATCTATATAATTAAAAAAATAATTAATTTTAAGATTGTGCTGATAAATTTAGTCATTGAAGCAATATTTAATTTTAGGGTTATGACAAATAAAATTCATCTGCGTTATCCTATTATTAATTTAAAAAGCTGATGCCTCTTTTAGTACTCTATCTTAATTATTGGCAAAAATTTAATGGTTTTAATTAATGTAAAATTAGGAGGGCGTTGATTTCAAGTTTTAAAATCATATTTTCATAAATTAAAATTTCAAAATACAATACTAGGGATGTCATTCGCATGTATCTTACAAAATTTGTTTATTTCACATTAAAATTCTTAAGAATATTTTGTAAGATTTTTAAAAATAAATTATAAATATATTTGATTGGTGATAATATTCGTAGGAATATATATAATAATTATTAAAATAACCATAACAAAATTAACTATATTATTTTTAAAATAAAATTGAGGATAAATTAATATTTTCGTGCAATATTCTCATTCTCATGACATGAGAATAAAATATTTCTAACCTTTGAATTGAGAATAAAAATGCCTAGAAACTTGGGTATATAATTTTTCTGAAAATAATTTATCCTCGAGAATGAATTGTTATACTTTAAAATAAATGTAAGAATAAAAAATTTTAAGTGTCCAATTCCTGAAAATAAATAAGCATACCTTAAAATAAATGCTCAATTAAGATAAACCATTTTTTACTTTTTCCTTTTTTTAAAAAAAATAGAAACCATTTCTTTTGGTGCACTACCAACATTGAATGAAATTTCTCCCGTGGGAATCCTCTCATATATTCCTTTTAGAAAAAGAAGATTGCTGTCATCATAATTTAGAATTTTAAAAAAGTTACATTGTCACGATTTGGATATTTTTTTAAAAAGCTTTCACAAATTTGCATTGTTGAAAAATTGTACATTTTAGCAATGGAGATAACATGAAGCAAATGATATGTGTACCAAAAACAATGAAGCAAGGGACATTAATGTAAGTTTAATAAATTATTCGTGGCAAACAAATGCATTACTTGTGGACACAAAATTAATCATCCCAAACAAAAGAGTACTATGCTGAGTGTGCTCTGATCCAACTTTAGCGTAAGTCCAGAAGATATTTCGAGGGAAAAGGGGGACAAAATGAAAAACATAGAAGTACTCAAACTCTACCGAAAAAAAGAAATAAGAAGGACTTAAACAAAAACGAAAATGAGGGGGAGAAGGTCAAAGAAAAAAATGGAGAGGGAAGGATATCGAAAGAAAGGATGAAAATATATGAAACAAATAAAGAAGCAATCACAACTCTCACTATAATTATCTCAAAATTTATATAAAAGATAAGATATTTTTTTTGACGAGATATATAAAAGATAACACTTGATTGGTCGATCATATAAAATATTTTTATGTAAATAATATATTAAAATTAATCTCACAGCTTAAAGAATTGAGAATAAATCTTCTTATGTTATTTTTTATATGACAATGTCATGTTCGATATATCACTATTAATTTTTTTAATTATTTTTATATTATGCATGGACCCCATTATCTTAATTAATTACAAGAGATCAAACATGCTATTATTATATGAGAAAATGACATGAGAGGATCCATTCTCAAAAGAATCATATGACAATGATTTTATAGTCATTTTGTAATCTGTTATATAGAAGTCTGTTGATTAGTTTCCTCTATGCTCTTTAATTTGCCCAAAGATTACCTTAATAATTTTTATTTGAAAAACTTTTAGGTTCTATTGGAGCAAAACATTTCTCTTGATTGATGTGATCCATTTATTATTATTTGTTGTCACGTAAGTTTGATTAAGAAATGGTGAATGAACAAATCATTTTTGATTAATATTTAATCAATAAAAATAAGGGTGTGTTTAGTTTCGAGTAAAAGTTTCATGAATAGAGTTAGAGTAATTTTACTCATCGGTGAAAATTCATAGAATTTTTACCCCAATTTTAGAGGAAAAAACCAAACAGACTGTAAGAAAAAATGTCTTGCTCCAATTGACTATTAACAAATTTTTTTTTCCCTCTTTTCTTATGGATTTCCTTTCTTGGAGGAGGGAGGGCCCCAGAAGAAGGCAGCCAAAATGCTTTTTGGCAACTTTTGCGGAACACTATAAAATAATGTCCTAGCACGTATCTGAATAGTCCTTGGCGCTTTGCACTGACTAATAAAGCTAGCACGATGACTAAGCTATCAAGCAAATACACAAACACTTGTTCATAATTTATTGTTTTATTTATTCCCTATCAGGTTTGTTTGATTTATTAGCACATGATTTATATCCATGACTTTGTATTTCATAATGCGAGAGAGATATATGCCACCCCATGCATGCGCAAGTGTGTCTAATCTAAGCTGATATATATATGTCTACACAATTACAAGCTTTTCAGAAACAGGAACAAATTGGAGATTACTTTAACAAATTTGACACTTAACGGTAATCACACATCAAATTAGTGGTAGCGGTTATTGCACCAACCAAATAGAGATTTAAGCTTTGAGCGTGCTTTGGTTGTTATGTACAAATCACAAATATGAACAAATCATGTCACTGTTTTAGTGTGAAATTTGGTACTACATACATAGTGAGTTTACCTCAACGGAAATGCACAAGCAGTTATTAAAAATATAATTTTATTTTATTTTATCTAATTTGTGTAGATGGCTTCTGTTAAGGAAACCTGCATAGTCTATTGTTAAACCTGAAGTTGCCATTAAGATATCAGGAATTAATTTGAATATACTCGTTGAATCATATATTATTATATGTAAAGGTGTTAGAGTCAACAATTTTTACTTAGGAAATTAGGCATAATTGAATTATTGTATAAAAGTCTTCCATATGTGACTACATACATATAAAACTTAATCTTTTATATGTTAGTGCCTTAAACGGTAAAAAAATCTGATTCTAAGGGTCACATTGATCTTGTATGCTCCACTGATCAATTAGAGGCTTCAGGTAGAAGGAATGTAAAAGAAAAAGCTAAAGAGAGCTCCTTTAACTGAAATCTATCCCACTTCTCTCTACCAGTATAAGACCAAGGCCACATAAAAGGGGGAAAATAAAAAGAAGATACATAGGCTTGACTAGACAGGATTCTGTTACCAATCGATACCCAGTCAAAATGTTACAGTTTTCTTAATGCTGATCGCTGATATTGGATAATTAAAATAAAGGATTAAATGTCAATTTATTCCTTAAAAAATGTTTCAGTGTTTTAATAATCTCTCAAAAAATAACGTTGCTCTTATTAGTTTCTCTATTGGTAATTTTTAAAATTTTAGAGATTACGTTGACACTTTAAGTGACTAAGTTGACACTATACATTCTTTAGAAACCACTTAAGGCACCGAAATATTTTTCAGGGACTAAAATGAAACTTACCCTTAAATCAATTACAAATTGTAAGGATAATATTATTTGGCACCCAAAACTTTGAGTTGGTACAACATTGTATGTGGAATCACAATCAGAGAAGCAATGAAGAGTATTTTGTTTAATCCCTTTTTGTTAGCAGCCACTATTTTTAAGTTATCACAATGGAACATGATCAATAATTAGCACATATTAATTCCACACCTCATACAATGGGGTTAATTAGAGTAGTAGACTCAAACAGAAGTGGAGGATAAATGATTTTTAAGATATGAAATGAAAATAAAAGGGGGGCCAATAAACGCCACTCCCCCAATGTCCCCACAATGGCTTTTGAAAAAGCTGTTAATTCATTATCAAATAATGATAAAGTAGCATGCTGAACAATTTTACCAATCAGCCCCTCTCCTCAAATCTATATAACATGCTATTTCCTATGCTCTTAGTTCAGCAATATCATATACTCTATAAGGCCTAATATGGATCCTACACAAATCATGAAGATCCAAGCCATGAACAGGCACAAGAGGCGCCAATTCATCGATAACCTTTATTTCTATTCGTTGGCAGCATTAACATGCAGTGTGTTCTGTTGTGTCACTCTCTGCCTCCCCTACCTCTCTTCTCTTGTGAACATCTCAGGTTTGGTCCCATTCCTGTTGAGCTCAAAGCTCTTGTTCATCATAGGAAATATCATCATTTTTGTACTTATAGTAAACTCCAAAGTCCTCTCTTCTTCCAATTATAATTCACCCTCAACCACTGATGTTTACTATGATGAGTACATTCATAGCTGCCAAACCAATAAGCAGCCCCATCATATTCATATTCATAATGCTCCTCCTCTGGTTATCAAGGATGATAAATTTGAGGAACATAATGCTGAAGAGAAAGTGGATATGAACACTCATGTTTTGATCAAAGAGGAGGAGAATCTAGATGATGATGGTGAAGGAGATGAACAAGGTTTGGTTTCTTCCTCTTGTTCTGATGATTTGAACAAAAGGGCTGACGATTTCATTGCAAGAGTTAACAGGCAGAGGAAGCTTGAACTTAGCCTCCTCCATCATGGCAACTATTAATTAATTAAAGGGTACAAAGACCTTGCAATGTATAATTAATTAAGTGGCTGGTGGAAGTTAACAAGTTTTGATCAAAATCTTCTTATCTTTGGTTCCTTCTTTTATATTTCATTTTGGTTATGTCACTTTGGTATATAGTATTATGATAGAGATTTTTCTGATTTTGGATATGAGAATGCATATGGTGATCCAAAAAATACTTCAGTGATAAGTAAACTACGGATTACCACTCGTACGTAAACATGTATGTACACGTGCTAATTTTATAAACAAATAACTCTAATTAATCAGTTGTTCAGAATTATTATTAAACAAATTAAACTTTTAGGGGATCATATGAATGAGGTTTCTTTGCATCTTTTAATCTGATTGCCTCTGCCACAGTAGGCGTAGGAATTCTCCAACTTTATACACAACCTCTTGGTAACGTGGTGTGGTCATAAAATGTTATTATCTCAACCTTTTGAATTCGAACTTCGAAGGATCTGCGAAGCAAGATTTCACAGAAAGTTCAGATAATATACACATGTCACTAGTAAAAAATAAAACAAAAGTAAATAAAAATGAAAACGATAAATTCCTTAACATTGGGCCTTGGCCCCTTTAATAACAAATATATAAAAAATAAATAATATTTTCTTATTCTTCTTCCTTTGAACTTGGGAGAAACCCTAAACATCATAACTTTTTACAATGCCTAATGCCATTTGTACGGTGTAAGATGTGAGTGAAGGGAAAAGAAAACCACTCTTCTTCCAAGACGAAAGCAAGAATTTTTCTGAACTTTGTATATACTAGAAAGCAAAGCAGAAAATAATAGCCAATTCCATAGTTCCATTCTCAATATGACCGACCATAAAACATGAAGGTGGTGTGGTGTTTGTGGTGCATCCTGTAATCCCAAGAATTCTTTGATTGAGTCCGAATTTTGAAAAAGATGTATAAAGTATATGCATAGTTGAATGTATTTATATTACACTGAGTTCTAATATTAAAAATAGAGCCAAAACATTAATCTATGTTAAAAGACGCTAAAAGCTACCTAATGATAAAGATAGTAATTGAAAACATTCTTTTTTTTTCATTGATTTCTTGTTTCATATGAGAGGGTTACGTATATATAATAACATAAACCTTATTTTAGAACCTTCTTAATTTATTTTAGAACCTTCTTAATACCTTTCTAATGACACGTGTCATTCTTTAATTAGTTATGAGAAATATTCTTTTAAATATTTCTTCTTGTCATGACATATATTATAATTTTTTTAATACTCTAAAATATCTTGATATCTATTTCGATCAAGTTCTTTAAGCATTTGGTCAAATGTTCAATTTCGATAATGTCAAAACATTTATTGGAAGAGATATACCTATTTGGATAATTTCAAAATTTTAAAAAGCGATTAATCGTTAAAGATTATGCAAATGAATATTTCATAATCACAATAAAATGTTTTCTTTGTGTATACTAAAAATATTTCATTTAATTTTAAAATTATGTAAATGAATTAATATTATCTTAAAATATGAACAGCATAAATAATTAAATTCTCAAAAGATAGAGAATGAGGAGAAGAACATTAAAAGAATTTAATTTTTATCTACTTATATTAATATAAATAATTAATTTTTTTTGTCTTTTATTTAAAATAGGAAATATATAGTTGCAACGTTATTTACTCTAGTAACAATATTGGAATTAAGCTTCCAAATTAGATGTATCATTACTCCAAATTAATTCAGAGATATTGCAGCACTAACATTATACAACGCAGTGGCACTAAAACAGAGAGTCGTATCCTATTCAGTATTCAGCAGCAGCAACAACAAAAAAGTGGAACTAACTCTAGAAATTGGCCGATCGAGAGAAGCGGCAAGACAAGAGTACCATCATTTGGGATAATGCATATTGTATCCTCTGAAAACAATACTCGCCGACACTGTTCTCTTCTCTCTCAGAATACGTGTCCTTTACTTTGCATGCGCTGGTGACACCTTTCCCCTGCATGCTTCATTTACCCTACAAACTACATTTATAAAGCCCCCCTTATTTTTTTAATTTTTAGCACAACAACTACAACAACCTTCTAGGATAGTTTTGCAATACTTTCATTGCTTGTATTAATCAATCAAATCAAATATAAGCACTAGAAAAGTCATGGAGCTTATTCACACGTTCTTGAACCTTGTAGCTCCTCCACTCACTTTCTTTTCCCTTTGCCTCTTCTTACCCCCTTATTGGGCTTTCAGGTTCTTCCTTTCCACCTTTTATTCCTTCTTCTCTGAAAATGTCGCTGGTAAAGTCGTTCACATCACAGGTGCTTCCTCCGGCATTGGCGAGGTACGTAAAACTTGTTGATGAAAGTGTTGTGTTAATTAAGGCAAAAACAATACTAATTAATACTAACCAATTACTTATTATTAAATTAATTAGAAAAAACAAGATTAAACTATTTATGAGTCCTGTAACTAAAATCACTTGCTCTTGAATAGGTTGGTTTAACATAACATAAATATTGAGCAGTAAAAATTGCACTATCTATGATTTTAATTTATGCAGCATTTGGCATACGAGTATGCTAAGAGGGGTGCGCGCTTAGCACTTTCTGCAAGGAGGGAGACTTCGCTGGGTGAAGTGGCCGATAGAGCGCGTGAGTGTGGATCTCCGGATGTTATCATAATGCGTGCTGATGTTTCTAAGGTCGAAGACTGCATGCGATTGGTTGATGAAACCATGAGCCATTTTGGAAGACGTATGTGATGAGACCTTATTATAAATAAAGGGTCTTTCTTTTTTTTTTTTTTTTTTTAATAATAAAATCATTTACATTGATCGCTACTCATTGCTACATATGTCTCACAAAATTAACCACCGCAACTTAATGTGTTAGTGTGTGTGATGCAGTGGATCATCTTGTAAATAATGCGGCAATCAGCCAAGCCACCTTGTTTGAAGATGCAACCGATATCACCAATTTGAGGCCCGTCATGGTAATTTTGCCAAATATCCATAGGAACTAATTAGGACCAACAAATTGCAATTGGTAACATGCTTTTGTGTGCTATCTCTATACTATACTATAGGAAACAAACTTTTGGGGACCAGTATACACAACCCGGTTCGCATTACCGCACCTCAGAAACAGCAGAGGCAAGATCGTGGTCTTGTCTTCTGCGGATTCCTGGTTGCCTGCACCCAGGAGGAGCGTGTATTCCGTAAGTCACAACAACATTATGGCTAATTAGTAATGTGTTACAATTAAATATGCTCAATGTTCATGATCTTAATTACATTACATGATTAACAGGCAAGCAAAGCAGCGATAGTGTCTCTGTATGAAACATTGAGGGTCGAAGTTGGGTTTGACATAGGCATCACAATCGTGACCCCCGGTTACATTGAGTCCGAATTGACCAAAGGAAAGTTCTTAACGGCACAAGGCAAGGTGGACATGGACCAGGATATGAGAGATGTAAGCATTTCAAATCTTTACACCTTAAACAATCTCAAATTTTCAAAAATTTCCCCAATTATATGTCACACACGTTTCTCCACTGGTTTAATTAAAATAAATTGAATTATCTAATTATAACAAATGGGACACTTTCAACAAAAAGTTTAAAATTGATTGACGGGATATATAGGTTGAGATCAGTGCAACGCCGGTGGGGTCAGTGACGGGATGCGCAAAAGCAATAGTAAATAGCACGTTGAGGGGAGATAGATACCTGACCACACCAGCATGGTTCAGAATGACTTATGTGATAAAAGCTCTTTGCCCAGAGCTAGTGGAATGGAGCTTCAGAATGCTGTATATGACAGGGGCAGGAACACCGGCAAGGGATGCACCAAGCAAGAAGATATTGGACGCCACTGGACTCAAGAAGCTGTTCTATCCATCTTCCATCCAATCCCCTGAGGTCAAGACTGATTGATTCAAAAATGGAAAAAGATATTAATGTTCTTTTGAGAGGCACATGTTACTACCATGATGCCAAACATGTATAATACAATACCAAATAAAACTTTGAGGTGTTTTATCCCTAAGATCTTCTGGTGTAAACTTAAAAGCTAAGTTGGTTTAGTCATTAAATTTTATAATCATAAATATGTTTATATTATAAAAAGTAAGACCTAGTTTGATATATACTATCCGGCCTTATAGTATTAATTAATACAATAAAATTAATTTTTATCTTATACTGGATTATCTATTTTTATCTTATAGTTATTGTATTGACTTATTTATTTTTTACCCAATTTTAGATAACGTTCATGTTCATGTTCACGTTCCTCTTTTTCTTTCATTCCCACCTTTATCATATCGAATTGGGTAACGTTCATGTTCATGTTCCTTTTTTTCTTTCATTCCAACCTTTATCATATCACCGTTAGTCAGCCGCCCACCACCACTCCCCGTTGGCTACCACCACCCGCTGCCATGGTCGGCCGCCACTGCCTGTTGGTCAACCAGTGTGACCATCACTATAGTCACAACCCCACAATACAGTGCAACCAAAATTTTAGCAGCCACAAAATTAATATAAATTAAAACGTTTTTCCAAATAGATTGTGGAAAATAAACTATATGAGACCACAAAATGTTGACCAGCACAATTCACACATATTTATATAGTTCCTTTCAAAATTTTCCAAATTATCATTTTCAGAATGTCCAAGTGAAGGGGGGGGGGGAACTCAATCTAATCTCACCTTAACCTTCAAAATTTTTTTATTAACAAAAATATTTGTCCTTCATACACATATCCACCGTCATTAATTGCAGCAATAACTCATTCTTATTTAAAAAATGGAACACCTGAAACGAGGGATGTTAGATCAATACATTATATTATAATGTATTTTTTATATTATCATCATGTCTTATACTATCAAATCTAATATTATTTAACTTTATCAAGGTTTAATGGATAATATTATGTCACGTATTAGGTACAGGATCAACTCGACTTCAAAGGACTATAGCAGGAATGATCGGTTAATAGTCACCCACTCAACAACTTCACAAAATTAAGATGAAAATTCGAACACTACTTATTTTTCATATTTTAATTTGCATTTATTCGTATTGTGAAAATTTATGGTAGAGCAGATAAATAAAGAAGATAGATATTGAAATTTAATAAATGGAATTAGGGAGTGAAAAAAAGTGAAATAATACAACTGATATTAAACCTTACATAAACTTTATAGGTTACTAACTAATATTAATAGTTCCATTTCGTTTATTTATTTTTCAAAAGTTTAAAATATAATTTTAAAATTATTTTTTTAATATTAAGAAATCTGAAATAAGGTTATTATTCCATTCATTTTAAAATAATTGCTCACTTTTTCTTTTACACCAGTATTATAAAAATGATTAAAAAATGTGAAAGTAAAGAAAAATTAATAATATTTTATCTAATTGTACTTATTTATAATTAGTGGTTAGAGTACTTACAGTAGATAAGTATGAAAAATGATGATTTATTTAATAAGAATATCTTTAAAAAAAGAAATAATTAATGACATGGCAGTGATTAGATTTTTATTGGGTTAAGTTAAAGACACTTACTAAGAGACTTGGATCATGTAATGTTTTTAACGCTTTTAATATATTAAATATTTTATTTTTTTTATACAGATTTACTTTTTATAAAAAAAAAAATTTTACTCTCCATGAAACTTCTGGCATTCAAACTTTTATGGGTTTGGCTATGTAGCGGTTAGAAAGCTAAAATAATTTTTAAAATTTTAAAGTATTTAATATCATTAAAAGTAATTAAATTTTATTTTGTTTAATACAAAGTTATTATTTTATCTTTTGCAACAAGTGCCTTAAGCATAACTCAAATTTTATTATTAAAAACTCCAGATTTTTCCGTTCTTTGGTAAGGTTCAAATTTGAGATTTGTGAAGCTAAAGCACCCGCACCTCAATTAGCTCCAAGTTGCTATGGCACCAGTAAGATAAACTAGTAACTTCCCACTATGACATGCATTCAAGTGTATTCTGACAAAAAAAAAAAACAGTAATAATTGAAGTGCATTAAATGCTGCAGTTAGAATTGCAACAGTTGATCATAAATATACTTTTCTCCTATCAAATATAGCAACGATTGATCATAAATATACATTTTTCCTACCAAATAAAAAAGATAGCTTTAATTTTAAACTATAGTATTCATTGTAGTATATTATACAAGGTTTTGCTAAATTAAAATATTTTATGAACATTAATTCCTTGTATTATATAAAAGGACAATTGTTAACTAAACCTTATATTACTATTATAAGGAGAATTATGATTAGAGTTTGTTAAATTTGAATAGACAATTAATAAGTTAGAAGGGTGAAAAAAAAGAGAGTTAAAAATAATATTGTATTAGTTAGAAAACGAATTCTTTCCATTAAATGTATCAATGTAAAAAGTAACGATATTATTGAAAAGAAAATTAAACTTACATGTTTTTAATGATATCAAAAATTTTATAAATTTAAAATATTTTATTTTAATTTTTTTAATTTGTAAATTTGTTAGTAAAACTTATAAGAAAAAAAAAGATAACTTTAATTTTACTTAAGTATAGTAGTATTCATTATAGTGTATTATATAATTATTATTATCAAAATTATAATTAGTTATTTTGTTTTTTTGTGCAACGGAACTGTAATTATGATTATAGTTTATTAAAATTTAAATAGATAATTAACAAAAATGATTGGGGTATACCTAAATATCTGTCACCCGTACTGTCACCATTGATTTTATGCGGTCATTTAATGTTCATCGTATACCATATCAAAAATTGAAAGATAGAATCTTATGCGATTTGCGCTCATACCCACACGAGTTTGCATTCACTCAAACACAGTCGTAAAACTCTCGGCTTCAATGCTTCTTCACCATCGATTCATTCATTCAATTGATTTTTTGTCATATTCATCATCATTATTCCTTTCCTGCATATTCATTATAATTTGTGCATTTATATTTGATATGTTTGTGCAATGAGGGGTTAAAAGTTTGTGCACTCCTCCTTCCTTTTTTTTTTCTCTTAAATAATAGTTTGTGTTAATTACGTAATATGTTTGTGCATATATGCTGTATATGTTTATGCACTAAGATGGTAAAAGTTTGTGCACTACTCCGTCATATGTTTTGCTCACATATTAATTTGTGTTATTTGTTACATATGTTGTGTATGTTTGTTCACTGAGATGTTAAAAGTTTGTGCACGTCTTCTTTCTCTTTTTTTCTTCTTAAATAATAGTTTGTATTAATTGTGTGATATATTTGTGCAAGTATGTTGTACATGTTTGTACAATAAATGGTAAAAGTTTCTGTAGTACTCCTTCATCTGATTTGCTCACATATTAGTTTGTGTTATTTGTTTCATATATTTGTACACGTATGTTGTATATGTTTGTTCACTAAGATGTTAAAAGTTTGTGCGCACTATAATGCGATGATGGTACGGTTATGGCGGCGGTGGGTGGTTAGCGAGTTCCGTTGGTGATTGGGCTCTGCCGATAGTTAGGGTAGTGAGTGGTTCACGATCTCTCGCTGTGGTGTGGTGGTGACGCATTCTCGTAGTGGAGTGGGTATTGTGGTAGAACGAATTGGTTTAGAAGTATGTGAGGGTGGTGCCTGATGTATTAAAGAAAGAGTTAGCACTATGATGACAAATTTCAGAATGTACATATAACACTGTTGGATAATTAATAAGTTAGAAAAGTGAAAAGAAAAAGTTAAAAATAACATTGTATTAGTTGCGGGGCGAATTCTTTCAATCAAATTTAAAAATTTTGATTTTCCGGTATTTATTTGTAATATTTTACCTAACTTACATAGTACTAATTTTTTTTTTTTTGTATAATACTAATGATTTTTTTTCCGTGTGAAATATTCAAAGGAAAAATAGTAGACTATCAAACAAAAAGAAATTAACAACCCGCTCCCTCGAGTCTCTCTTATCTGTTAACCTTAAGTTATACTATACTAGAGTAGTAACGTAATGATTATAAAATCTCAAAGTAAAAAAGAATAATTAATATTATCTACATTTAAAAAATAAAAAAATTATTTATAAAAATATCAAGATAAAATAATAGTAGGTATTTAAGAATGGAAAGAGAATTAGGGTGACAATCAAAATAAAATAACTTTAGATCCATTACAGCCACGAATGTGTAAGATCAGAGGTTGGTCTTAACATGATAGACTTTGCAATTGTGTGAGAGTAATAGTCCATCATTTTCCTTTGGTCCAAAAGCTGAAGTGATGCCAACATAAATAGCAATCAAGCTCAATTACAAATGAAGAGGCGCAACTTTAGCTCTAGCTTGAAGGGTGGTGTCGTCAATTTCTTCGGTGGATCAAAACTCAAAGCGATGACTGCAATCACAAGCTATTGCCCCCATTGTCTCTTATTCTGCTCTGCACCTTCATGCTACCTTTACTTTTCTTCAAGTTGCTTCATTTTGTTGTGAGAAAGCATACAGCTTATGAGTATATATGCTAGGCGAGGAGCACCTTTGGCACTTTCCTTTCTAGTCAAAATTGATGGAATTTTTGCCATACATGCAGTGGATCATCTGGTAAATAATGCTGGATGAACGATAGGCGTGATGCTTCTGAATTTACTCCAGTTATGGTAAGCCATATATCTTAGCTTTTGTTTCTAATGCTGCTCTTAAAAGATTCTGACAAAATAGAAGGAGAAGTACTACATTATACATCAAAAACTGATTCTCAGTATATTGATGGTAATTCACAGGACATCAATTTTTGGGACTTTACATGCAATCCCACATCTGAAAAGCAGCAAAGGAAGGATCATAGTGATTGCGTCAACTTGTGGGTGGTTTCCACTTCCAAGGCTGAGTATCCACAGACCACAATGTTATTTTAATTAGACCATTCATTTCAGACTTTACTGATAGTGCATCCTTCCAAACTAGTATCAATTTTATTTTATTTTGAAAACAATTGCTATGAGACATATATAAATGGTTAATTTTAAGTTTATGGTTTGTTGAATGGTGCAAGGCAAACATATGTATGTAACAGACCCTTCATGGGTGAAGGTGTTGTTCCCTTGGAAGGTGCTTTTTCCTCAAGTGGTGGATTGGGGCATGCACTTGGTCTTTGGGATTTCCCCAGAGCTGAAGGCAGAGTAAAATGTCAACCTGTGGAACTAGCGAATGCTATTAGAATTTTGAAGATGTGCTTGTGAACTATGATTTGTACAACTATAATATATTAATGTGAATTGATTTCAACAATGGAACCGACTTAATTTCTCAACTCCAAATGGTTGAATATGCAATATTAAGATCCTGCGGTGAATTTAGGCACAATCTAACCTTTGGATGGTTTACATTAGAACAGATTCTGTGTGTTAATTTACTTATACCACATTGGGAATTAGTTTGCTACTCCCTCCAGAGTCCACAGCCGCAAACACAAACCGCTGCTAAAATGATCCAAACCGTAGCAAATATATTTTAGCGGTGGTTATGCCCGCCAACACCTAAAACCGCCGTGAAATGGCTTTAGAACAATAGAATACGTAGTTATTTTCAAACCTGTGCTAATCCTTTTCTGCCGCTAAATAACATTTTTCTTGTGGTGAGTCAGGTTGTTTTTGGGTTCACATATGAATGGCCTGCACTAGAAATGATTGGTGAGAGATATTTTATCCACCTGGATATGACTTGAATTCGAATTCTTTTATTTTTATGGAGCATAGAAATAATCACTAAGCCATGAACTTGATCGCAAATGGTTGGCATACTCGACCATTCATAAAAAATAAATAAACTTAATCGTTAATATTTTTCTTTTAATTGTTCTTATTTATATTTAAAAAATAATTGAAATTAATTGTTGCATTTATTTATATTCCCAAAATTTAAAATATTATTTGAATTTTCTTTTTTTTAAATATTGAAAAATTGAAATACAAGTTACTTTTTAACTGATGAAAATATCAAATTATATTTTTACTTTTAACTTTTCAAAAATTAATTGAAACAAACTAAACATTAAAAATGCTCTTTATTAACTTGCTTTAATTTATGATTTTTTGTTAATGAGCTATAGTTTAAGGGTCACTTTTTTTAATTCTTGTGTGCATCAAAAGTTTGATCCCGAAATGCATACCATTTCTCCGATTCCCACTAGATCTGACTAACCAAAAATCAACCAAAAATCAAAAATAAAAAATTTATGATCCTTTTCAGAAAATCAAGACGATCACGTTATGGTCACTAATTTCCAACCATCGCACGAATTGAAGTGCATTCCCCCCGACCACAAGAAAGAATTAATAATTATTGAATTGCATTAAATGTTAAAGTTCGAAATATTTTTTAGAATAAGTATAATACGTTATTTGAACTATTTTGTACGAAAAATCATGTCAATTCACGTATTATCGACTATTAAATAAAATTTTAATGAGACTTAATGTTATTGAATTTCATCTAATAAGAAATTATATATATAAATTGATATAGTATAACATTCAAAATAAATTCAAACACGTTTTTGGTGCTAATGCTACATTTAGAATTGCAACAAGTGATCATAAATATACATTTCTCCTCACCAAATGAAAAAAGACAGCTTTAATTTTACATTACTGTATGATCAGAATTATGGTTTTTTATTAGGATTCAGAATTATAGCTGGAGAGTTTATAAAAAAAAAAATGGTGTACATGTTTATCAAATAAAATATAATTCTCGTTAGTGTTTGTTAAAATTTAAAATATATAATTAATAAGTTAGAATAGTGGAAAAAGATAAAAATAATTTGTATTATTTTAATAATAAAAATTGATTGTTCAATATTTTATTTCATAACTTATCTGGTACTAGTTGATATTGTATTTTATTTTAAAATATCAAGATAATGCATCGTTCGTCATATCATTAGTTAGGAGCAACAAATTGGGTAAGCTATCACATCATTAAATGTTTATAGAATAGTAGTAATTAATATCGCGATCGAGCTCAATTACAAATCAAAAATACCGTTGATACACTAAAAAGATCACACATGTGTATATTAAAAAAAATTATAAAATAAAAAACTTCACATTGTTATTGAGCATTTATACATACACGAACACAAATATATTTAATATTTACTCATTTATATATTTAATAATGATTATTTTTATGTTTTGTGAGTTCACGAACACACTTATATTTAATATTATTCATTTATGTTTTGATAATGTGTTTAATATGGTTTATTTTGATAACATACAAGGTGTTAATTTTTGTGGTAATTTACAAATAGCATGCTATGTCCGGAATTCAGAATGCCACTCCCAAAACTTCAACACAATTTTCAATTTCTTGATCAGTAGATCAAAGCTCAAAAGCGATGGCTGCAATTGACAAGCTGCTGAATTTTGTATTGCCCGCATTATCATTCGCTCTGCTCTGCATCTTCATGCTACCTTTACTTTAATTTCTTCAAGTTGCTTCGTTATGTTCAAAAGTTGTTTCAAAGCGAAAACATGGCAAGCAAAGTAGTACTGATCACTGGAGCAGCCTCAGGAATTGGCGAGGTCTGATCTCACTCTTCCTTTTTAAAAAAATAAAATAAATTGTGTGTGAACGTGTATATGGCGTTATTAGCCCTTAGAGCTCGTTTGAATGATCTTTTCAAAACATATTTTTTTCTAAATCATTGCTTTTGAAACATCTTCAAAAAATGTAAAAGATATATGCTAGGATGTAAGATCAAACGAGTTGTGTTACGGTTGAATAAGATTTTAATAGAGTATGAAATCAATCCAATGATAAATGAGATCAAGTGATTAAAATTTTCTATGCAAAATATGTATGAATAGTAATTTTTATATTAAAATATCTTCTTTTGTCATTAAATATCTTTTTTTTATGTTTTACTAAAAAAGATAGTCCTATATAGGATAAAAATTGAGTTTTTCAAAACAAAAAAAAGTTTTTTAAAAGTAATTATGCTTCATCTTAAGATGGCCGAACACATTAAAACACCAAAAAGATCTTTTATGAGCAAAGGGCATCCAAACGACCTCTTATTATATATGATTTTTGTATTTCTTTTTTATTTTAATTTTGCTAATAATGGAAAGAAAAAAAGCCTTTTTTCTTTTGAAAAGCAAATAGCTTATGAGTATGCTAGGCGAGGAGCACTTTTGTCCCTGGTTGACATTAGAAAGAAGAATCTCGTAGCTGTTGCTGATAAAGCCAAGTCTCTGGGTTCCCCTGATGTTACCATCATTGGTGCTGATGTCTCCAAGATCCAAGACTGCAAGCGATTGGTTGATGAAACCGTTAATTACTTTGGACGATGTATGTGACTTTTGGTGCTGTACCAGAGGGGTACTTTTGGGTTTCGGAACTCCACGGACAGGGTCTGGGGCTGTTGTGTGGCCTGGGCTGGCGGGGTACCTGCAAGGACTCCGATGCCAAAGTCAGTCGAGGTAGGAGATGAGTGATATGAGAAAGTAAGGTTTTTTGGTCCCCGTACCTGAGTGCTTGATTTCCTTTATGTACCTGTTGGGCGCCTTACTGTCCGCGGATAGAGTGCTTCGTTTATTCCGAGAATGCTAGTATGATGGGAGATGATCGCGCTGAGGAAGTGCGTGGAACGCGGATCGACCACGTCTCTCAAGGGATGGGCTTTCGGTTCCAGGATGGTTCTCAGGGCGGGTGGGTCGAGTGTTTAGCTTTCGCGGAATGGGTCGTGGCCCAGTCCATAACAGGAGCCCCCCAACTCGGGTCGCGAGGCGACTGGGGCCCGAGTTAACCATGTTTTGCGCGGATGGGGTGACGGTTAGGCTCGTACCCTTCTTGGAGATCGTGGGATTTGACAGGTGATGTGTGACTTCCTAACTCGTTTGATGGATGCCACGTGTCTCTTTTTGTGGGCGTTTTGGCTTCTCGAGGTGCGAGTGGCAGAGTTGTAGCCTTGTGATTATCGAATGTGACTTGTGTTTTACCGGGTTAATGTCCGCGGTTTTATTCTTATTTGGCATGATGGTTGATTATCGTACGGAGTGAGGTTCCGCGGTTATGACCGGGATTTTTGTAATGTCCTCGGTGATGACCGGGATCGTTTTATGTCCACGGTTGTTACCGGGATTGTTGATACTGTGTCCGCGGTTATGACCAGGGTTACTTTTTCGTGGTTTCAATTATCCCATGGCTGACTCGTTGTTTGAATGTATACGGAAGAATTTATTGAAGATTTTTTCATCCAAAGTACAATGTCAAATAACTCATTTAAAGAAAAAAGATTCGAAGGTTAGCTGCATTCCAGGTTCGCGGTATGTCTTTCCCATCGAGGGATGAGAGTTTGTAGGCTCCCCGTCTGAGGACTTCGTTCACCAAATAAGGACCTTCCCAGTTGGGGCGCAATTTCCATGGGCCTGCTTGTCTGTTGCCTATGTTTGCTCTTCGCAGCACCATGTCCCCTGCGCGGAAGGTCCGCGGGACAACCTTTTTGTTATACCTTAGGGCAACACGCCTCTTGGCGGCTTCTTCCTTGATCCGCAATTCCTCTCTGTGTTCCGCGATCAGGTCGATGTCTTCTTTTCGGCGCTGATTGTTACTGTCCGCGGAGAATAGGCGCACTCGGGGGCTCATTTCTCCGATTTCTACTGGTATCATGGCTTCACTTCCGTATGCTAATTTGAATGGGGAATGAGCAGTCGTTGTGTGGGGGGTAGTTCTGTAAGCCCATAGGACGCTTCCTAGCTCGTCTGCCCATAAGCCCTTTGCTTCGTCAAGTCTTTTCTTTAAACCTTTAAGGATGATCTTGTTGGCTGCTTCTGCTTGCCCATTAGTTTGCGGATGCTCCACAGAGGAGAAATTGTGCTTAATTCTGAAACCTTGCAAAAACGTTGTAAATCCCTTGTCCGTGAACTGTGTGCCATTATCAGTAACAATCGTCTCAGGAATGCCGAATCTCGTGAGAATGTTATTCCACACGAACTTTCGACATTGGGCCGAAGTGATGGTAGCCAATGGTTCAGCTTCTATCCATTTGGTGAAATAATCTACAGCTACTATAATAAATTTCCGCTGGCCCGTTGCTAGTGGGAACGGTCCTAGGATATCAGTACCCCATCTTTCGAATGGCCAGGAAGCAATGATTGAGGATAATCCTTCTGGGGGGGCAACGTGGAAGTTCGCGTGTTCTTGGCATCTTCTGCATTTCTTGACGTAATCCGCGGAGTTCTTTTGAAGGGTAGGCCAGTAAAGGCCTGCTCGGAGAATCTTCAGGGCAAGGGTTTTAGGCCCCATGTGGTGGCCGCAAGCCCCTTCGTGAACTTCCTCTAAGACACGGGGAATATCCTTTGATTTTATGCATTTTAACAGCGGTTGTGAAACTAACCTTCTATACATTTGATCGCTGATGATGGTGTATCTTGCTGCTTCTCGCTGGAAGTTTTTATCTTCCGTGTGCCCTTGTCCGTGGATAATCCTTTGTATCGGTGTGGTCCAACATTCTTCTAATTGTTGCTGGATTTCCGTGCTATTGATGCTAGTGACTATGGAGGGACGACGGAGAGTCTCTTGAATGAGGGTCTTGTTACTCCCTCCAGGTCTTGTGCTAGCTAGCTTCGAAAGTGTATCCGCTCTTTCGTTTTCTCTCCGCGGGACATGTTTAATTTGGTGGCTATGAAAGTATGAGAGGATTTGCGTAACAAGCTTCAGGTATTGCTGCAATTGAGCATCTTTAGCCAGGTATTCTCCCTTTACCTGTGCGACTACGATTTGAGAGTCACTGCAAATGACAAGCTTCTTGGCTCCAACATCTTTGGCCAGGTTAAGATCTGCAACCAAAGCTTCGTATTCTGCCTGATTATTGGAAGTGACAAAATCAAATTTGATGGCCATCTCCAATTTGAGCTCGTTTGGTCCTTCGAGTATTACTCCAGCCCCGCTTCCGCGTATACTAGAAGCTCCATCTACGTGTAACGTCCATGTGTCGTCTACTGTAGAGGTATATTCTCCTGAAAATTCGGCAATAAAATCAGACATGGCTTGTGCTTTGATTGCTACCCACGGTTCATAATGAATGTCAAATTCGGACAATTCGACAGACCAGGCTAACATGCATCCGGATAGGTCGAGTTTTTGCAGCACTTGTCTTATTAGTAAATCTGTTCTTACCACTATAGGGTGGGATTGGAAATAGGGGCGAAGTCTTCTCGCGGAATTAATGAGTGCAAATGCCACTTTTTCAATTTTTTGGTATCTTACTTCTGCTCCATGAAGAACCTTGCTTGTGAAATACACCGGGAACTGATTTTGACCTTTTTCTTTTACTGAAACTGAGGATATGGTTTCTTCAGATGCAGAGAGGTACAAGTAAAGTTTCTCACCTTTCTCGGGTTTCTTTAAAACAGGCGGCTGCGAGAGGTAAGACTTGAATTCGTCAAATGCTTTTTGGCATGCATTAGACCACTCAAAGGAGTTCATATTCTTCAATAGCTTGAAGAAAGGTAGGGATTTTGCCGCGGAAGCCGCCATGAACCGGTTAAGAGAGGCAATTCTTCCGGTCAAACCTTGTACGTCTTTGATGGACGAGGGAGATCTCATATTTATGATGGCTTCACACTTTGCGGGGTTGGCTTCAATTCCGCGCTGGGTTATCATGAAACCCAGGAACTTTCCTGCTTCCACCGTAAATGCGCATTTCGCAGGATTTAACTTCAAACTATGGTTGCGGAGGGTGTTAAAGACAGCATTTAAGTTGGCGGTTATCTGCTCCTCCGCGGACGTTTTGACGATCATGTCATCCACATATACTTCTACCAACTCCCCAGACATGTCCCGAAAAATCTTATCCATCATCCGCTGATAGGTAGCCCCTGCGTTTTTCAAACCGAAAGGCATAACTTTGTAGAAGTAGTTGCCCTCTGGTGTTATAAACGCGGTTTTCTTTGCGTCAGCTGGATGCATAGGTATCTGGTTATATCCAGCATATGCATCAAGGAAGGTTAAGAACTTGTATCCGGATGCAGCATCTACCAGTTGATCGATGTTTGGCAAGGGGTAAGGATCTTTGGGGCAGGCTTTGTTTAGATTTGTATAATCCACACACATCCTCCACTTGCCTCCAGGTTTAGGGACCATGACTACGTTCGACAGCCAGGAGGGGTACATGATTTCCTGTATGAAGCCTGCTTCCTTTAATCCTTGAACTTGCTTTTGGACCTCTTTAGCTTTGTCCGAACTCATTTTCCTTATTTTCTGTTTCACAGGCTTACTTCCGGGTAAGATGGCCAGTTTGTGCGCCATTAGGGTGGGATCGATTCCTGGCATGTCTGCTGCCGTCCATGCGAATAAGTCTGCGTTGAGCTTCAGATTGTCGACTAGTTTGTTCTTCACCTCTAGGGAGAGGTTTTTATTGATTCGAGTGACTTGTTCAGGGTTAACACCTATCTGAATGGTTTCTAGCTCCCCTTCTGGTTCCGGTCTTTCGCGTACGGGTACATTGTCCGCGGAAATGTCAGTTAGCATTACTTGTGACATCTTGTGCACATCTTTCCTCTTTGGAGGCTGCCGTGGATTGTGAGTTTGTAGACTGGTATTGTAACATCTCCGAGCCGTTGCTTGATCTCCTCAGATAGATGCAACGCGGTTGTCCTTGGTGAGGAACTTCATGGTTAAAGCAGCTGTGGAGATGACGACAGCGTTTAAAGTTGGTCTTCCAAGGATGATGTTGTACGCGGACGGCTTGTTCATGACCAGAAACTTCACTCGTTCTGTTCTGGTTAACTGTTCAGGTCCCAAGGCTAGGTAAAGAGAAATGTAGCCGTCTGGTGTGACCGTTTCCCCCGAAAAGCTTACCAAGTCTTCAAGATAATGTTCGATGTCCGCGTTTCTCAGCCCAAGCTGGTCAAAGCAGCTTCTGAAGATTATATCCGCGGAGCTTCCCTGATCAATCAGGACCCTTCGAACTTCTGCGTTGACTGATGTAGCTGAGATGACCATGGGGTCATCGTGGACGGGTGTTGTATGCATGAAATCCTCACGCGTGAAAGTGATGTCCGGGAAACACCGATACCCTGGAAGTTTATTACTTGCTTGGTCCCGGAGATGCAAGACATCTTGCAAATGTCTTTTCCTGGCAGAACGGGTGTATCCCCCCAGCAAAGCCTCCTGCAATCGTGTTGATTATTCGATTGGTCTCTGGTCGTCTATGTTGTCTGTCCCGCCTATCTTCGGGGTGGCTTTCCCTACCTCGGACTTCCCTCATGTAGGGTTTCCTTTCTGGTTCTCTAACTTCCATTTTTCGCTTCCTTTCTTGGATCACGTACTTTTCTAGTTTTCCTCCACGGACCCATGATTCTACTTCATCCTTCAGATCTATGCATTCTTCAGTGCTATGACCATAGGAATCGTGATAGGTGCAGAATAGGGATGTATCCGTTCCTGGCCTCAGGCGGATTGGTTTGGCACGGGGAAATCCATCTTTATTCTGAATCTCCCTGTATAGCTGTGTGAGGAAAATTGTTAGTGGGGTATAATTCGTGTACCTTCCTTCTTTGAGTATTCTAGGTCTGTTTATCCGAGGACGATCACTTCGCGGTGGCTGATTATTCGTGTACTTTCTTCTGGAGTTATCCCCTCCATCTTGGGTAGGATCAATCCTTACTGCTTCCATACCCTCCTCTTGAAAAAGATATTCTTCCGCTCTTTCTTGGATTTCTACTAGGCTCCGTGGAGGCCTCTTGGACAAATTCTTTGCAAACGAGCTTCCTTTTTTGAGGCCGTTCGTAAGGCCCATTAATACAGCTTGCGGCTGCAAATCCTCTATCTGCGCACATTCTTCATAAAACCGGTCAAGATATTTGCGAAGATTTTCCTCTTCTTTCTGTATAACTCCCAAAAGGCTTACAGTCGTCTTGGGTTTCGTCCTCCTTGTGGTAAAATTGGCTGAGAATCGCTCGACCAGGTCGTCGAAACAACAAATGCATTTTGGGGGCAAAGCATTAAACCATATAAGTGCACCCTTCCTTAAAGTCACAGGAAACGACTTACATTGGATAGCGTCGGAGGCTCCGTCTAAAATCATACGGTGGCCAAAGGCGTCCAAATGGTGCTGCGGATTAGTGGTTCCGTCGTAGGGTTCCATGTCAGTCGGAGGGCGAAACCCAGGTAATGGCAAAGCATTAAGAATTTCATCAATGAAGGGGTGGTTGTCCTTACCTTTCGCTTTCTTTGTCGCTCCTCGTATCTTGTACGGCTGTGTTTCAGTGGCTTTGTAAACTGATCCTTGACCTTCATCCTCTTCGGAAGGCTCATCACCGCGGTTAAGACCGTCGATGAGGCGCTCCCTGTCTCGAGCTTCTAAAATCACCTGTTTGCACTTTTCTTCTGCCTCTTTTCTGGCTTTCTCCGCGGAAGCTCTGATGTCCTTCTGTTTCTTCCGTTCCTCTTTGGCCTGGGCTAATACTGATAGCGCTGCCTTCAGTTTCTCAATCTTAGCTGCTTGGGACCGGACGATGTCTTCTAGGTTAGGGGGGTAGCGTCATTGTTGTTTATTGGTGGGGAAGGTGCGATCTGATTGGGTATTCCATGGTCAGGAGACGGAAGTGTGGGATGTACTGTGGCATTGTTGTCGACAGAGACGGAACCTCTGGTGTCACTTGATGCCACTAGTCGGTAGGTTCTTCTGGTTTTGGGAGGCATATTGGGAATTGGTGCTTCAGAACCCGAAAATGGGAATGTTTAAGAGGAGGTAATTCCCACAGACGGCGCCAAATGTACCAGAGGGGTACTTTTGGGTTTCGGAACTCCACGGACAGGGTCTGGGGCTGTTGTGTGGCCTGGGCTGGCGGGGTACCTGCAAGGACTCCAATGCCAAAGTCAGTCGAGGTAGGAGATGAGTGATATGAGAAAGTAAGGTTTTTTGGTCCCCGTACTTGAGTGCTTGATTTCCTTTATGTACCTGTTAGGCGTCGATGATAGGCTTCAATACACGCCTTACTGTCCGCGGATAGAGTGCTTCGTTTATTCCGAGAATGCTAGTATGATGGGAGATGATCGCGCTGCTGAAGTGCGTGGAACGCGGATCGACCACGTCTCTCAAGGGATGGGCTTTCGGTTCCAGGATGGTTCTCAGGTCGGGTGGGTCGAGTGTTTAGCTTCCGTGGAATGGGCCGTGGCCTAGTCCATAACAGGTGCTATAATTTTTTATTCTTTTTTTAAATACTAGGCAAATCTTATATGTTGTTTTATGTCTACATTATAGTTTCTAATAAAAATTGATGGAATGTTTGCTACATGCAGTGGATCATCATCTGGTAAATAATGCTAGAATTGGTTGGCCTTCAGGGGTGAAGGATTGGAGTAATGATTCTGAATTTACTCCAATTATGGTAAGCCGTTAACTTTTGTTTCAAATGATGCATCTCTTAAAAGGTTTTGATAAAATGGAATAATTACAATTTGTATATTAAAACACTAATTCTGTGTGTATTGTCTACTTTTACTAATTGGAATACTTTTTTTTCTCCACCCTTATCTCTTATAAACTTCTATGCAAAATAATAGTGTCGACAATGAGACAACCACATGTAGGGCATTGTTTTTTTTTTTTTTTTTTAAATTTAATGTTCAATTTATATTTACTTATCTTTTGGTATATATTTTCAATGGCCGACCCAAATGTTAGGAGGCAGCTATTCATTAACTTTTTCTAACAACTAGAAGTTTTTATAATACATTTTTTTTAAAAAATTATTTTCATATAAAAAAATCAAATATTAAATCAAACATATTAAAAATCAAATATAAGCATAGCTCGTTTTAATTATTTTTTAATTTCATATAATTAATTCGCAAAATTAAAATTAAAATTTTATGTTACTTCAAATAAAAAAATAAAATAAAATTAAGAGATTTAATTTCATTTTGACAATTTCATACTCAATTAAAGTGCTAAAGTTTAAATAAACCATAGAAATGGTATAATGATAAGAGATTTAGATAATATAGATGAAGTTAAGGGTGTAAATCTTAGTGTTAAGCAAAACTAAAGTGCTAATCTAACCACAAAATGAAAATACTTGAAGAGCATTAAATGTCAATCAGAATTTCAACCATGGATCATAAATATGCACAGGGGGCAGCTACTCCTCGTAGAGTTGATGGGAAGCTATAACAAAATTTCAAATTTATAAATAAAATATAAAAAAAAATTATTTGGCCACTTGAAAAAAAAAATTTATACCTATTTTTCTAAAAAATATGAGCCCAATGTTTTAATGACCTAAATCCATTATTTCTCTTTTATTCTCACTTTTTTTTTTTGTGTTTTATTATTTCTATCTTAATGAGAAGAGAAATTAAGAGAAGTGTATTTTCAGTCCATTCTTTCGCAACATAGTTACGTCTAACAAAGAAAACTATAGGTTCTATTGTACATTCATAAGTTATATAATCATAATTATTAATATTTACCCCAAGGTAAAAAATCATAATTATCATTATATTTATTAAAATTTAAAATAGATAATTAAAATTTAAAAATCATAATTGATGCCGCGGGTAGTGGTTGGTTAGTTGGTGGTACCTTTAAATGCATTCTAACCACAAAATGAAAATAATTGAAAGAGCATTTAATGTTATAATTAGAATTTCAGCCATGGATCATAAATACGGAGGGGCCGCGACTCTCTGCAGAGTTGAAGGGAAGCTATAACAAAATTTCAATTTTATTTATAAAATACTAGTGACCCTCGATAAACACTTTGTATTTATCAAGTAATGATTAATTTTTTCAAGCGAATGAAGATGCATGATTTTTTATTTTACTATTTTTTAAATATATTTCTATTGGAATGGTTAAAAGAATATGGTTGTAGAAGTGCTTGTAAGTCAAGGGTGTAATTTTTTTGAACATAATGAAGTTGAGGAGTTATTGAATAAAATATTATTATTATAAGATTTGGATCTCAAAAAAAATAAAATTAATTCTAGTTGAGAAAGACAAAAAAAAAATGCTATACAATGGCATCTTATTTATATAATAGAATAGAATAGGTATATAAAAAAATTATTTGACCGCTTGAAGAAAAATTGAATACCGATACTAAAAAAATTAATTGAGCCTAATTTTTTTATCCGAATTTTATTTTATTTTATTTTATTTTTATCTTGGTTTTTATTAGTTATTATTTCTATCTTAATGAAAAGATAAAGAGAAGTGTTTTCAGCCCATTCATTTTTCAACGTAATTTCGTGTAACTACAAAAATTATAGATTATATTGTATATTTACAAGTAATATTATATAATGATAATTATTGTTCACATCAGGAAATAATTCATAATTATGGTTATATTTTTTATAATTTAAAATAGATAATTAATAAGATAGAAGAGTGAACAAAAGTTAAAAATAATGTTATATTATTTTAATAATAAAATTTGATTGTGCAATATTTTTATTTTACATTTTACATATTACAATAGTTCGTGCAATATCAATTTCTCCCTCCAATTCAGACTTTGAAGTTATTTATCAATTTTGAATACTAAGGTAGTGGTAAATAAAAATGATAAATTTATCATAAGATAAAACACAAGATGAAGACTCTACCGTAAGAACGAGGAGGAAACAATTTATCATGTGTTATTCAATTGGTGTGTTGTTTGGCCGCTCTCGTGTACGGGGTTTTAAGGTTGGAACATTTCATGGTGAGATCCTAAAAGCCCCAATTTCTTTTTGGCATACAATACAATAGACCATTTGAAAACGTAGAAACAAGGACTATTTTCGGAAATTATAAGGCGTTCTCTCCTGTGACATGAAAGGAACAAATGCTGTCTTGGATAAATAGAATATGTAACCGCCGAAATGGGCGTGTAGGAGGTTTCCGGGTTACTGCACTGCAGTTTAGATGTGTGTGTATCTATTATCAACTCAACCGATAGCTAGCTGATAATTTTAAAATAAAAAAAGATGGATAAAATTACATTATTATCCTCACCTATTTTCTTATCCTTCTCATCCACTTCTCCTAACCGTCTTCTCCACCCACTGCTAACCAGTTCAACCTTCATTAAAGCCACCCTCCGAAGGCACCGCCCCCAACCCATATCACCACCACTGACTTCACTTCACGACCATCTCCCCTGGCATCACACCTGCTCATCTCCTTCCCCATGTTGCCATCCATTTCCGCCGCCAAGTTTGTGTCAACAACATCAACAGATCCATAAAAACGAAGATCTAAGGCCCTACTCAAATTTTTCTAATTTTGTGCTTGTCATTTTTAGTGTATCAATTGCAGCTTGTAGGCATGAGTTTTGGAGTTTTGATTTTGAAATCTTTTTTCTTCTGTAAAGATGATAAATTTGGCTGGGTTATACTTGTTTTTCTGGTTGAATCTATTTAGCATCCATGGGCGAACAACCAGCTTACTTCCTCTCGATACAACTCAAGGCTAGTGGCAATGCTCAATTAAATTTTGAATTTGAGTTTCGTTGTCTGTGAAGATGAAATTTTTCAAAGGTAAAGATGAACTAGTCCAACAGTTGTGAGGCACGTGGTGTATATCAAAACTCACTAATATATATCCAAAGATAAATAGATTATTTAACTGTCAAAAACTTATTAATTCAGGTGACATTTCTCCTCCCCAATGTCAAGGGATAATTTAAAGAAATTGTATTTAACTTTTATTGAATATATTATTTATTTTAATTTTATTATTTATACATTATAAAACATAAAAATAATTATTATAGAAACAAACATTGTTATTAAATATTTTTTTATGTGTTTTGTGCACGTGTAAATTTAATATTACTCCGAAACTTAAAAATAAATGTTATCACCAAATATTTTTATAGATCTGTACACATGCATGGTTAATATTACTATTTTTTGTGTTTGTTCATTTTTGTTTTTCTATTTTATAATATTTATTTTCTTGTTTAACTGGTTGTTATATGATTATTTTTTAGGGTCACAAGTAATCTTTTTTTTATTTAACCTGAAGAAAATGCCTACCACGTCGTTGTCGACATTATTATCTTGGATCGACGTTATCTTCATGTAATGTCAACACATGCAAGTAATGCAATGCCCCATCAATCAGGACGAATTTAAGTTGGGCACTTCACTATAGAATATATATATNTATATATATATATATATATATAAAATTCAAGGCGCCTAACTTAATTAAAGAAGGTGGTGCTCTAAATTTATTCGGTAGATATCAAAACTCAAAAGCGATGGCTAGAGCAATTAACAAGCTACTGAATGTTGTATTGCTCCCATTGTCTTTTATTCTGCTCTGCATCTTCATTCTACCTTCACTTTTGTTCAAGTTGCTTCTTTATGTTAAAAAGTTGTTTCAAAGCGAAAATGTGACAGGGAAAGTAGTACTAATCACCGGAGCAGCCTCAGGAATTGGCGAGGTTTCTTGTTTCTCTAGTTGTATTTTTTTGTTATAGACTTGCAATAAAAATTGATAAAATTTTGTTGTTATTTTTGAAAAGCAAATAGCTTATGAGTATGCTAGGCGAGGAGCACTTTTGTCACTGGTTGACATTAGAAAGGAGAATCTTGTAACTGTGGCAGATAAGGCCAGGTCTCTGGGTTCCCCTGATGTTACCATCATTGGTGCTGATGTCTCCAAGATCCAAGATTGTAACAAGTTTGTTGATGAAACAGTTAATTACTTCGGACGATGTAAGTGACTTGGTGCTATATAATCTAATTTCTTACTAAGTGTTAAGCTTATTCGAATCAACCTATATAACTAAAAGTATTCTCCTAAAATTTACTAATCTATTATTCATGAACAACGCGATCACGAGGATAATCTCTTATTTATATATCTAGTCAAGTGACTGTTACAACAAGGAAGGTTTGTTTCCTTCTTTTCTTTCTTTTTTTTCTTTGTAAATTCAAGTTTCTAATCAAAGTTGATGGAATGTTTGTTACATGTTGCAGTGGATCATCTGGTAAATAATGCTGGAATATTTGGTACGACCGCAGGGGTGGAGGATTGGAGTGATGTTTCTGAATTTACTCCAGTCATGGTAAGCATCAATTTTGTTTCAAATGAAGCTCTCAAAAGATTTTGATATCTGGTGAGATAATTAAATTGATGGGAAATTCACAGGACATAAATTTCTGGGGAGGAGTTTATGGGACTTTGTGTGCAATCCCACATCTGAAAAGCAGCAAAGGCAGGATCATAGTGATTGCTTCAGCTTGTGGATGGTACCCAATGCCAAGAATGAGTATCTATAATGTATAAATTAATTAGAAATTCATTTCAGACTTGTAAACCATTACCTATGTGACATAAATAAATGGCTTTAATTAAATTATGGTTTGTTGAATGGTAACTAGGCAAGCAAGGCAGCGATCATAAACTTCTTTGAGACTCTCAGAATTGAACTTGGTAGTGCTATTAACATAACAATTGCCACACCTGGTTTTGTTAAAACGAACCTGGCATTGAAGTCAATTGATGAAGAGGTTTGGTCTTAATTTGTAACATAACACATTGGGAATTAGCGGGATTGCATCTATTTTAATCATTTAGTTAACTGTGATATTTTGCAATTTCAGGCTAGTATGGGAAGACTTCCAATGTGGTCAGCATCTGAATGTGCAAAAGCAATTGTGAAAAGTGGATGCAGGGGAGATATGTATGTGACAGAGCCTTCATGGGTGAAGGTGCTCTTTCCTTTGAAAGTGCTTTTTCCTCAGCTGGTGGACTGGGGTAACCGTTTGGTCTTGGGGCTTTCCCCAAACACTACAAGATAGAAGAGAAACTTTTGGTTGTTTTGAAATAAGAAAAATATTTTTCTCATATTCTTATATTGCGTAATTTATCTTTATCTAAACTATTAATATTTATTAATATTTAAACTCTCAAATTAATTCGTAAACGATTCTATTACATAAAATGAATTGATATTTTTATTGATAATATATCATTATAAATGTTAATATAAAATTTAATACACTCTCTCTTTACATCAAGAATTGCAGCTGAGTCAATGTATCAGTTATAGAATAGGTTAGGACATCATCTTAAAAGTATGGGCCCAATTCGCCTGAAAGTTAACTCGAAAGTGGGTAATGCTTAATTTGGTTTTTGAAAGCAATAAACTCTAGTTATTTTGGTTTTTGAAATTTAAAATTTGATATTTTAATTCTTAAAATTATAAATTGTAGGTCAAATTAGTCTCTTAGTTCATTATCATTACTGTATTATCACATTTTCGTTGATTTATCACATTAAAAGAGAAAATAACAACAATTGAGAGTGCGGATGAGTTATGACTGTACTTGAAACTACAAATGAGGTTGTCATAGTAGATATGGTGGTAAATGAAGTTATAACAGCAACTAAGATTTGTAACTTCAAGTGTTATCACAATCACATTTTTAGCCGTTAATGTTGTCACACAGCCTCTATTGTCATCACATTCTCATTTAATTTAAAAAATTAATGAACCCATGATAATACAATAATGATAATAAATTGATAGATTAATTTGATCTACAACTTATAATTTCAAAAATTAAAAATAAGATTTAAAAATTTAAAGACTAAAGTGACTCGAGTTTACACTCTCAGAGACTAATATATTTGGATCACGCTGGCTGACCGGCAGAAAGTGGCTCCAATTTTCTTCTTAGAGATCCAGGAGTGTGGGTAATGATTGGGGTCGCTCCGAGATGAAGCTCTCCCGAGTGATCAAGCATGATGATCGAGTTTTCAACTCCCCTCCCCCTGATATTCTTTTGAATTTTGTCACTCATGTAACTCGGGTTTCTATGCCCCGAATTGTTACTTGTTGAGCTCCCTTCCCTTTCGGCCTGCGGGCCCTCCCCAATACCAAAAATAAAAAGAAATGACTCTTCGTATCGGCTTAGACACGAGAAATATGACACAGGTAACTTGTACCCGTTTTTGCTTCGTAATATCAAGTAATGATGTATGACATATAAGATTATATATTTTAAAAGATTTACATATTCATCACATTTTAGAGAATTAAATTAATAAAGTAAAAAATGAGATTTATTCTCCCGTTATAATACTAAGATTTTTTCCTCTGTTGATCCTATTTCAATTCTTTATCTTTTATTCTTATATATTCGTGTTTCATACAGTTACGAACATATCTTTACCTGCTATTATTGACTTCCAATCAAAACATTAGATTACATTTGAAATCAACACGACCACACCACGTACTGAGTTGGGAAAGAGCAACGTGTTGCTTCCTGTTCATGCAGTAGGCCAACGTTGCAGTCTTGTAGCAAAGACACCTAGCTGCCCTCACTCGTTGAATGAATTAGTACACTCACTCTAACCCAAAACACCATTCTCGTTTGACCATGGTTCTCAATCAGTGGGTCTTGAACATCCTAGTGCCCCCTATAGCCCTCAACTTGCTGCTCTGGATTTTACCACCTTACCTCCTATTCAAGGTTGTCCACTTCCTCCTTAGATCAATGCTCACAGGAAAAGTAGTCCTCATCACCGGAGCCTCCTCTGGCATAGGCGAGGTTCTCAGTCTCAAATACAATATTCACATTTAAAGTTTCATCTCTATTAATAATGTTAATTATAACTAAGTGGAGTATCATGTTTTTGTGTTTGAAAATAAGCATCTAGCGTATGAGTATGCAAAGAGAGGAGCGCGTCTAGCACTTGTTGCCAGAAGAGAGAACCGACTCAAGGAGGTTGCGACCAGAACCATGTCCCTTGGATCCCCTGATGTCATCACCATCCCTGCAGATGTTTCCAGTGTCCATGAATGTCAACGGTTCGTTGACTTCACCGCGAACCACTTCGGAAGAAGTGAGTTTATAGATTTGTGTGAATTAGATTTATAAGCTTATGATTAATCACTCATTAATCAATATATAGTGACCTTTGTTTGTAGTGGATCATCTTGTGAACAATGCTGGAATAGTTCCTGTCTCCTTGTTTGAACACGCCACTGATATCACTAATTTTGCACCCGCTGTGGTAACCACCATCTCTCACACGTGTCTCCACTATATATCTTGATATTAACTATCAATCTATCATCATATCCCAATTAGCTTCACATCAAGGATCAGCTAGAGCAGCAGAGATAGATAGATATGAATGGGTTTATGTGTATAACTATTGCAACTGCATTAACTTGTTTTCAGGATATTAACTTCTGGGGTTCAGCGTACGGCACTTATTTCTCAATCCCCCACCTCAGAAAATGCAGCGGTAAGATCATAGCAATAGCATCCTCGGCTGCATGGTTGCCTACTCCAAGAATGATGTTCTACAATGTAATACTCTAGACCTCACCAACAAGCTACTGATAAGCGTATTCCCATTGACCAATTAACAGTGTTGAAAATGTAATGTTTCTTTCAGGCAAGCAAAGCAGCAGTGATAAGCTTTTATGAGAGTCTGAGGACTGAACTGGGAAATGACATAGGAATAACTATAGTCACGCCAGGGCTGGTCGAGTCAGAAATGACCCAAGGGAAGTTCCTATCCAAGGATGGCCAAATGGTTCTTGACCAAGATGTGAGAGATGTAAGATATAGCTAACAATACTAAAACTATCATGCCAAATATTGGGGTCTCTCTTTCAGCATATTACATTTTCTTTTTGAATGGTTTTAATTTTTTGTTGGGGGGGACAGGCTCAAATTAGTTTGATGCCCATAAGATCAGTGACAGAGGCTGCCAAATCAGTAGTGAATAGCGCCTGCCGTGGAGACCCGTGCTTGACTGAACCAGCTTGGATTAGGACAACCTTCTACTGGAAGGTATTTTGCCCTGAAGTATTGGAGTTTCTTAACCGCTGGCTACTGATATCAGGGTCTTCAGAGAGGGATGCGATTAGCAAGAAGCTCCTTGATGTAACATGCTTGAAGAAATATCTGTACCCTGAGTCAATTAGAAATCCCACGCTTAAGCCCAACTAGAGCATAAGCTTTTGCAGATCCAGATCCAAATCCAAATGATATATAAAGGATCTTCAAACATGTTTCCAGAGATCTACACTTGTAGCTATTTTATGTAAATGGAGTGATGAAAATGTGATACTTTACAAACCTTAATTAGCTAAAATCAGCTGACCTAAAAATCACTGGCAGAATTTACATTTCAAGTTAAATTAACAATATGATCAGCATTCCCGAACTACAAGACATCATAACAAAAGAAATCACCTTCCAGAAGACGCAAGGTAATTCCTGCCTCGACTGCAGATACCAGACGACCTTAATCACATACGTTATCCTGTTTCTTTCCTCCTTAATGTCATTATCTTCGCCAACGTACGCTACTAATGTCATATAAGGTTCATCAATCACATGTCTCTTCCGTTGAATTTGGATCAAAGAGAAGCATTTCCTGGTTTTGAAGAAAATGAACACTCTGGACCTGTACATATACTGCCTTTCTGACATCTATTGGTAAACTTAGAACCGTCGCCTCAATCTGAGCAAGCTGGCAGCACTCGATTTGTTTCAGCACCAAATGCTATCTCAAAATTCCAATCAGAATCTCGACCACGGCAGAAAGACCCAAGTCAAGCAGGCATTGCCATAAATTATGAAGAACTGCCCCTATTGATCCAAATTTTTAAGTCCATCTTAGTTATGCTAGGAGCCTATAGAACTTGAGTTCGTGTAGCAGAGAGAACAGTTTTGCTTTCATCTTGAATGAGCAAAGCCTTCAACAGCATATTCAGATCCCAACTCCATCCAACTTATGAATTGCCTTTTGGATAACTAGGGGGATAATTCAATTGTCTCCGAAGGAAAATGTTTTTGAACCAGTGCAGGGTAAAGAGACTTCAGCCTTCTTAAAAGTAGCCATGCATCAGATTGAGAACAGCCTTGACTCATCTCTAGGGCAAGTGGAAGGGAAGATCTTCTATTTAATTCCACAAGTATTACTCCCTAGAATAAAAAAGCAAGATATAATTAACAGAATGAACAGTCATTAATTTGCAGCCAATTTTCTCATGGCTAACTGCAAACAACTTGCAGGAAGAGACATTTGAATTACCTCAAAGTTTGCTAAAAATGCTTGGAATTTACGCATTGTCTCCTTCATATTTTGAACTATTTCCTTGTCAGGAGAAGAAAGAGCCGCAGTGACCTCTTGAGGAGAATAGCCAATTCCCTTCTGTACGACCTATTTTTTTTTTAATGAATGATCAATTTAGTACAGTAAAAAGTAAAGCCCACATAATAAAAGCTTAATTTCTGGAGCAAACTCACATGATGGTCAATGAGGATTTCAGAAATAAGGCTACCATCATCTACATATGCCTCAAGCTCATATGTTGTCCTTCGCTTATATTGGAATCCCTTTACACCAGTCAAAAAACACTGAAAAGAAAAACCAATATTGCATTTACACTTACAGAAAAATATAAGATTGTAAAAAGTCAATCTACTGAAAAATGGCTAAAGGGTCAACAAAAGGAATTCGATACCAACATATGATATGCACAGAAGGCAAAAATCACTGCACAAAGAAAGAAATGGTAGATAGTTTACTTTTTACCTTAATTTTACCCTGTACCGAAGGAGCTTTCTCCTTCATTGCAGCCCACTTGGCCGACAAACTAGCCATGTACGTGAAAGGAATTTCTTGGTTTCCAGACAGTATGCACGGATGATCACCGTCATCGACCATATGGACATCATCACTGTTTGAAACAGTGAAGGAGGATCCTCTCAAAAGAGCATTATCTGTAACTGCAGGAATTCTATCCCTGTCCGTCTCAACATGTTCAGCAATAAAAGAGCTCTTAGAAGCCAAGGAAGTTTCTCTTGTTACACGAACAGTGTCTTTGTGTGCCATTGTAATATTCGAAAGCATATGCGAAGATTGGTTGCCAACAGAATTTTCCCTTGTTATATTAGCAGTGCCAGTATCTATATGCATTTCCTCAGCGCTTGCAACCATTGAAGAGAATTGATTGGCCATAGAGTTAGCAAAGGTTTCAGGATTGGTTTTTGTATGCATAGGCATATCCATATTCATGGTCTCAGCATTTGAAACCGTGTGGGATATCGAATTGGAAGCAGCATTTTGTACACCAACAAGCAAAGTATCTTCTGTACTTAAGTTGTTGCCAGTGCCAGCCATGCTCAGGGCAGCACCTGCAATTAAAAGCATACATAGAGAACACACAAGAATAATATCAAGAATACTAAGATGAAAACTGGCTTCATATCATGCAACCCCAGCCACAGTGCCATACAAACAAACATGTACTTTTGTCTCTAAGATGAGGATGTACCTTGGTTGCTAGCCGGGACAGGGACAGAATCAGTACTATGCAATGCGGAGCTACTATGCCCAAGATCATCAACTCTGATCGATGACCATGCTGCAAGAGTTGCTCTAGTTGCTAAAGGGGGAAGGTTCTGGTTTCTAGTTCTGCATGAGGAAAATGAAGACTATTACTAAGGTTTCCCTCTACAAATCACAAATTATAATAGTAAAAGCCAGCATGAAACATAGAAATGATAGGAAAATTTTCACCAATGCATCTTCACATGTTAGTCAAAATAATACCTTGCCCCCCGAGGTGGCTTACTTAATTCCTCAACCATCCGCTTTCGAGCTGCATCCAGATGCTCAACTAATCCCCCCAAAACTTCAATGACTTCAGGGACCAGAATCAAAAGTCCACGCCGCACATGTACATTAGAGATAGCAACCTACAAGCATTAAAAAGATCCCTCAAATCCACCCTTACTAACCAGGAAATGAATCAAAAAATTCATGTGTCACACCCATATCAGACGGAAGTGATGAAACAAGAGAGGGCCACAATAAAGGAGGAACGGACCACAACTTATGTGATTGAGCTGATGCCATAAACCCGAATCCAGAAGCATTAGACTCACCAAGATCATTATAGCAACATTAGCGAAGTTTAGAAATGATTTATTTGTGCAAGGTTGTTAAATTCAAGAGTTTAAGCAAACTCGTGGAGCCTCAACAAACTCGAATCGTAAACCCGTAAAAGTTTACATACATAAAAATATATGTTATAAGCAATATAATTAGGAACTAAACATGATTAAATATTGTATTTATAATTGAAATTGAGTAATATTAACTTTAAATTGAATTAATGAAAGAAATTATCATAAAATACACCTTAATGCATGACACTTAATTGTTATGTCATACTTTATTCTGCATGTGTATTATTTTATAGTTTAATAAAACATAGCTTAATTATAATAAATATATGAAATTAACTAAATAAACTCAATAAGTATTGTTTAACATAAACAAAGCTAGGTAAGTATTTAACAAAGTTACAAAATGTGTACATTTTGGGGTAAACTCGTAAACTTGTAGGTAAATTTTAACTCATAAACTCGTTAGTAGAATCGAGAGTTTAGTTAAACTGGTATGAGTTTACCAAAAAAGAGTTTACTTAAGTGTTAACTCGTTTTGTGTAGTAAAATCGTAAACTTGTAAGAGTTTACGAGTTAACTCGAGAGTTTAACAACCATGTATCTGGGTATTTTGTTTCAACAAAATATGCAAAAGTGATCCATTAAGTCTGGGACTAATAATATGTGCAAAAAATAACTTATAGCTAAAGGCCAAAATCATGGCATATAGGCAAGATGAAACACATTTCGGGTGTGGTTTTGCAGTCCAAAGATTGAAATACCTGTTGCTAAGTCACAGTCATAAACATGAATGCTATACAATAAAACTGCCACCCATAACGTCGTTCAATAAGTCAATCTTAAGTTGCATGTATGATGTATTCTAGCGGAATCCCAAGAAATGTTTTTTGTGAAGTGCTCCATGTTCATGTATTCAAATCAAGAGAAGGGGTAACCAGACAGAAAAACCTTAAAACCAGCAGATGCACAAACTTCAAGAGCAGGAATCGGCCTGTACTCCAACCCAAAGACTCTCTGAATGCCATCGGTCATCGATAATTTCAGGCTCCTTTTTACTCCGGGAGGGGCTGGTTGATGCCTGGCTTTCAGAGGACAGCAGATATTAACTATTTCATCAACCTGCCAATGCAACCCACAGTGAACCCAACGTGAATCAAACATCGTGACAAAAACAAATGGGGCATATGACCATCCATCAATTTAAAAACATAATTTGGATCCTAGCTGTCAAAGAAGCTAGGGATGATCTGATAAAGGATGAAAGACAGGCTCTAGTTCAGTTCAATCAATACTTTCTTGTTACTACAACACATTTGGTCATTTAAGCATTTTTTTCAAACACCTAACCACTACTCTACCTAGACCTCAAGTAACTAGGAGAGTTCACCAAAACTATAATATTAACATGCAAGTTACCAAGTACCATAACAATTCTAATAATAGCAGGATGATATAGCTAATTAAGGCAATCTTTCAATGCAGTGAAACAAATAACGATAACCGCACCTGCAAGACATAGGGACCGGTGAGATTAGCGCGATGCATGGAATGCACATCGGGAGGGAGCACGCCGCTCCCACACGAGTTCATATCGGCTAAGAGGAATTGCTCGAAACAGAGCTTTGCCTTTGCGGTGACATCGAACCCCGCGAAGCCCATTACGGATCCCTCCAGTTTGCGAAGGCATGAACCCAGCCACTCTCTCTTCAGCCCCAATCCGAGCTGGCGAAGAGAGTCTCCGATGGGACAACCGGAATCCTGCGGTTGGGGCGGCGGCGGCGGCGGGGGTGGAGGAGAGGGCGGAGATAGGTTATCGGAGACGTCGATGAACTCCTCGTCGTCGGAGATTTGAAAAGGCTCGGAGGGGAAATTTGCGGAGTCGCGCGTGGCAATGACGGTTGCGTTTGGAGGTTGAACTTGTCGTATTTCGTTCTCTATTTCTTCGTCGTCGTCGTCGAGCACTAGGCGTCGTATTGACATTCTTGCACAACACTGGAGGTTTTTCGAAATGCGTCTTTTCTTTATCTTCGTTTGTACTCTTCCCTCCTCTGCTCCGTTTTTGCGCGCGCAGTAGGGGATGGGAACACTTGTAAAGATTTAGCCCTAAGGGCCTTGATAGGCCCATCATGAATAGCTTAAGGCCTGGTTATTCTACCTGTTTAGTTTGGTCTTGAATTTCTGATTATTCAAACAAAAACGACACTGGATTCAGTAGGCCTGGACACTAGAATCCACATAAAAATTTGTAGGCTGTAGCCAACCCATTAACCCGGAAGGACAAAGAATAATGAAAAGACGAAATATCCTGATGACCGTGACCCAAAAAGATAAAACACGCTCATCTTAGTTCTTAAAAATGTCTTGCATAAGTTATTTTATTTATTAAAATTTAAATTTTGAATTTTTATTTTTAAATTATAAGTTACAGATTAAATTAGTCTTTTATTTTATTATGTTATCATATTTTTTATTAATTTATCATATTAAATGAGATTGTAACAAAAATTAGAGTTATAAATGAGATTTTAATACTATTTAGGATTCAAAATGTAACTATGGCAATACTTGAAAATCAAATCTCAATTAATATCACCATTTCATTTATAATATCAATTCTTGTTATTCTTATCTAATATAACAAATTAACAAAAATGTGATAATATAATGGTTGGAATGATTGATTTACTCTATAATTTACCATTTCAGAAATTAAAATAAAAGGAGCTCTAACCCCAAGTTAACCGTTGATATTGTTGACCCAAAAAATAATCCTTGATTGTGAGATCTTGACAGCGACAACTCAGAACTCACAACAAACACGTGCATTCTTCGTTTCATTTTTAATTTTAGTTTTGGTTCAAGTTATTGGCGGGAGAGGGGGAAAAAAAAAAAAAAAGAAGAGGGCGAAAGAGAAACCCCGGTAGGCGCTAAGAAATTTGGCATCAAATTTTGAAACACTTGTCCTCGATCGCGCCCTCCACTTTTTTGTTTCCAATTCCAACTCCAACTCCAAAATCATTATTTCATTTCCCAATCGCAACCACTCTCATTCAATTTTAGGGCTCTTGTGCTCTCTTTTCCCCAATCCGCTCTCTCACACTCTCTCAACCATGGCTGCCGAAAACCTAGACGATCACAAGGCTCCCAATGGAGATGTCGCACCCGCTGAATCTGACCAACATGAAAACCAAGCTGCAAAACAAAAATCAGCACCGGAAGAAGAAGAAGAACAACAACAAGACTCGGGAATTTCTGACGACAAAGACCACGAAGTAGAGAAGAGTGAAGAGGAAACAGATCGCGAAGAAGGAGAAGAGAAGGAGAAGGAGGGTGAGAAGAAGCCAGAAAGCGATCCGGCTACACCAGCATCAAAATCAAGTGAGAGGCCAACCAGGGAGAGGAAATCGGTGGAGAGGTACACCGTATCTTCGCCGCACAAGTTCCCGAGGTCTTCTGCCACCAAAACTCTCTCAGTCGACAAGGTATTTCAACGTTTTCTGATTTTTTCCCCCTTAATCGATGGGGAGTTAGATTGTGGATTTCTTTTTTGACGATTGAAATTGTTTGTATGGCTTTGGATTTCAGGGCACTGGTACCCAGCTTAAGGACATACCTAATGGTAAGTCCGTCTAAATTGTGTATTTTCTGGAAATACTTGTTTGCCTTTGCATCACCATCTTGAGTTTGTTGATGAAGTAACTGCGATTGTTGTTTGAAGTTTAAGTTTTGCACATTAAGGTGCTCTGGCGCTTGGGGGTTTTAAAGTCTTAAGGTGTCAACATTATATCATGATGATAATAAAAGTAAATTATCTCACTGTTTTGTACCAATTTTCCATGCAAATGACCAGCTTATGCGTGACATCCATACCTTCTCAATTGGCAAATCCTCCGGGGATGTTCCCCTTGTTTTTGTAAGCTGTTTTGAAATGGAAATTTGAAAATTGAACCTAATGTAGCAACAATATGGTGGCCTTTTAACATGGTATGCTTATTGGATTTGACTTCAAAAATGCTACCCATGATTTTGTTACTGTGAGAAGGAATTAATTTCCTGCTTTGTGTGTTTCAGTTTATTTCATTGTAAATTTGCCAAATTTAGTGTGCTCAGTGCCTACTGTTTACTGTGCCTCCCTTCTGTCTTTAACTTGTAAATTTATTTTTGAAGCGATGACCTTGTGGGTTGCAAGGTGGTGTTCTGTTACTGGATTCACATTCCTGGTAGTCATTATCAACGTGGTTGAAACTAAATTTTATGGTTTTCTATTAACTTGTAGCAGGCCTGCTGGCCTTGAACTAAATCTTTGATTTGCAGATTTCCAAGTTAATAGTTGCTACAAGTGACATGGTTTTAATTTATTTGTTTGTAAACATTTTCAGTGGCTTTCAAGTTGTCAAAGAGAAAAGCTGATGACAACCTGCGTGCACTCCATAATATACTGTTTGGGAAGAAAGCAAAGGTGATTCAAATCCACAACTTTGTGTGTGTGTGTGTTTTGCGAATTTCATTTTCTTTCTCATTTTGTTTTTGTTACTTAGGGGTGCATGGACCCTTTGGGTGTTCCTTGGGTGTTAGTAACATGCTATCTTGTGTAGGCTCGCAATTTAAAGACAAACATAGGACTGTTTTCTGGCTTTGTGTGGACTGAAAATGAGGTACATTTGCACTTTATGTGGGACTAATCCTTCTCTTTAATCCCCAACTATCCAGATAATCTTATTGGATTCTGTGTGCGTGTTGTTATGTATTTTGTCATTTCTTCAACATTTTAATGTCTGGCTGTATTAACCTGTAACTAAAATACAATGTTTTTGTAATTGTTGGCAGGAAAAACAGAGGGCCAAGGTAAAGGAGAGGATTGACAAATGTGTGAAAGAAAAGTTGTTGGACTTTTGTGATGTGCTTAATATTCAAATAAACAAGTCTGGTTTGAAGAAGGTAAGAATTGATCTAATATTTTTCCATCATGGTATGAAATCTGAGGGCTGCCTTTTTTGTTTTGTTTTCTCTAACAAAAATATTAATTACCAATGAAACATTATTTCAGGAAGAAGTGTCTGCAAGGTTATTGGAATTTTTGGAGTCTCCACATGTTACAACTGATGTTTTGCTTGCTGATAAAGAAAAGGTGTGTTTCTTTTTTGGGATTTTTTCTATAGGGATTTAGAATCAACTAAAACTGGTGGAAATTTTCATGTTATGTTGAAATTGTTTTGTACCCCAGCCAATCAGATGTACTTTTGATTGAGCTAATTAATCATATGTGCCCTGTGTTAGTGTCATAGAATCCTGATCCATTATATAAGTATGCTGTTTTAGCTTGTTTGAGATTTTTATTATACCAGGGTTATCTTTTTCACACTTGTCTCTATGTTACAGAAAGGTAAAAAGCGAGCCAGAAAGAGCACTCCAAGCAGATCTTCTGGGGGAGCATCTGAAACACCTTCCAAGGTGTGTTCTTGTTCTCATACTATAATCAGAATTCATTCTGGCTTGCTGCATATCTGTTATTCTCATTAGCCTTTGATAGGCATTCTCTTGCATCAAAACCTGGTGGAAATGGTTAATTTTCATGTTGCATGTGGTGATCTTATTTATGGTGATGGTTCATTATATTGTTTTAACTCTGTCATTAGGTTTTAATATAAGTTTCAGCCTTCTACTTTTTCTTATCACTTTTATACATTATGTTTGTATTGTTTTAGAAGCAAAAGCAGACTTCCCAAGCTGGGAAAAAGCGCAAGCAGTCTTCTGACATTGAGGAAGAGGATACAGCTGAACCTTCAGATGCAACATTTAATTCCCAGGAAGATGAAGATGTTTCAGTCCCAAAGAGTGAAAGTGATCATGAGGACGTGGAAAGTCAATCTGAGGAAGAGGAAGATAAACAGAAGGCTCACAAGGGTTCTCCAAAATCTTTGAAGGAGAATCAACCCGCACCAGGCCGGAAGACCTCTACAGTGAAGGCTGCCAAGAGCAGTGAAAAACCAGCAAAAAAATCATTTTCAAAGAAGACTGATACTGACAGTACTTCTGCCTCCCTTTCTAAGTCAAAACAATCTGCGTCCAAGAAACAGAAAATGGTAAGTGAAAACCTTGACAGTAAGAGAAAGCTTGCAAACAAAAAACAAACTGACAAGTCTTCTAAGGCATTGGCTAAGGATCAAGGTATGATCTTTCATATTGTGTTTAATGATATGTCCTGTACTACTTAATTTAGTGCCGGTTGTAATTGTTTGTTGGTTGCTCAAAAGTTACTGTTAGAACCTATAGTAAATCTACAACCAATTTTGTTTTAGTAATCTTGTCAAACTGTCCCTTTAAAACTTTTTTTTATACATTTAATCTTGTCACATTTAGACAAGATATATAAAAAGCTTTTAGTTTTATAGGATTCAATTTTGCTGTTGAATATGCCTTTTTCCCCTTGTTATTTTTGTGATTACCAATTTCACTCTAATGCCAATGGCAGGAAAAGGTAATGGTAGTGAGAAGTCCAAGGCAGAACCTAGTAAGGAAGAAATGCACGCAGTAGTTGTTAATATGTTGAAGGAAGTAGATTTCAATACTGTAAGTAATGTTTTTCTGTGCCATTTCATGTATTGTTTGAGCTTTATAAGCTTTTTTAGTAAAACATATTGAACGTTCCTTGATGCAGGCAACTTTATCTGATATTCTCAAGCAACTTGGTATGACCTTTTTCACTGACTAAATCCTCTCTCCCTCACAAAGAAGGGAAATGATTTCTTGAACTCACCTAATTTATAATGAAATGTTGGCAGGTACCCATTTTGGTTTGGATTTAATGCATAGAAGAGGTGAGGTGAAGGGTATAATTACAGATGTAATTAAGAACATGTCTGATGAGGAAGATGAAGGAGAGGAATCTGAAGATGGAGGTGATGCAGATACAGATGATGATGTTGAGTGATTCTAGTTGGGAAAAATAATCTTAAATCTGTGCAGAAATCATGCATGTGGTTCATTCTACTGCTGGATTGCATCACCATCATTCTCCTGACAGCTGACTCTGAATCATATAGGATACAATAGATATTTCGTTTGAGTTGGGACCCGTTTCCATCGTCGTTGTTCTTGGCTAGGTCGTATTGTGTCCTATTAAATTAAAGTAAATTAGATTAGATTCAATCCCTTTATCTGTATTTGATCTTAATTTTATTTCGTATATTGAATAGTTTGTTTATTTACCCTGTAAACAATATGACCTTTAAATTTAGATCAGTGTTCTGGAAAAAATAGTTGGAACTAGATTGTCGTTTTCGTTTTAAAACTAAGAATTTGAGATGTGCGTGGTTTTTTGGGTGAGATCATTGGTTACGAAAATTATATATTTCTTGATGCAAGTCATGAAAGTCATAGTGATGTATTGAGAGCGAGTGAACCGAAAGGAAAAAGGGATAATAAAAATGTACAATTATAAAAAATTAGAAAAGAATTTTGTTAATTAGTGGAAACATTTGTTAAGAAAGCAAAAGCGAAAACTCTTGGTGAGAAAAACAAGTTTTTATAACATTTTGGGTTTTGTTTTTGAGACAGGAAGTAGAGACGTTAGGAATAGAAATCACTTGGAATATCTATATATTATATAACCAAAATCTGCATTCTAAATTTGCTTAAACCCAAACGTGGGTTCAATCAGATCCATCGATTGGCAATACAAAAATATTGGATGAAACCTTCAGACCAGAAAGAAAATATTGGAACCATACTCTAACCAGTAATATGTTTGGATGGATACAGTAGTAGACAGTAGAGTGGTTGAAAAAAAAAAAACAATTTGAGTGATTTGGGATGGAATAACTCTTGTATTAGTATACATATATACTATACTCCCTACTTTCTTAAAATTTATGTCATTTTAGTTAAATGTATGAATGTTAAAAAAATTTAAATTAATAATAAATAAAATAATTTTACTAAATTACAAATAAGTGTTTCATAATAAAAAGAGAAATAGACAAAATAATTTAAAATGAAAAAGGTATTTAATTTATGATGTAAAACAAAAATAGAAATGGTCTATTCTAAGTAAAAAATTCTCGCGCAATCATGAATCTATTTTTATAAAATGACAGTTTTAACATCTGAGTCTCAGGGCACAAATTTAACATATTCAGCTATGAAAAGTGTATGTCTAACACGACATAATAATTTCTTGTGAGTAGGTAAAGCATTTCCCTAAAGTCCATGCCAAACCTAGAGGAGCAGCTCTTTGAAGTGTTGCATTCATATCATAGACATATATACATACGTGGTCCAGTTAGTAATAACGACTAACGTCCAAAAGCAACGACTGCTATTCAGATCGTAGACATCCTATGCTACCTACCACCATGTGCCCACTGCCTTCCATTTCAAAGTGTCAAAGCTAATAAGAACATGTGTGTCTTGTCCTTGACATCGTGCAGGAGGACAAAGTGTTACATGTTTTGTCTTGCTGATTTTATTTTTATTTTTCTAATTTTTTTAATATAGTAAATGTATTGAAAACAATTAAATTTATTTTTATTTTAGACTTTTTATCAAGTGTTTTTATGATACTTATTAACAAAATTCTATTTTTAGTGCAATAACTTACGTGTTAAACACTGAACAAAACTTTTTTCTAATGTTTTAGATCATGCAATAATTTCTTGTGGACGACCAACTACTGATCACTCCAAAAGGCAGAGAGTGCCTAGCTAGCTCAAAGTAGCTAGGATGTTGCCTGCTGGACCCATCCCTTGGCTTTCTTTTGCTTTCTTGTTTCTCTTATTGACTTTTGACTCCGATTTCTGATGATTGATGATAAAATATTCCTTATTTTTATTTTTGCAAATAAGATTGTCTGACGTACTCAAGCAAGGCACTATTAATTTGGAACAAGATTAATTAACAAGATTCTAGTTATGGTGATCATGCTTTATACTAAAGGAAAAAATTGCTTAATTAGAAGGTTGAGGAGATCGATGGAAATAATACAGTGAAATTGTGTGTAATTAAACCAGAGGGAGAAAACAGTCATGAAATTACTAAGTGCCTTGGTAGGCATTCTGAGTTATATGCTGCTGTGCCATGAAAATGTGTGAAGCACCATATAATTGACTACATAATATCTAGTTATTATTTTTTGATGGTGTTTATCGCGGTGAGCAGCTAATTCAAACCTCTCACTAAATATTTAAGAAATCTAATTATCTACTAACTATGTTGGGTTAGGCTTTCTTAGTACTTATTATTTGCTGTGTCAAAATTATGCTCGTTTTATAAAGACCACTTAAATTTTTCCTTCATTAGTTAATATGTCTTTAAAACCTGTCTTTCTTTTTCTTTTTTCCTTTTTCTTTTTTCTTCATATACATATATANATATATATATATATATATGCGGTTTTCTATAACAGAGAAGAATGCTTGGAAAGAACAGCAGATATATCACTTGAATATAGTGATCCATTTGTTGAACCGTGCGCAAATAAGAGAGATTTACATCTGGTTTGTTGGATTTTAATTGTTAGAAAAGTTTTACATTGGTTAAAAATTAACTAAATGAATAATATGTAAGTGTAAAAACGCATTATTTATTATTTTAAATTTTTTGGGTCAATATATAATGTTTAACTCGCTTGTATAATTTCTTTATTAATCTATTAATATTTATCTCTTCTAATTTTAAGTTCCTCCCAACATAGTTGAAACAAAACTTATGCCTTGAAGACAAAATTAAAGAACACACTACTATGGTCCTAAGAGACAATCCCAGCTGTATGTCCCATGCATGCCCCCATGGCCCTTGGGTAGGGAAGCTTCCCCTAACACTTGAGAATAGTAGGCACGTGATTACAAATTATCTATTACACATACACACAATATATATAAATTTATTTTTAATTATATATGTGAGACTCACATTTTTTATGTGTGTCTAAGAGATAATTCTTATACACGTGTCTATCTAAAAATATATCATTTTAGACAATCGATCCCAGCCAGTGGCCCCTACACTTTCATTTCATTCTTAAGGTGTGTGTGTGTGTATATATATATATATATATATCACACTATACTCTAGGTGCTTCCTCTCTCGCATCAAGAATCACATTTTTGAGATGAAGACTACTTCACTATACCACACCCAACTTTTCACTGAAGCCACACACTCTCAAATCACCTTTGTACCTCCTCACAAATTGGGGGGCTCACAGGAATAAATCCTATACACACTAGTGGAAATTGCTAATAAGATGGAATTAATATTAATCCGATAACACATGTGGTTGAATTTGTTAGAGTTGCTTAGACAAGATACTAAAGTAAAAGTGTTATCAGTGCCTGATGAAAGACAAGGGAAGTTGAATTAGGGTTTATTAAGTTCGTGCCCTGAGACAATAATACATGAGAAATTTTTGGATAGCCACAATTCTAACAACTCATTATTAGACACACAAAAAAGATAGCTAGGTGAGTTTTACCAACTTCATCTAAGATCATATTCACGGAAGAAAGCATATCAATTTTGTTTAGATAACTTCGTTCCATATCCGAATTACTTTAAAACATTGTGTAGATAGTTGAGAAGGTGCTTGACAAAAGGTGTAATGCTAGATACCTGGTGCAAGAGAGTAGCGGTGAAGTACAAAGATTTTGATGAGTATTCAAGTGTTAGAGCAAATTTGATATTTCAGTTGCCTGCAGCGAGCACCAAAGTCAAGATATCAAACATCCATTACTGTGGTGGATGTCTTAAAAATAACAACTAAAGATATCAAAATCTTATAATAATTCCATAAAATATATATGATGAAGACCTTTCTTGCAGTGAACAACAGTACTATAAATCCAGATTATAGATTGCACATATATAAGAATCTTATACGAGTGCTTAACAATAACTTTTGAATTATTTTTTTTTTACGATAAACAAAATTTTATTAATAGGAAAGCTTAACGATGTTTACAAATTGAAAAAATACATTAGATATAATGTACATAAGAAGCAAAAATACTTTGTTTGAACTAACTTGGTCTATGGCTCTGCTCCTTACCCAAAAACTATCACTGTCCAAGCATCTTTACCAACATGAAAAATACTACAATTTGAAAAATGTATTACATCTCTGTAGCCGCATATCCAATCATCTTTGCCATTTGTAACACCCTACAAAAGAAAGCACTAGAAAATGAACCTAATAGGACCACAAGGGGGCTTAAACAACCACAAAAGAAAAAATAAAAACACGAAATAAGTCGTTCTCCAAAACAACGAATCTAGATACCTTTACTCAAGATCTAATAGATCTGAGTCCTTTATTCAATTAAAAATTAAACAATGAAAAAGAGAAAATAGTAGAGTACCCCCAAAGAACGATGATGACAGCCCCCTCTCTACTGGTCACAATGAATAACAGAATTAAAAAAAAGACAAGAGAAAAAAAATTGCAATAGTTTTTTGAGTTTAATTTCTATACAAGGATAAAATGATATTTTTTACACTAACAACTAACAATAATTTTTGAAATTGCATTCATAATAAATATCAAAAATGAAAAAAATAAAATTGACCGAAGCTCACATAGTTAACTAGCAGCAGCAGTGTTAGCTTCAACCTCAAACATCAAGTCCCTCCCTTCCTTCCCATAACTTTTTTTTTAAAAATAAGAAAGAAGAAGAAGAAACCAAACAAACGCACATATAATGAATGAAGGAACACCTGTTTGTTTCTCTTCTGAGTATGTGTGTATATATAGATATAGTTACAATGGAAGTTGTGATCTCATTAGAAGAAAAAAAAAGAAAAAAAAGAACCACACCAAAGTATAGTTTCACAAAAAATACACACATGGCCCCTAACTAACTAACCGAGTGGCCATATTCCATTGAGCTATCTATAACCGCCTGCCTATACCAAAAGCCGGTAATCCGCAGCAGGGTTAGAATGATGAGAATACGGACCAGCGTGGAACACCGATGATGAGGGTCTGTGATGAAACCCACACCCTACGGACGCCACGTCATGATGATGATGATGATGTGGAGGGCTGTCCTCCATCTCGGCGAGCGCCTCGCAGAACAAGTGGACGTGGCAGGGCAGCCACAAGGGCCCGTCGTTCCTGTAACCGTATTCGCTCTCGGCGGCGTCCAAGAAGGCCTTGAAGAGAGGGTGGTTCGCGTGCTTTATCTTTATAAAGAACTTTTCTCTCTCCTCTCCCACGTACACGCTGAGGAAGCCGTGCGGAGCCACGTGAGCCTTCTGCTTCTTCTTATTGTTCTTCTTCTCTGATTTGTTGTTGTTGTTGTTGTGTGGTAATTTACCGTAGCTGCCACTGCCGCTGTCTTCGGGGTAGAGTCTCTTGGTGCTTCCCAATACCTTCTTACACTTGTTCACAAAGTCCATTGTGTATGGCAACGAGCGAGGGATATATGTTTGTTGATGGATGGAACGATGGGTTTCTTTATATAGAGAGAGAGAGAGAAAGAAGACTCTCTCCACTTGGTCTTGGTCACACAGCCCCTTTCCTCCGTCTTCCTCTCTTTTAACTTTGTCAGCTCCCGCTGTTGGATTTTGACTTCCGCCCAGCTATATACTTCTATATTCGCCCCGTCTCTTTCTTTTTATTTTTTAACGCTCTTTAGGATTTTAAATTTTTTTTCTTTTCTCCTCCATTCATTCCTTTGCTTGGCGTTCAACATTTATCAATAGTAATGATTAAGATAATAATAATAATATTATTATTATTAAAAATAGAAATTTGTATTTTTTATATAAGGTTAATTTTCTCAATTCGTATTATTTTGTGTATTTATTAATATTTTTTTACTTCGATATGTGTAATGTTTGATTTTAAACAATTAAAATGAAATGAAAAAAACTAATTTTTTTAAGGTTATTATATAAGAATTAAGGATATTATTAAATTATCTTAATTTTATAAAATAATAAATTTAAATTACTATATTATTATTTATACATTTTTCTCTATCGATTAATTTACTTATCTAACCCTAAGTCCCTCCCTACTAAGAGTAAAATTGATGTATAATATAATTAAGTTTACATTGAAAATTGAGAAAATTTGAGGAGCAGATAATAGGGTTCAGTTAGGTTGGGTTTTAGCTCAACTTTAATTAACTTTACTCTAATAAAAAAAAATTATATCTTACTTTACCTGCAAGTTTTTAAAATAAAAAATCCTAACCCTATCAACAAAAAAGAAATTTTAACTTTCATCCTATCTTATCACACCCATTACTTTCTAAAAGAAATACTTTTATTTTTACATAATACAAATGTCACCTAAAAAAATATATATTTTAGCGTACAAAAATAACATAATTTAAACTAATAACTACATAATTCATAAAAATAAAACAAAGATAACCTTATTAACTCAACAAGAACATAACTAGAAAAGATAACATAATTGTAATTTGTTTGTTAAATAAAAAAAAAAGTCAAATTAAGACTTACAAAATAAACTAAAACAATCTTTTAACAACTAATAAAAAAGACTCCAACATTCGTGCTTACGCATAACATAATTGTTCAATATAAAAAGAATATCTATATATATATATATATATATATATATATATATGGGATGTAGATAGAGTTGGGTTGAGTTCATGTGAACTCTAACTCACATGACTAATTTCAGATAATTGTCTGAACGGGTAATCACTCACAATAGAACGTTTATGAGCCAGGAGGATAAGTACTTATGAACAAGCTGCGAATTGTTGTCCCAGACAAAGGGAGTATATATATAATAATATTCTAAAGTTTCTTATGAGTTTGCTCGGGTTTATTTGATTAAAACGTTACTTTGTTAAAATAATAGAAATCTTTAAAAAAAAATAGATTTTATAGCAAAATGTAACAGGAATATCCTGTCAAAACAGTCAGTCATTTAATCACTCTCTTAGAATCCAAACAAATATTTATTTTTCTGTTTGATTGTATGTAGTTGAATGTTTTTTAATTGTACAAATAACATTTTTAATCTTTTTTTAACACTTCCTTTTTACATATAGGGAAAAAAAAAAGAGATACAATCTATCTTGAATTTAATTGAAATATACAGATAATGTAAAAAAAGTTTTACACTATCATCTAATTATATATCGACGCATTAATAAATATAACTGACTATCACATCCATTATTTAAAATGTCATCTAAATAAAATAATTAAATTGATTGACGAAAATGTAAAAAATCTTTACATTATCAATGCATCAAAATAAAACTCATTTACCAATCTCTTTCAATTTTCTCCTTTTTCATACAAATAAAGTATAGTGCATTATTGTAAACAATCGAAGCACCTGCATTAATGGAGAAAAATAGTATAATCATTTATAAAAGATAAATGGAGGGAAAATAGCTTTTAAAAATTTTTGTAAAATTAAATTTATGTAATAAAAATTATGGAAGATAATAGATAATCCTTAATGATAATTAATTTCATAAGTAATTTAGTTGAAGGATATATAATACAGAAAATAGCATTTTATTTGACAAAAAAGTATAACATTAATTTCCTACATATTTCAATATTTTATTTTATTTTTACTTTTTCAGCTTCAAAATATCCGTGCCTGCATACAGGAAAAGTCATATATTTGATAAGCAAACTAATTTGGAACTGAAATTAGCATTAAGAGCCGATAAGAATCCTTAGGGAAAACAGTAGGTAAGTGGCAGCTCATAGGGAAGACATATTCCTCTTTAAAACCAAAGGAATAATCAACGAAAACGAAAAGGGAAGAAAATTTGCACCCTGCGCTGTCGTTCCTGACGGGTATAAACGCATAATTCGTCACCAATCACAGCTTTTCAATTCTCACTAATTACGACAAAACACATGGTTTTTAATTGGTCATGCTACATAATAATATGCCAAAGTGCCTTCGTCTGCGTGACCCTGTTGGGTCAATTGCGGGTTTCTTTATTATTCTCACAAATAATAATTTAACTTTTAACTTGGACATGCATGTCATAAATAGTAACATCTAGATTGATGACTTTTAAGTCAATTCATTCATTCGCAAACTTTCGTCCCTTGTTATTGAAATAATCAAAAGAAGCTTTGGTTTAATGATTAATAAACCAGTAACTTGCATCTTATCCTTACTTAATTCAAAAGTGGATGCAGACCGCTATTGCCAAATTCGACTTAATCTTATATTATAATAAAATGTTCATGTACATGTAATTTTATTTTTTATTTACGTGTTCATGTATAGTTGATTTATACGGGTGCATGCATATAGTATATGACAAATGAAATCACTACTTATATTATTATAGGCAATTTTAGATTGGTTTGAGGGGTTGACCGCACGTGCGCCCGTTTATTTTGAACATAGAGGTGAACAAGATTTATGTTGGAAAAAATTATTACATAATTACAACACTAATACATTACATTATATTTGAGCATAAAACATAACAAAAATGAGTCGTATCATTTTTATTATGAACTTCACCAAGTATTTTTTGATTTCACACGATGTAACTCATTTTTATTATATCTTGTATTCAAATATAATGTGTTGATATTATAACCGTACAAAAATTTCTCACTCGGCTATATTCTTATTAATTAATATGAAAAAGTTACAATCAACTTGCCTGCTAGTTTAAGACTTTAATTTTGTCTAATTAAACTCTTTTAGTAATGAATCATATGATTGCAGACAGTGGCTATAATTGCCACACCTCTTTGTCTATCACCCCTCCTTTTTATTGCTAATATTTGATATTTTTAAGGTGATTTTTTTTAACATAAATAGTGAGATTGATCAAACACATTATATGTTCTCCAAGAATCAAATTTAACTCCTTAAATTTATTTTTTGACACAAGATAAAGAGAGATGTCACTTGAGATAACATTATATTCCTAAAGTGACTTTGATTAAAAATTGCGTTAAAACGTTTGTCTATTGTTTCATAAATGTTTAAATTTATATTTAATAATTATATCAATCAATATCAAATGCAAAAATTAACTTTTTTTTAATTTAACAAATTTTAGCATAAGTGTAGAAAATTAAACTCTTTTCTTAATAATAAACTAACAAATAATTAAGATATATTTTTTAACAAAGCATATGTATTTTTTTTAATCTCGAACTAATTAAGATATTGTCAGTGGCATTAATGTATGACTAACTCTTTGATGTAGAAGTAGTAGTCGAGTAATTAAAACTTTTTTTGATTGACTATTATGAGATTCAACTCTTGAGAGGTAAAGTCCACTGTTTTTATACATAATTTCAAATGTTTACAATAAGTTAATATTGGGAGTGTTTGTTTTAGTTTTAAAAATAGGTGATTAAAAAATTAATTTTTGATGTAGAGCTCAAAAAATTAAAAATAAGTTTTAATAAGATATTTTGTTTAGCTTCTAAAATATTGAGAACTTTTTTTTTTGAGATTTGGATTATATTTAAGAATTTATGTAAATATATAAAATTGTTTGCTTATGCACAAAAAATAATTATTTTAACAATTAAGCTGAAACAAATGGCAACCATGATCATTTTTATCTGTTCTTACCTTTTTTTTCCGTTTTTGTTGGTTTGACATATTAATGAAACTTGTTACGTTATTGATGAATAAAAAAGTCCTGTAATAAGTCTCTTTCAATATGACCAATTAATAGTACACATATGATATAGTATTTATTTATTTTTCTAATAATTCCATGACCTGAATTCGAGATGTTTACTAGTTGATTTGGTTTAGATTTGATTGAATAAATAAAGTGAAATTAATTAATTTAATTGAGTTAATTTTTTATTTTTTTCTTGAAAAATAAAAATAATTTAACAAAATTTGTTTGGTTTGATTTAAATCATTGAGTTAAAATAAATATAAATAAAAATTATATTTTCTAAATTTTTATTCTTATGAGTCTATGACAATTGCATTTAGTGTAATATTTTAAATAAATTGAAAAAAAACTGAAAACGTTTTTGGGATTGAGATTGGCGGCGGGTTATGACTTATATCACTTATTATAGGGGCTTGAAGACAATTAACAATCAATTTTTGCGGTATTGTTGACATCCTATAGGTTTCTTTCAATATGACCGTGACATGCACATATGATACCTTGATATAATATTTGGTGTACCCATAACACCACCAAGAGGTTTTCAGGTTGAGACATAGGATGAAAAAATTTTGGTTCAGAAAGAACAATCACAATGTTTTTAGTTAGATTAATCGATCTTATTAGTAATGAAATCTAGATCAGTGTGGAAAAAGAAAGAAAAAAAAAAAAAAACTTGCATCTTTTCGTCTGATACGTAGAATTTGACCTTAAAAAGATGAGGAGGATTCATTCTTTTCAAGCCTGTGGTTCTCCCATGCATGAACCGGAGGTTGATTTGCTGCCATTAATACAATCTAGCCGCATTCACTGATCAATTAATACATGCAAACTATGTATACCTTTCTAATTCCGTAATTATTCCAATTATAGATGTGGGCGTAGATCCATTACAACAATATTTTTTCATACACATAAATTTTGAATTCAAACTCTATCACATGTTTATAAGCCACGGGACTTCTTTCACTTAGATGAGCAATTTCTCTTGGTAAATCATTTATAACAATTCTATACGATCATACATTGTATCAAGTATTAATTAACTTTAATACATTGTTATTATAAAATACACATTTTAGAAAGTTATCAAGTTATTTGACCTTTACCGTAATAATTAGTCATCTGAATAAAACATACGATTAGTTAATAGTTTACACTATTTATTTCTGCAATCGATAGTTATTTTACCAACTAACTTGATAGGATGCTTAGTCCTCTGGAATGTGATAAACCGCGGTTCTTATTCAAATTCTAATTGATGGAGGTGTAACATTTTTACTGTCCGACCATGTCTCGAACAAAACTATGCCTTTAGTGAATATATTGCGTGCGGAAAACAAAAAGTACATATATAAAATACTTTCAACAGAGCTTTTGAGTAAAAAACCAATTCAAACATATTTGTACTATTTTTAAAATAGTCTCGCTACACGTACACTAATATATGATACACCATACATACACTTGTATTCATGTACAGTGGACCCCATAAAATAACCACCCAGCGTCAACATATTCTCACTCTCACTCATGTGCGTGTCACTACACGCAAAACTCAAACGTTCGCGCTTCCCACTTTTTTCCGAGAAAAATAGGATTGCAAACCGTTTGTTTCCTCATTTTATCACTTCTGCAAACTCATCCTTCTCTTTTCTGTCTTCACTCTCATCTCTCGTCGATTTCCATCGTGCACTCTGCACAAGATTTATTAAATGCACAACAAACAGCACACATCAAAATCAACACTGGTGAGTATTTGAAATGAGTTCATTCTTTAATTTATATACTGTTTGGATTAGGGTTCATTTGTTGATTGCTATTTATCTATCTTTCTTTGAGTTTTATTCAAATGTATGTGATTTAAGAATGAATCCAAAATGATTTTTTGTTTTTTGAGAACGTTAGCCATTTGTGTATAAAGTTTGTGCACGAATATGTATAATGTTTGTGCATTATGGATACTAAAGTTTGTGACCTCTCTGTGTATGAGTTGCGTGCATCCCACGTTTAGACTATTCTGACTTCTTAATTATCTCTAAAGTGTGTGCATCTTTGTGCATTTTTACTTGTATAGTTAATGTAATCTTTTTTATTAAAATCTAAAGTTTGTGCATGCTATCAGATAAAGTTTGTGCACTTTGATTTGTAATGTTTGTGCATCATTTTGGCTAACAGCTCTTGCTGTAAAATGTTTATGCTTATTCTGTCCATGCGTGTGTGTAATGTTTGTGCATCATGAATGTAAAGTTTGTGCATCTTTCATGTAATGTTTGTGCACATCTTGCTTGTATAGTTTGTCACTCTTTTTTATTAAAAGCTTTTGAATTAAATTGTTGCATCAAAGCATGTGCATAAATATATGTAATGTTTGTGCATCTGCAATGTGACAGATAAAGTGTGTGCATATCATTTTGTTTATGTGTGTGCAATGTGATAGATAAAAGTTTGTGCACTCTTCCTCAACAAGAATATATTCAGATAAAGATTGTGCGTCTCGAGAGTAAAGTTTGTGCATTCTATCCTATAATGTTTGTGCACTCCTATTTGCTGAATTAAATGGTTATTGCAAGGTTTGTGCATCATTCTAATTCATGATGATTGTTCATTGTTGTAGACATGGCTCCTCTATGATCAGACAAAAGGAAGGCTATTGCTAAAGACACCAACAAAAAGGCTTCACACAAGCTAGCACCAGTGTCGTCTTTGGCATTAATAGACAACACCTGTGATGACAACGAAAGCAGAAAGGTAATACACAACTAAACTTTATCCATCTATTCCCTTTAAGTGTGTGTAACTATTTTGACAACAGACATTGTTTTAAATTATGCAGTGCAAAATTGAGACACGCTACTCGACCAAGCAATTGGCAAAAGTCTGCGCAGCATTGACTCGCGATCAGCGGGAAGATTTTGTGTCAATGGGTTTTGGCCCATTGCTAGAAATAAAGGGTGGTCAAGTAGATCACCCTTTAATGCTAGCATTGGCCGACTCATATGACCTTAACGATCATTTTCTTAACATTCCATCCGAGCGGGTGGATTTTAAGACAGAACTGATTAGCGTTGTGCTGGGGCTGCCATATTCAGGTAAATTATGTGCACAAACATTGTGAATTTTTTTCTTATCTGAATATTTTATTTAAAAAAAAAATATATTGATGATGATTGTGTTTCCATTCTGTTAGTGCGAGGGACCGATTCACGATGTTCAAGCCTGAACATGTTACGGTACTTGCCCCCTACAAGAAGAAGATGCTCGTCCAACTTGTCTCGATGGTGAGGAAGAACCCTGTCAGGCCGACTTTTCAGCGAGCATTTTTAATGTCTACATTAAAATGCTTTTTGTGTTCGAACACTTGTTTGGTATCAAGACCGGCGTACCTATGGCAATCTTGGATCTCGACAATCCACAATGTTACAACTAGAGTTGGTACATCCACGAGTACATCGTCAAAGGGATCTGGCAGTACAAGACAAACAAATTCAATACTATCAATGGCTGCTTATATGTCTTGAAGGTATTATGTGTGTCCCTGATTTCAATAACTTGTGATCTATTTTTGTTGCTGAATTAGTATGTGCATTTATTCTGATAATGTTTGTGCACAAATATGTATAATGTTTGTGCATTATAGATGCTAAAGTTTGTGCACTCTGTATATTTTGACCAATATTGATATAACTTAGCTATAATATGTGTAAAGTTTGTGCATTATATCGTATAAAGTTTGTGCATGGGTAACTATAAAGTTTGTGCATCAGAATGTATGTCACTTAAATTTTATTTTGTAATGTATGGCACTAACACACTCTCCTACTTAAAAAAGGACTTGTAATTTCACAAGGACAAGTTTGGCCCATTTGATCCACTTAGGGATCCATTCCCATCGTGGATCATGTATTGGATGTACGATCGAATGAAGGAGATGCTAAGGCACGAAAGGTCAAGCTCAATGGTGAGCATACTTATATCTGACTCTTTGTTGTATTTCTTTGTCATACACTGTTTTTATTTTGCTTCATCAGACTATATTAATAGTAGTGCGATTGTTTACTGAGATGTTAAGGGATTGTGAAAATTATTCACTGCAAGGCGAAAAAGGTGAGGGCCCAGTCGAAAGACACGTTGGAGCTGGCTGACAAAAAAGAAAGCCACAAGAGGAGTTGTGTGCAGAAGTTCTACAAGCGAAGATGGCCAGCAAGGAGATCATCGCGGCACATGCACACAATCCCCCCATAATGTATAAAGTTTGTGTACACATGTTTATAATGTATGTGCATTAATAGTTATAAAGTTTGAGTAAAATATCTATGTTAAACTTATAATGCTTGTGCATTATCAAGCATAATGTTTGTGCATCTTTTAAATAATTATCGGATTATATATAACTATGAAATTTAAATAATTATAAAGTTTGTGCACCTATGTTTATAATGTATGTTTGAGTCATTAAAATATTTGAGTAAAATCACTATGTTAAACATGTAATATTTGTGCATTGGCACTCATAAAGTTTTTGCAGTATCGTGTATAATGTTTGTGCATCTGCATCTGATTAAGTATATTACTTCCTTTAAACACGAACAATTTCTCACGGCAATCAATTACCATAGCTGAACAAACACACTCCATAAACAATCAAACAAGGTGAAAATTTACCACGTTCTCCGGCATTTGAACGATTTCCTCCATTGTTTTCGATCAAAACGGATGTGATCACCACGACGGATCCTCGTAATGCTCTCTACGCTGATAATGCTTTCTGCACAAAATTGCTCACATTTCTGGTGGTGGTGGTGGTAAAATACGGTGGGATTGATATTGTGTTGTGTTGGTTATGCCGGATTCTCGAGCTCGGAGTACAGGGTTTGAAAAAGTTTGTTTGTGATATCGTGGAGAAAATCGCGTAGGAGTGCGTTCGTTTGTGATATTATGGAGAAAATCGCGTGGGAGCGCGTGATATTCTAAATAAGGAAAGTCTACTGTAGTCTATATAACTGTCATTAATTACATATAATTTGTTAGTGTATATACGGGTATATGAGTTTAGGGTGTACACAAAACAATTTTGTTTTTAAAACAAAAAAAGTTTGATGTGCATATATAGTCGTAGCATTGTTTATGCACTGACATTGTTATTTAATAAGTTGTTGTCATATAAAAGAAATAGTTGTCTTATACCTTCATTACTTCAAAATTTATTCAAATAATCAAATAATTTCACATGATTGAATGATTGTGTAAAAATTTTTTATACTATCAGTATATAAACATTAATCTCAAATATTTATTCCCTAACCAACGGAGGTTGGTCCAAGTGGTAATCGGCTTAATATCGTTTAAGCAAGGTTCTGAGTTCGAGACCTTGTGTACGCAGTTATCCCCACTCTGAGACTCACCTGCCATAGCCAGGTGCGCAACCCGGATTAGTCGAGACAAAAGCCTTGGATATCGGGCAAGCAGCCTAAAAAAATAAATTTATTCCCTATACAAATTTTACAACAAAACATAAAACAATAAGAAAAACACAGATTTATTTAAAAGTCTTGTCTACGTAAATAAAAGTTAAATGAAATAATTCGTGTTTTAAAAAATATTCAAACTATTTATTAATTATTAGCGGACTTGACAGACACTCTATGTCGTGTTTGGTAAGTCACATTTTTTATTTGTAAATATTAAATATTATTTAGATATTAAAATATGAAATGATTTTTTTAAAAAAAATGATCATGACATTTTAGACAGTAGCTTTTTTTTTTAAAGTAAATTGATTGAAGTAGCTGTTGTGATGTAAAATGTGTGATTTATGAGATGCAATGAAAAGTGTGAATGTTTGAAGGAATTGACAAAAGAAAGTGGTGCAAGTGGGTTATAAACGAGGGATTGTGCTCTTTTAAAGTACAGTTTACATTTTATAGGTTAAAATACACGCTATTAATTGTTAAAATGTAGTTAATAGTAATGTTAAATGTACATAATTATTTTTTAAATAATTTTAATTAAAAAAAATTGTCACCACTCTTTGTTAATCGATCAATAGTATTTATATATACACTTTAATCTCTAAAAAACAACTTACACTTTAAAAGAGTCATTTCCATAAATAAGTGGACTGTGAGTGACGTAAGTGATTGAAAAGCGGAGGATGGATTGCATGGTCCCTCTGAGATTGGACAGATCAAGTAGTATTTATGAAACTGTCACCTCGCTCAATTTAGACGGCATTTACCTGTGTATGGTTTTTAACAAAGGCATTTCCCTTTGTATGGGTGGTGGGGAGAAATTACAAAAGTAGGGGGGGAGGGTGGAGATTTCAGAGGTTGGCGCGGAAAAAAAAAGAAAAAAAAAAAGGGCATTTCTGAAATCTCCATGCCACCGGGAGATTTCAGACGGAAGTGACGCCTGCAGCGGTGACGGGACGTGACGCGGAGTGGGGGGCAGAGCGAAGGCGAAGCGGGGCGCGACACGTTGCAGGAAGGACGCGGAATCTCTACGCCTTGACTGCACGGCAACCGAAGCAGCGCAGAGTCTGAAATCTCCCCTGACCATGGAGATTTCAGCTCTGCGCAGGTGTCCTTGTAGCGCTACTTCCCCAGGACGAATTTGTCCATAAAATCGCCCCATCCCTTCAAACTCGCCCCACTCTTCTCTTCTTCATCCTTCAAATTTTTCTTCTTCTTCTCTCACTTCTCCCTCACTTCACCTCACTCCCCCATTACCATAACGTTGCAGAGGTATAATTTCTGTTAATTTTGGCTTTTTTTTGCTTTTATTTTTGTTTTTTAGTTGTGTAGTGATGCAAACCCTAACCCTAGATTTTTGTCAATTTTTTTTTGTATTTTAATTAATTAAAAAATTAATTATAATGACCCTAACCCTAAATTTTTTTTTATGACCATGGTTTTAAAGAAGAAGTAAATTATTTTTTTGTATTTTAAATAATTAAAAAAATTAATTATAATGACCCTACCCCTATAAATTTTTTTTTATGACCATGGTTTTAAAGAAGAAGTAAATTATTTTTTTGTATTTTAAATAATTAAAAAAATTAATTATAATGACCCTACCCCTATAAATTTTTTTTTATGACCATGGTTTTAAAGAAGAAGTAAATTATTTTTTTGTATTTTAAATAATTAAAAAAATTAATTATAATGACCCTACCCCTATAAATTTTTTTTTATGACCATGGTTTTAAAGAAGAAGTAAATTATTTTTTTGTATTTTAAATAATTAAAAAAATTAATTATAATGACCCTACCCCTATAAATTTTTTTTTATGACCATGGTTTTAAAGAAGAAGTAAATTATTTTTTTGTATTTTAAATAATTAAAAAAATTAATTATAATGACCCTACCCCTATAAATTTTTTTTTATGACCATGGTTTTAAAGAAGAAGTAAATTATTTTTTTGTATTTTAAATAATTAAAAAAATTAATTATAATGACCCTACCCCTATAAATTTTTTTTTATGACCATGGTTTTAAAGAAGAAGTAAATTATTTTTTTGTATTTTAAATAATTAAAAAAATTAATTATAATGACCCTACCCCTATAAATTTTTTTTTATGACCATGGTTTTAAAGAAGAAGTAAATTTTTTTTTTGTATTTTAAATAATTAAAAAAATTAATTATAATGACCCTACCCCTATAAATTTTTTTTTATGACCATGGTTTTAAAGAAGAAGTAAATTTTTTTTTTGTATTTTAAATAATTAAAAAAATTAATTATAATGACCCTACCCCTATAAATTTTTTTTTATGACCATGGTTTTAAAGAAGAAGTAAATTTTTTTTTTGTATTTTAAATAATTAAAAAAATTAATTATAATGACCCTACCCCTATAAATTTTTTTTTATGACCATGGTTTTAAAGAAGAAGTAAATTATTTTTTTGTATTTTAAATAATTAAAAAAATTAATTATAATGACCCTACCCCTATAAATTTTTTTTTATGACCATGGTTTTAAAGAAGAAGTAAATTATTTTTTTGTATTTTAAATAATTAAAAAATTAATTATAATGACCCTACCCCTATAATTTTTTTTTATGACCATGGTTTTAAAGAAGAAGTAAATTTGGTGATTCTAATTATAATTAAAAGATATATAATAATTTTTTTTTTTGTTTTTATTGTAGTCTGAACTTATTGTAGGCTTGTGAAAAAATATCGTCACGATGGTGAGAGGACAAGATGATACTATGGATCCATCGCTACACATCTCAACGAATATCCTACGGAATAATCAGGTTTATATTTATTATAATTTTAAGTATCCCTTATGTATAATTTATTCATTAGTAGTATAAGCATCATAGTAGTATAAGCATCATAATTTTAAGTATCCCTTATGTACATTTGTATTTATATTATTATTACTAGATCATTATTATTATATTATTATTATAATTTATATTATTATTGTTAATAATTAATTGTAGAATATATTAACAATTATTATTAGTTACATTAGTGTTATTAAATTTATATCATTATTTGTATTTTCGTTTATTATTAGTTATTATAATATCATACATTATTGTTATTATTTTTATTTTCATTTTTCGTTATTATTATTATTATTATTATTATTATTATTATTATTATAAAATATACATTATTGTTATAAAATTTATTTTCGTTTTTATTTGTTACAGATTGTGCGGCAGTTGCGGACTAGGCACGGGTTTATTGAGCCACCGAACATCCTCATACATCCGTATCTTCAAAGCGCTGGTTTACTACAGGTGTCCTTGTTACCCCACGTTGGAGTGAACCAAGGACTAATTTCTGCTCTTGTAGAGAGGTGGAGGCCGGAGACCCACACTTTTCATCTGCCACATGGAGAATGTGCAATAACGTTGGAGGATGTGAACATGATCCTCGGGGTTGGGTCAGAAGGTGAGCCCGTTACCGCCCCAGAAATTGTGTTCATGGGACCAGCTCTTATGGACTTATGCCAAGAACTTCTTGGGGTAATACCGGGCCCCGAAGATATAGACAGATCGTTCATTAATTCGATCTGGCTCCATAACCATTTTTCCGCTGATATCCGAGATCTCTCACTTGACCCATACGACATGCAACAAATACTGACTTGGCATGCGCGCGGGTATATACTACGTCTTTTCGATGATTTATTGTTCGGCGATAAGCATAGTACTTGGATCCACTCCAAGTACCTAGCCATATTGAGAGATTTGGGTGGCCTAGGAAGGTATAGCTGGGGTTCAGCCATCCTAGCCATGCTCCAGAGAGCATTGTGTCGCGCTTCGCGCGCAAACTGCAAGGGTATAAGTGGTTGCATGGTGCTGCTACAAGTATGGGCATTTTACCGATTACCTCAACTTGCACCAAACCCTAAAGACCCGAACCTCTTCCAGTTTCCCCTTGCGGCAAGGTAGTTGGTTATTTATTTGACACTTTCAATATTAGGCTTTAGTTTATCAGAACCACTTATTTTGATCATTGTTGTTAACTTGATTTATTTTGATTATCGCAGGTGGGCTGATCATGAGTACATTCCTAATGTACATAACATTACGGTAAAAGATTGTAGAAAAGCAATAGACGATATGACCCCAGACCAGGTATAGACCTAAACTCTAAACCCTAATATTCACGTTTGCATTATTGTTTTTTTCCCTAATATCCACGTTTGCATTATTGTTTTGTGTGTGCAGTTTATATGGCAACCATATCGTCATCCCCAGATTGCCGCAATCATACCTGGGGAAGTGAAGAATAAACGGGGTACGTGGCCAGTGGTATGCCCATTAATATGTTTTGAGATTGTTGAGTGGCATGCAGCTGATCACGTGCTCCGACAATTTGGGTTGGTTCAGAAGGTGCCTTCTGGTCCTAGTTGCAATATCCTGGGCCGTTCGCATAATGCTGATCTGAGGAGAAATCCACAGTCGTTGCTGACTGTTAACTGGGTGCAAAGGCATCATTCTTGGATCCTGATGTGGGCCAACCGCAAGGCAGTGGACGGTGAAAGTCTTGTTAATTACCGACCAACCATGCAGTACTGGCAGTGGTATCTAGTTCATGGTCAAAGATATCTAAAACAAATCTACGATCATCAACAGGTACCTGATGTGTGGCAAGAATATTATCCTTCGCCACCGCACGGTATGTACATGCCGCATCCACAAGATGGTTTCTTTGCTCCGCCACCACAGACACATTATGTTGCTCCGGTTCCCCAAATGTTCAGTCCCCTTCCACAACCTGGTTTATCTACATGGCTAGACGAACAAATGGCTCAACAATTACTGGAGATTGATGACGAATTTGACCCATTTAACCTTGGCCCCTCATCAACACAACATCCCCAAGATCCAGTTGATGAGGTTACAGTGACTCCATACCCACTTGATCTCACTGTTGAAGCCACTCCACCTCCGTACAGACCTACCGTTCAATCCCCTCTTCTTGGTGAACTGTACAGTGAGCAAAACTCATTGAGGCGAAGATCCTTCTACGTAGGGTCTTCTTCAAGATGTAGTGAGCCACGCGTACGCTCACCAAGAAGATCGGTTGATATTGATCGCGTGGAAATACACAGAGGTGCTTCTGAGCCAGCAGGTTCTGTTACCAGGGTTAGAGCCGATTTTGATTTGAATGAGCTGCCTGAGGATGCATCAAACGATGACCACGACAACTCTCAGCTCGATGCACCTACGAGGCAACCGTCGCCCACATCTGGCCCAAGGGGAAACCTATTTGCCAGGGGAATTCGCGGAGTGCAGAGACGCATGATGCGGTGGATAGGACACCGGGGCAACCAAGATGGAGCAAGTACCAGCAACGCAGGTGAGCAGGGGTATGATCTTCGTGACCGCCAGAATATTAGGGCACCTAACAGATATACCCCTACAGAGGCACCTAGGCACTCAGATTTTTCATGAACAAATATGTTTGTAGATGAATCTTCACTTCCCTTAGGCCGAATTTAAATATATTTTTTTTCCTACTGTGAAATCTCCACGCGAAATGGCAATTTCAAAGCCTGAAATCTCCACACTTTGTGGAGATTTCAGAGCCTGTTAAAAATTAAAAAAAAATTTGAAAAAGTCTGAAATCTCCACGGTATGTGGAGATTTCAGAAAAAATAGAAAAAAAAAAAAAAGAGGATCTCTGAAATCTCTACGGTATGTGGAGATTTCAGAAAAAAAAAAACTATACATCCGTAATTATTTCTTGCACACCATATTATGGAAATATACCATTTTTTGCCCCATAAACAAGTAAAAAAACCGAAATATTGCTAATAGTCTCCTTCAACTATTTTATTTTATCTCAAACTCCTAGCATTATATCCATTTCTTATATCCCCTTTTCCACCCTCTTGCTCAGATCCCCATCCTGTTCATATTCAATGCGGCTTCCAGCAAGGAGAAATCTTCCTCTGTAGCCGCGCCCCACTTGGTTGCCAATGTGTCATACCTGGCATTAGTCTTCAATAATACCCTTCCTCCATCGTGCCCATATTTATTGGTCCTTAACTCCAAGATTAGAGTTAAAATGTACGAAATCAGAAGCAACGTAGACCTTGCCTGTGAGTACCAATCTCAAGTTTAAATGAGGTGAGGGAGAAGTGAGACCCCAGGGTAGGGTGTGGTGGGCAATTGGGTCAAAATAAGTCCAGTTAATTTATCCAGTTAAATGAACGGACTTTACATGTAAAAAAATAGGCTTGTAAATTTTTTTTTAAATAGTCCGACCTGTTTAAGCCCGCGGGCTAAACGGGCCAGCCCAACGGGATTGTGGGCTAGCCCGTGAGCCCGTGAATTTTTTAAAATTTTTTTATTTTTTTAAACCAAAAATCAAATTATTATTTTTTAAAATTAAGTTAATAAAACTACATGATAATCGATATCTCATGTTCAAATTGAAGCTCAAATTGAAGTTTTAGATCTTCATCTTGAAGACCAAATTGCAAACTAAATTGCTAAGTTATTTTAGTTATAATTAAAACAATTTTTAGATATTTTAAAACTTATTGATAATCGCGCGAGTTTAGACTCTAGGTATTAATTAACTACATTCTCTTGTTATACCTTTTTTTTCTATCAAAGCTTTGCAAATAGCTTCTTAATTGAAAAATGTTACTATTTGTATACCTATCCAAAATTAAAGATTTCGTAACCACAATAAAGAGATAAAGACGAAAAAATACAAAACCTTAATTTTTCTCTATTTATTATCATTGGAAATGGACCCTCAAATTTTACATAAACTATTTCTTTCTGATTAATTAAAAGATAGATAATAAAAAATAGTTAAAAATGACTGTGCATACTTATTCATAACTTTGTATTTAAATCATAAAAAATAGATTAAATTTTTAAATTTTAAATAAAAATAAATGGGCTGGCGCACTGACCCATTTAGGCCTGCGGACAGACTATAAACGAACCGAATCCTAAAAATATACATAATTTTAACCACACCCATTTAGGCCAGCAGTTAGGACGGCCTGTCTGACACCCATATGGGCAATGAAAGTGAAATTCTAAGATTTTTACTTTTTGTGACGATGATATGACATAATTAGATTTGGTTTTGATTACAAGTTCTCTTTTTTGTTTTGGTTTGAGTTGCGGTGTCAGATCACCCTTTTGGTTTGGTTAGTATTTTTCTAACATAAGAATTTGTAGATGTGTGGATCATTAATATTCATTTTTTAAAATGTTTTTTATTGTCTAGGAAAGAATTCAATGGATTTGAGAAATAGGATATGCAAAACATAGTCAAAGGAGCTAGGAACCTTAATTGTAAATAGAATAATTAAAAGAAGTCTAAAAACAAACGAAAAAGTCTCTATGTACACCAAATTTAGTGTTACCATACAACCAACAAACTTTTTTATATGTATAAGAATTTGTATATCTCCCTTATTAATTATATTTTAATTTGTTCTTTCTCTTTCCAATTCATCTCGATCATTTTCTATTTTCTCTCTCCAATTGCCCATTTTTCCTCTCTCTTTATTTTCACGCCTCCTCACATACGTCGCCTTACTCCCTCAATTATTGTCACATATGTCACCGCTTGTACATCGCTACACTGTCATCGATGACAACGCTCAAATCCGCTCTCCTCCTCCGTCACGTCCTTCAACCGTCACCCCCAAACGGTGTTCATGTCCTCCATCACGTATGCTCACGTCGTCTCTGCCACACGTCATCTCTTCCTCACGTTGAATGCCAGACCCAACATGTCCTCCGTTGTTTCTAAACAAACCCACGTATTGAGTTTGATCAAGGGTTGATACGTTGAACAATGAACAAACTGGCTGTTTGACAATGAACAAACTATAATATAATGCATAAACAAACACTCCTATAAGAGATACATATCAAACGAGACGAAGGGATTGTTATGTTTAGAAATTGGATTTTGGTCAATCTAGTTGTGTAGGTTTGTTCATTGTGTGTTTATTTGTTTGTTCATTTCAGTAATAAGTGTTTGTTTAGTTAAGTTAGCAGTTTTAATTTGTTCATTATATGTGTATTGGTTCGTTCACTTATTGTCTATAGGTTTGTTCATTTTCAGTGGAAAGGTCTGTTCAATTCGTGTCATCGGGTTTGTTCATTTTTAGTAAGTAGGTTTGTTCATCATAGCTATATGGGTTTGTTCATATTTGTTCAGTTCATGTATTGGGGTTTGTTCATTCCAGTTAAATAGGTTTGTTCAATACAGTTAATTAGGTTTGTTTGTTTTATATGGATAGGTTTGTTCAATATTTATATATGGGTTTGTTCATTCTAGTTAAGTAGGTTTGTTCACTACAGTTAAATGGATTTGTTCATTTTATATGAACAGGTTTGTTCATTCTTTCTATTAGGGTTTGTTCATTCCAGTTAAGTAGGTTTGTTTACTATAGTTAAATGAGTTTGTTGGTTTTATATGGATATGTTTGTTCATTGTTTGCACTTGGGCTTTTCATTCCAGTTAAGTAGGTTTGTTCACCATAGTTAAATGGGTTTGTTCACCACGGTTATATGAGTTTGTTCGTTTTGTATGAACAGATTTGTTCATTCTTATTAAACACTATAACTCAATATGAACAAACACATTTTTCTGAGATTGAACAATCTCTAATACATTGTATGAACAAACCCTTCAACTCAATTTGAACAAACATGTACATTCATCATGAACAAACCGAAATGAGGGTCTTGAACAAACTAAAACAGTGTTTATGAGATTACTGTTGAAGAGTGTTACACCAGAGAGGACGATGTGAGGGAGCGCGAAGAGCGGCGTGAGATTCGTGCCTAAGTTCGGAGAGCCGTCATCAAGGGCGATCCGAGGGTAGTGTGATGGTGGTCCGTGGCAGTCTTGGAGGATGGACTCAAGGTGTTGAACGGTGACGGAGTCGCGACGTTAAATGAAGGAAGAAGTAACGACTCTAACAACAGCTAGGCTGGGTTGAGGGCGGTGTACAGAATTTTGGGAGAGGAGGAAAGAAATTCATTGATTTCAGGTTTGGGAAGGATAGGGAGGGGAAGAGTGAATGTGAGGGGTATATAATTTAGGAAAGTACCTGAGAATTTGGGAGAGGATCTGAGATTTTGGGGGTTTGTTCAAAATGTGAGGGGTGAGTGATTTGAGGAAAATAAATTAATGGGCACTAAGATGTATACAATACTTCGGTGACCGTACGTTAGTAGAATTTTTGGTGTACACATAGTATCGCTCAAAACAAAATTATATAATTTACCTTAAGTGAGAGTGATGACAGTGTGGTAAATACTATTTAATGTGCCCAAACCTAGAAGGACCATGGAATTTCAACCCTAGAAACGAGAAATATGAGTATTTGTAACCGTGTGACATGTGAGGGTAATTTTAGGCAAAATGAAATGAGACCAAGGAGAGTTGATTTGCTCCAACAGCTTTATAGAGAAAAAAAGATAAACTAACACACTATTAATAATTTAAATTTTTTTAAAATAAAAATAGATCAATAACAAAGCTAAAAAATAATGTGCTAAACAAAATCGGGCTCAGGCCCAGACTCCTTGTTGTCGTGAGTCCTTAAAGGTATCATTAGACTCCCAAAACCCAGTCCAATAATCCTAGAAAAAATAACACAAAGAAGAAAATAAAAGCCCATCCCGCGGACCAAAAAAAAAATTATAAAAACATTTGCCAGTAACCACAACATTTGACGCTAAAGATGCACGTGGCATCCGAGATGGATGTGCGTATGTCCTGGGTTGAACACTACCTGGCAATGGAGACGGTAAAACTGTTATTTGGACCACTCAAAAAGTGTTTACACCTTATTATCTTTTTCAAATCACATCATATTTATTTTTAACAAAGTCAATCCCATAATGTGTTATAAAAAATATAAAATAATTCAGATAGCACTTTTTTAATGGAGAGAGTACAGGCAGTGGTTCAATATTATAAGCTGATTTGTGATGTACAACAAAGCCAAAAATATTGTTGCTTTGTTATTAACTTTGTTATTTGGACATACAAAAAAGTATAAATATCTTGTCATCCATTTCACAACACATTATAAGATTCATTCTCTTTCATAATACATCAGAAGACCTACTTTTAATGAAGTATGTCCCATGATATATTGTGAAAGAGGCGATAACATGTTTACACATTTTTATATGTTTAAAAAAAACATTTTTCTACGCCTGATGATAACAATTAAAATTGAGTTAATGGCAAAAGACTTATATAATTTGTATGAGATTAAATTTCAACTTAAGTGTCATATATGTAAAAAAAAAAAAACTTTATCATTAAAAAAAAAAAGTCAATTATGCACCTTACACATTCAACTAAATTTGTTTTTGCTTAATCATTTTCTTCAATTCCATTCTATGTAAGTTGCTCACAGCACTTAAATGAAAATGCCTCCGATGTGAGGATTATAGTGAGAAACGGGAAATGAAAATTATATATCTAGCTTTCAATATCTAACTTTTCTATAATTTGACATATTTCATCATCTTATAATATTAGTATTACATAATTCAACCATCAAATTTATTAAATAGAATGTTTATTAAAAAGTTATTAAATAAAATAAGTGTATAAAGCTTAGTTGTCGATTAAGTTGGCCCTTTCCTTCATTTACGTATAATTATTTTGTGAAAAGTGAAATCATTTTGTTAACAAATAAAAATTTAAGAGTCATATTTAAATAACGTCAATTATAGTTATTATTTATTATTGTTCAAAAGGTGTGCATCACTAATAGTGACTTTCTTTGAGATTACCAAATCAAGTGAGTGCCTCTTTTAATTTTTTAGATTTATTAATAATTCAATGCAACTAAACACAAGACTAACACTAAAACATTTATGAAGTAATTAGTTATAATTATGACAATTACAAATAATCGATATCAATTGCAATTATGAATGATATCGATTGCAATTACATTTGACATTAATCACAATCATGGCTAATATCAATTGTAATTATAATCGATATCAATAATAATTAATTGATTTTAATTGTAACAGTTATTGATAGTGTAACATCCCAAAATTTGTCTTGGGGATTAGTTCATTAATTTTGAGTAATTAAGATTAACTGCTACGCATAGCTTGGCGAGCAGGCAGAGAGTTATTTTGATGTAGTTGCATGTTGTCTGGGCTTAACCCCTGATGTGGTAAAAGTTACTTTGTGCATAAATCATTGGAAATAAATTATGGCATTTTTACAAAAGCAACCTAAAAGCCTATTTTAGTCTACTAAAGAGGGAGGAATTTTTTGAGTTGTTTTACTATTTTACAAAAATGTTCTTTTGTTCTGTTTTCACAAAACGATGAAAAAAAAACTTATGAAACATCGTTTGTTTTAATTTATCTAAGGCAGTAAACCTTTTTGAAAATGATGTCATTTTTATGTGTTGTAGATAACATCATCTGAAGCTTGTTACAAACCCCAAGACTTTAAAATGACCTTAGATGTTTAGAAACTTAATAAGCGTTACAGAAACTACAATGTCGAAGTTCATAAGGACTCATGAAACTCGTGGTTAAGATTATGTGCTATATTTACCTATTTTGAATTACTTAGGTACATTGTGATGCTTTGATTCACTATGCACAATTATGATTCTGTTTTAATTGATGGCAACATGTGCCCTTGTGATATTATGGTAGGCCTATGCTTATGATCATGATTGTAGACTCATGTTTCATAATGTTCAGGATATAATGTGATAATACTTCATTTCAGGCGCATAAAATTAAACGGGGGAGGGATGCATATTGACACTAAAGTAAGATTTTGTGCATTTACATCTTTAATAACTTTCGATTAAACGGTTTAGATGAATGAGGATGCAGAGCGCCAAATACTATGCAATTCTATGACAATGATGATGGTGTCAATTTTGTTCTTTTTTTTTTATGGGAATTAATTTTGTTATTTTCATTGTCAATAAAGTCATTTTTCAGCACACACTTATAAAATGACAATGATGGGAAATGATAACGATGCAAATTCGCATATTTTTTATACATATGATTGACATACCTTTTGACAATGCCAAATACGATAAATGAAATATTACAATTTTAATAACAAACAATATAACTTATACATTAGTGTAGAAGACCTGACGTTCAAGATAGATGACAACATTTTTTTTCACGTATTCATAGTTGATAAATAGACTCTTGACTACAAAATATTTTTTTCATTAACATGGGTGAAAATTGAACCATTAATCATATGCTTAAAGAATAAAGTGGGCTAAAAGACAAGCTAATAAAGTCCTCCTAAGTGGGTTAGCTCCCAAGCCTATCAAATCACCTAACTTATGGTTTAGTTAGCCTCCAAACCCATCTGACCCTTGTACTAGTGAGCTAGGGCCAGAATGGGTTGTCTAATAAATTTTTAAAAATGTTAATGGACTGAACTTCTATTATTCTATAACTTAAAAAAAAATTATTGTTTAAAAAATAATATATGAAAAAATGTTATTTTTCCAAAAAAATATGTTTTCAAATTTTAATTTTCAATTTTTTTTGAAAAATATTTTGTGAATTGTTTATAAAAATATTTTTTGAGTTGGCATGCTAGCCTTAATCAGCTTTACGGGCTTGTAGACTTTAGTTGACTCGCGGGCTTGGGTTGGCCCATGAATCTATGTTGACCTGCAGGCCTAAGTCAACTCACACACCTAATGATTCGCAACTACTATTGAATCGGAATATTGATTTGAGTTTGCTTGCTAACTCGAGTCAATCGTCAACCAGTGACTCTAGCCAAAGCTCCTCGCGATTTTGACTGAGTGGACTCGAGGGTCCAATTTGGCCCACGGGTCTGTGACTCCCAGTGAGTCAACCCATGACCCTAAGTTGACAAATATGCCCAAATTAACCCATCGGCTTGTGGCTTTGGCCAAGCCACCCAAAGTTGACCCACAGGCACAAGTCAGTTGTCAGCTCGCGGGCCTACGACTCTGGCCGTGTCGGCTCACGACATTGACTAAAGCTGACGCATGACGTGGTAATTTTAGAGAAAAATTTGCGCTACAGTAAAGCAAAGTTTTATCGAAATAGCTATAGTAAACATAAACAAATATATATTACCCATATTTATTTATCTACTTTTCACTTTAAGTAAATATTAACATTTCAATATATAATTTCTCATTTTTCATTTCTTTATTTTCTCTTTATCAAAACAATATAAAATAAATAAAATTAATCTTTATTTTCTCTTCTCTCTAATATTACTTTTATCTCTATTTTATTTTAGAGGTAAATATGTTTTTAGTCTTTGTAAAATTAAAAAAATTGTATTTAGTCCTGTTAGTAATTAGTCCCTGAATGTTTTTTTTAAGATTTTATTTCCCACCATTAAAAGAAGACATTAAGTGCTAACATGACTGTTAAATGTTCACGTAGTTGAAATAGTCACTTGAAATACAATAAATCCCTATAAATCATCGCTTGAAATAGTCAAAAAGTACTGGTTGTGGTTTTTGTTTTGATTTTGTTGCATCAAAACAAATAAAGTTAATCAAAACAAATCAAAATCATATATCTCACCGATAACATTCTATAATTTAAATATATAAAAATTAATTAGAGTTTTTTTTTTTGAGGATAAATATCAATGCACAAAAATGAGGAAACAAATAATGAATTTTTATGCTTTATCATAGGGTAGTGAGGTGGAGATGGGAAAACAAGTATGAGATGATGGAGTGAGGAACAACTACTGCACAAATGTGAAAAATAATTAATGATTTTTCAGGGGACGGGGCGGAGTAGGGTTGGGTGCGAGTAGTAGGGCGTGGGTTTGAGACAACGTGAAAAGCGGAAATAAGATTAGCGAACAAGTTTCTAACAATTTTTTATGTTTGAGTGAAACAATTTTATGAGACTTAAAAAAAATTAGTTTTAAGATTTGATACCATACCTTGAGAAACTGCTTTATATGCCTTTAATAAAGGATCTTTCCACAGAATTATACATTTTTTTAAGTTTAAAAATTTGTTAACGTTAAGTTATTACACTACACATCGTGCTATCAGTAGTACAAGACCAAGAGTATATTTGTATGATTGATAGTATTTAATTTTATATGAAAACTTAGTGCTATTATTTACTACAAAAATTAATGTTTGCTTATAAATTCCATTAAAAAAGAGCTCAAGAAACATGTGAGAACGTGGGCTCAGGTATTTGATTCACCTTATATCTTCAATCATAATGATCACTGTATCTAAATAGATTGTTATTTTAATAGCCATGTTATATAAATTACTTTTTAATAGAAATAGGTAGACGAGAGAAATTTTCAGAAGATTACATACCCATAAGAGTATACTTCAGTACAAGATTATAGCTCATATTGTTAAGATTTAATACCATAGCTTGAGACGCTGCTTTATATGCTTGAAATAAAGGATCTTTTTTCAAAATCTTGCATTTTTTTTAACAATCTATGTTTAAAATTTTGTTAGCGGTATGAGCTATTACACTACACATCATGCTATGAGTAGTAGAAGACCAAAGTATATTCGTATAATTTCTAGTATTTAATTTTATGTGTAAACTTAGTGCTATTATTTATTACAAAAATTAATGTTTTCTTATTAATTCCATTAAAATAAATATAGTAAATTATCTGACCAAAGCTCAAAAAACATGTGACAACATGGTCTCAAGTATTTAGTTTAACTTATATCTTCAACCATAATAATTACTGTATCCAAATAGATTGTTATTTTAAGAGTCATGTTATATAAATTACTTTTTAATAAATACAAGCAAACGAGAAAAGTTTTGCAAATACTACATACCCATATGAGTATGCTTCAGTATTGTTAGAAAATCTATTAAAATAAAATAATATTAATATTATATCTTTGATTGAGTTTGACTGATTTAATTTAATATTTAAATTGATTATGTCTTTATATTTCTCGTTATGTTCCTAATCTATAAATAGGTTTTATTTCATTGTAAGTGACACAACTTTTACTAATACAAAAATCTTTGTTGTTTATCCTTCTCTACCTATTGTTATTTTCTTCGCAATATTTTCCTGATTCCATCATGAAATCTCACATGGTATCAGAGTCATGACACGCTCCATGAGTCATCTTTTCGTTTCCGCTACCTCAGAGCTTAGGCTCTCTACTTTCTCCTAAAACTCTCTTTTGTCATTCTCTGTAAAGCTCTCCGTAACTACACAATCACCATCACTGTGATTGTCGCTTCCTAACTTGTTGCTGCCTTTGTTGCCTTTGTGTAGTTTAATGTTGCCTATCGTTGTCTCTACGTAACCCTCGATGTTGCCTATCATTGCCTCTGCGCATCCCTCGATGTTGCCTATCGTTGCCTTTGCACATCCCTCGATGTTGCCTATCGTTGCCTTTGCGCAGGCCCCGATATTGTCTATCGTTGCCTCTGTGCAGCCTCCGATGTTGCCTATCGCTACCTTTGCACAGCCCCCGATGTTGCCTATCACCCTAAAACCTTCGTTGCTTTGTGACAAGCTTAAAGATCGAGGAGTTTTAACTTGAGGGAGGGTGTTAGAATATATATTAGAATAAAATAATATTAATATTATATCTTTGATTGGGTTAGACTGATTTAATTTAATATTTAAATTGATTTTATCTTTATATTTCTGATTATGTTCCTAGCATATAAATAAGCTTTATTTCATTGTAAATGACACAACCTTCACTAATACAAAAATCTTTATTGTTTATTCTTCTCTGTCTGTTGTTATTTTCTTCGCAATATTTTCCTGATTCCATCATGAAATCTCACAAGTACAAAACTAACTTCGCATAAGAACAAGACTATGATGTCTATTTTATTTTATTAGGCTATTTGCATTTTGATATATACTATAATTTAGATTGTGCTTGGGAAGTATTGACTTCCGTAATAAGACAAAAATTAGTTAATCGCAAATATTTTCATTAACCATATTTTTAAACCTTATTATGTATTGTGATATTACTAATGTTGTGTTGACTTTACGTGGTGATTACTATTAACAATATAGTTATAATATAATAGCACTGCGTTAATATTTTGAAACTGAAATTTATTAGGTACACACCGCGCATCTGCGTAGGTTTAGATTCTGGTTAATTTTTATGATTTATCATAGGGCAGTGAGGTGGAGATGGGAAAATAAGTATGAGATGGTAGAGTGAGGAACAACTGTTGCACAAATATAAAAAATAAATAATGATTTTTCAGGGGAGAGGGGTCGAAGTAGGGTTGAGTGCATAGTTATAAAACTCGGTTCGGGACTTGACCCAGCCACCCTATTGGGTCACTTGTTCAACCAGTAGGTCACACCAATAGGTTACTAGGTCAGTTGCTACGTCAGATATAAATAAAATAATACATATATATATATATAACATAAAAAAGTAAAAAATAAGTAAAATGCATTTATTTAAACATCCATCATAACATAAAATCACTCAAAATATATAAGTAAAATTTAAACTTCAAATGTCTTACCATACATAAACAATACAAGTTCAAAATCCTAAATCACAAATGATAAGTGCAATTCTAACACAAGTAAACCAAATTTTAAATAAAAAATATATAACAACAACAACTCTACATGAGTATTCAATATTTATTACAATAAGACAGCAAAACATGTGTATGTAACAAGGAAAATGATAAAAAATGAGGAACTTAAACATATAATTTATTAAATGAAAATGAAAAAAATAGAAAAAATAAACTCAATTTGAAAATGAACTTAAACATAGAAAATGAAAAAAATCAACTCAATTTGACAAACAATAATTTCAAAAAAAATATTTATTAAATGATGTTGATTGCCTTTTTTTTATATAAAAAAAAACACATAACCTGACCGGGTCACCAGATCATTGGGTCACTGAGTTTCACAAAAACTAACCCGGTACTTGAGTCAATTTGAGTCTGAAACGTAACCGATTTACTTCGATAATCGGCTCGATTCCATGGCCGGGTCATCGGGTTTTGGGTCGACCTTGTCGGGTCGGGCTAAACTTTTCAACTATGATATGGTGGGAGTAGTAGGGTGTAGGTTTGAGATGATGTGAAAAGCGGAAATAAGATTATGGTGTTAAGTGAAAATAACAAATATTTAATAGAGAGAGATCCGAGTTTAAAATAGTAAAAAATTTGAGGATTGAGTTTTTTTTTTATTTGTATAAAAACAAATCAAGTTAATTAAAATAAATATAAATCATATATCTCACGAATAACATTCCATAGTTTAAATCTATCAAAAATAATTTTAAAAAACATTGTTTAGGACATATCAAGACAGTTAATGCACAAATATGAGGAAACAAATAATTAATTTTTACGAGTCATTAGGCGACAATATTGCGAGTTAAGGGTTTTTTTTTCCTTTTTATTTTTATGTTTTATCTTTTAGAAGGACAATCTTATCAAAGACGGAGCAATTTAGGTTTTTTGTTTTAATATTTTTTAATTTTATAATTATATCCAAGTAAAACAAACATTATCTCAGATCAAGAAAGACAAGTGGAACAATCTTCATAAACAGTCGCATAATAGGAGAATACAAGTCGGTTAAATGTAAAAACGAAATAAAATAATAATAAATAAGAAAACAGTCTAAAAACATCTCAAAAGAAGACCCCCCCCCCCCCATCATTTTGCTGAACCACGATCGTCATTTTGTAGTTTAAAAAAACTGAAAGACCCTTCTTCTTCCCTCCTCCCCTTCTTAAACTTAAGAGACACACACAAACCCTCTTTCTTCATTCTCCCACAAGAGACAAGAGATTAATTTTCTCTCTTTATTTTTTATCTTTTTTTTTTACATCAGCAAAGGCGTTGATTCTTTTGAATCTTGCTTTCTTTCTTTCTATTTTCGCGATGGATGCTGCTGTGAAGCAAGAAGTGACCAACGAGGTTCCCAATGCCTCCGACCGGAAGCGCCGAAACGGTGCCGTTTTGCCGGCTCCTCCTCCTGACTCGGTCATTGAACTCAGTAGCAGCGATTCCGATTCGGAGGGCGATTTGGACAGTTTGGTCGCCGGCGTTGTGGAGCGCGGAATTTCATCGGGAGGGAATCCTTTGAAGAAGCGGAAGGTCAACGACGTGGGGGATGTTCTGCCCCTCGGGTTCCTCAGCCCTCTCCCTCCGGCGCCTCCGCCTCCGCTGCCGCCGCCCGCGGTGCTTTCGTTGCCGGCGCCGGGGTGGGCTTCTGCCTCGGCGCGTCCGAACGGGAACGCGAGCGCGAGCACCAGCCTTACGCCGCATTCCGGTGGGTGCAAGCAGTTTTGGAAGGCCGGTGATTACGACGGGGCTCCTAGCAGCAGCGTATTTGATTCTTCTTCCACCGGTGAGTAATTTTATTTTATTTTATTTTTTCTGAATCTCTGATAGGGTTTTTTCTGTTCATCAATCTTTGCATGAAATGGCTGGTTTCTGATTGCAAGCCCTATTTACGATCTAGCCTTGTGATAATTGATGATGCTATGGTGCAAAATGAAATGACTTCATTTTCACCGGGACCATAGCAAAAACATGCATATGAAGTGAGGTAGGGATGATATTGTGGAGATTTTGGTGGAGGGAAAACTTGGTTATTGAGATTTTATGATTAACTTTTTGATTGCAAGTTACGGGGTGAGATTGGGGAGATCTAGGTTCATTTTAACTTGGTTATCAGATGCAGGCATTCCCTTCAAAAGAAAAATGATATGCCTTGCTGATTCCTGGTTACGCCTTAATTTTTTTTTTTATAGAAGTTTTTGGATTGACCAGGTTCGCAGTCATGAAACTGAAAATGAAAAGGTGAAAAGCTTTATGTTTAGGGTTTTTGTTTATGTGTGCCCTTTTGGCACAGGTTAGCAATTAAAATTACCACTTACTCTCTGCGTTAAACATGCAAATCAGTCAAAGAAGGAAGTAGTAGTTGCTTTTGAATTTTAAGATAATAAATACATTTAAACCTTTCTATCTCTGATTCCTTAAACATTCACCCTTTCGGGCACAGGTTAACAGTATCCTTATGTTTAAAGGATTTTTTCCTGTGTCTTTTTAAAATGTGGTAAGATTATGGGTCCAGATCCTAGTAGTTGAGAAACTGTATCGATATTTAACTGTCAAGTTTTGAACTATTAGCTATGTATACCAACAATTGAATGATTCAACTAGTCGATACTTATTTCCCTTTGTTTTGGATTGGTGGAATAGAATGGAATGTTGTAATGTTCAATTGTTTGGATTTTAAAAAAAGTAGATTGATGGAATGGAAGAGGTTGGAATTTATCCTTTTCTTTCCCCAATACATTAAATCCTTCCGCACCAATTTTCAAACAATGCAGTAGCAGCTTTGTTCAATTTCCCCCTTAAATATCCAAACAACGGAGTGCGATCTCCATTTCATTCCCCTGCACTCCACTCCTCCACTCCATTCTATTATTTTCCATCCCATTCCATTGACCACTAGTTATCCTAACATAAGTCATGGTCTCAAGTTTCGATAGACTTTGAATGCTGATAGTTTAGACAAACCAAATATTAGCTTTGCATGAGCCAACAAGATTTAGAGGGTAATTATACATACAATAATAACAATAATAATAATAATAATGATGATGATGATGATGGAACTTAAATTCAACAATGGAACTTCAGCTTGCCTAAGAACAAAATAATTTGTTTCATCCCTTAATCAACAACACGAACCAAGCTCCAAGATAATTATGAAGCACAAAGTATACAAAATGCCCTCTGTTTTGGCATGTTAGAAACCATGTCCCTATGTTAGCATAACAACCAAACTCCTACTTGAAGATGAGGTGGGGGGGGGCGGCTTAGGGGTATTTTTGGGGTAGCCATTGTTTCTTTAAGTGTTGTAAATCAGGTGAGCTAACCTAAGCATCTGAAGCTCATGCATGGCTTGTGAAAAAGCGGCGCTGCAAAAGATAGCCTCCTTCATTAGTTCATTTATAGCTTTTTAAAATTTGTCTTTTTATCAAAATTTCCTTGAAGTGTATTTTTTTAAAGTTTATTTGTTTAGTATTTGATAGGAACATCTATAGCTGAATATGGTAATCTCAAGAGCAAGCTCCTTTTTACAGACTTAGATCACAGATATTGTGTATAAAAACTAGGAAAATAAAGAAAAGATAACCATCAGCGATCATAGAATGTCTCTGTCCACTGGCCAAAGCCACCTTTCCTACCAAAATGATGCTCGATGCCTATCCTCTCCCAACCAACCTCCTTATGCATTTCTGTGATCTAACTAGCTTCTTCCTTGCCCATCTTCCATTGCTACATACGCCCCAGTGTCTGCCTATCAGTATTCATGAGTTGACTGTTTAGATAATGGAGTTAGGAAAGTGGTAAATAGCATAAAATAAAAAGTACAATTGTTTTGCTAATACGACAAAGCATTTTCCCACTAAGTAGGTCAGCTATATGGATTAATGCTATGACGTCTTGCTGTAAACCATATCTGAGTAATTCTTAACGGCGGTCATCTCCCCCCCCCCCCTTGATTTTCCTCTACCTACTGGCTATCTCTTATCTAATTAACTCTTTTGTGTTAATTAATATCATGAGGTTGAGCATTGGTGCAATAGTAAGGTTGCTACTTTGTGATCTGTAAGTTATGGGTCTAAATCCTGGAGATAGTCTCTATGCTTCTGGGGGTAAAGCTACGTACATCTACCCTCCCCATACTCCACCCGGCGGGAGCCTTGTGTATTGGACCTCCTTTTATGTAGATTATTTTCATCTATACTTGTATAAAATGATAATATTTGTGAGCTCCTAATATCTAGCTTATAAAGCTTGTGCTTGGCTCATTTAGATAGTCAACCCTAAATTCAAGCTTGAACATTTTTGTTTAAATAAACAAACAAGATCGAGAGGGCATTTACTGAGTTGAACTCTTGTAGTTCATGAATAGCGCAACACAGCTTGTTCTACCTCTTCTTCTAGTAAGGAAGACCTGCCATTGATGAGGACTCAGGAGTATTTTGCTTCACTATCTCGGCAGTCAATTCTTTCCAAAGTAGTAATTTTGGTGGTAACCTTACAGGTCTTGGGCCTTGGCTGATCATTGGATCATTCTGGTAGACTGGTTTTGTTTAGATAATCATTGATAGAGATATTTGATTGCATGTCATACCGCAATCAAGGATCCATTTAGAACCTTTTGTGTACTGTAATTATGCATTGGATAATTCCAAACAGCTCTTAAAATCTCTTGAAATGCTTTTTTCTTTTCATTTTTTTTCCTGTTGTATGTATTTTGTGCCGCTGTCAGTCAAATCTGAGGTTCTTTGAGTTATAACTAGATATTTCTTGCAAAATTTGCAGTCGGCATGGATCACGTCAGAGTTCACCCTAAGTTTCTGCATTCTAATGCCACAAGTCATAAATGGGCTCTTGGAGGTAAACTGTGCATGTTTGTTTCAATGGTTAATCATTTTTATGATATTTCTTCCTCTCTGAAATGTATTGAGCAAATTTAGAATTTTTAAACCCTTTCGCTCTTAGAGATTTGTCACTATTAAGCATTCTTAGATTATTTTTTTCAGCTTTTGCTGAGCTGTTGGACAATTCGTTGGATGAGGTTTGCATCACCTAACTTCTTTTGAATAATGCTCTGGTTATGACTATTCCTTATGTTTTTTTTTTCTTTTGTATTTCGCTTCAGATTTGCTACGGGGCTACATATGTCAATGTAGATATGCTTGTAAGTAAGAAAGATGGAAACAGGATGTTGCTGATTGAAGGTATGCATTTTCCAGTTGTTTACTTTGTAAAGCTATGTAAAGAAAGAAGAGTGATACTTGTGATGATAAGTTCTGTTAATTAAAAGGAGTGGAGAAAGAAGAGTATATTCTTTAAGCATGCCTGTGTGTGAGAATGTACAGTAGGATTTCATATAATGTGTGGCTTATATTCTTTTATGAAGAAAACTAGTGTTAATTTATATTTCTGATTGTTAATTGGTAGGAATTTTTGTGTGAAAAGTTTTGCTGAGTTCTGACTTTTCTCAAATAAGGATATGATGGAATAATATTGGCAATTTAGATCTCGTTCCTGCTCGCACCTTTATTTCATAAATAATCTGTTTTTTTTTTAAATTAAATTGATTTCCAGAGTCGTATCATCATGATAAGAATATGTGAGAATGGTTTGCAACCCTAACAAGCATTTTATGCATTCTCTTCTTTCCCCAATGTTTTCCCTTTTTGTTATTCAAAATCTCAAATTTTGGATTTTTTTTTTCATCTGCAGATAATGGTGGTGGGATGGATCCTGATAAAATGCGGCAATGCATGTCACTAGGGTATTCTGTGAAAAGCAAAATAGCGAATACAATTGGACAATGTAAACCTTCAGATAGGGAAGAGAGCAATTCTTATTGAATATTTCATTCCAGAAAGCATGCTGATCTTTTGTTGTTCATGTGATAGATGGAAATGGCTTTAAAACAAGTACTATGAGGCTTGGGGCTGATGTAATAGTATTCTCCCGTTGTCACCGGAAAGACGGGAAGAGGTTTGTTTGACTTTCTTATTGCCTCATTCAATATTCTTTCCAAGTTAAGATGTGATATTCCACTTCTACGTATTGAGAAAATTAAATTTTGAATTAGTTGTTTTTTTGTACTTGTGTTGTGTATCTTTCGTACTTGCTGTCTTACTATGCCGTTTTATGTTTGTGCCCTTCTGAAAATTTCTTTCTGGATTCTGATGTTTTGTTTTTGTTGGGAGGAAGGGGTCCATGTATTTTTCAATCACTGGCAAAATCAGTAATAGTAGTCAAGTCATTTTTATTTTATTTTAATTATTATTATTGTTGTTGAATTTGTCTTGCACCTATGTCTACTGCTGTTCTTGTGGTGTGATTCTGTTTCTAACTTTTGGTTATTTGGACATTGTTAATAGCTCTACTCAAAGCATAGGCTTGCTGTCTTACACATTTTTGAGGAGTACAGGGAAGGAAGACATTGTAGTACCCATGGTAATTTGTTTTGACTAGTTTCTACATTGTATTTTTTTATTTTTGAAGAGTTAAAAAATATTTGTGTTGAATATTTACTTTCATTTTCACACATAGTCTAAAAGCCAAAGCCACATTAGTAACTTTTGTCCTTGCCCTTTCCAATTAATGAACTGTCTATTGGGGAATTTTCACCCCGAAAAAGATTTATTGAATCATAAAAAATCTGGAGCATGAAGTGTAATGAAGTCCAATTAGATTTTTTGGGGGGTATGCAGATTACTATTCTCAATTTTGAATAATTTATGGTTGGCCAATGGCCGTGGACTATTTTCTGTACTTGAAAATAGTTGTATTCTGATATCTGGTACATCTTAACTCATGAGTTTACTTTGAGGTTCATGTGTTTTGACAAAAGAATTTGATTCTTTGGTTATCAAGCATGGGGTGGGGATGATTGTGAATTGGATCAATTATATTTGCTGCAAGACAGTGAAGGTTGAGTGGGTGTCTAATGATTGTAGAGTGCTATTTTGATTTTGATTACTTGAATATGTGTTCGGTATTATGCTTCTAACTGTTGACATGTCTACTGAAATGAAAGCTGGACTATGAAAGGGAAGGACGGGAATGGAATAGGATGCTGCGGACTTCTCCCGAAGACTGGGATAAGCATGTTCAAACAATAGTGCAGTGGTCACCTTTTTCCAGTGAAGTTGATCTTCTTCGTCAGGTAATCACTTTCTATTTGAGGGTGAAAATTAATCTAATATCTTCTTTTCTGATTGCTCTTCTGGTGCAAATATTGCCTAATTTCACCAGTAGGTTGGTTAACTTTGTTGATTTACTGTTACCCAACTTGTAGTTCAATCTGATGAAAGATCATGGTACACGAGTAATTATATACAACCTTTGGGAGGATGACCAAGGTCAGCTGGAACTTGATTTTGATGCAGACTCGCATGTATGTCTAATAACTGAAACACATTATCCCCCCTACTAAAAAATAATAATTATCCATAAATTATTAATCAAATTTCATACAATTTTGATATGCTTATGGTTTCCATGTCAGGATATTCAAATCAGAGGTGTAAATCGAGATGAGAAAAACATACAGATGGCCAAAGAGTATCCCAATTCTAGACACTTCCTAACTTACCGGCATTCACTAAGGGTAAGTTAAGATGCTTATTATTATTATTATAATTACTAATTTGTTTTAGAAAACGGCATATTAAGATGTTTCTTTTCATCATGGTCTGCTGTCTATATAATTTGAAACTTCTGAATGTTGAAGCATTGGTAAAGAGAACTAATAATTATGCATAGACTAAATGAAAACGTATTGAAAGATTGAAGAAGATTTTAAATAGATTGAAGAAGATTTTAATTCAATTTCATGTTTAATATAGGTGTCTATATGACCAATATGCGTGTGTGTTTGTTAATATGTTTCTCATTATTTTTATTCTTGTGTATTTAGAGTTATGCCTCAATTTTATATCTGAGGCTTCCTCCAGGCTTCCGAATTATTCTTCGTGGGGAAGATATTGTGCATCACAATATAGTGAATGACATGATGATGTCCCAGGAGGTGACATACAGACCACAAGCTGGGGCAGATGGGATTCCGAAGGACACAAATGTTAGATCTCTATAAAATTTTAAAGTTTTGTATTCCTACCTTGTGTATCAGTGTGATTTAAATATAGATATTGGGACAGATGGTTGCTGTTGTAACGATCGGATTTGTCAAGGATGCAGTTCATCATATTGATGTTTCAGGTTTCAACGTTTATCATAAGAATCGACTCATCAAGGTAGGGTTTGTTAAGATTAACAATGTTTTTCCCATCGTTTGGAGGCTGTCATGAACAAGATTTTATATCTCATGCCGTGATGGTCATATCTCCCCTCTTCTATTTTATTTTAATTTTTTTGTTAAATGAAGTTTCTGTGGTCCATCTTTTGAGATCATAAAAAAAAAAAAAAACTCTGTTGTTGATGTGTCTATGCTGAATTTAAACTGCCATTGGTTGCTTGAAATTAACATCTAAATTTCATGTGTATATAAAATGTTATTGCTAATTTGCTTATGCTTTCTAATTGACATTGCTAAATGTATATACTATTGACATTGCTAATTAGGAAGCTAAGAAGCAATGTCAATAGTATATTAGTAATCGGCCAGTATTATGTGCTTAATTTCATCCCCCCCACCCCTCCTTTTTCCTTTTAAGAGAGACTTTGGATTTATCTACTATTTTGGGGTTCGTTAACCTGGAGTCTCTGTCGGGTTCTGTTCTGAAATGGTTTGCTGTGTATGTTTTCAAACTGGGAATAGTATGGCCTAGTCATGTAGTGTTATTTTTGAACTAAATGAACTTTCATTTGTTTGCAATTTCCAAATCAAATAAATAACTATAGATATAATTGTTGGTTCAAATCATCAAGACTTCGAACTAACTCGGAAACCCTCTTTTTTTGTGAGGGGATGAAGTTCAGAAAATGTTTTATGCTAAAGCATCCATTGTGTACTTTTTCTTCGGGGAGTTGATGTGTTCTGTATGTTTGTGGTGTGCAAATATTGTTGTTAGAATTTATTCTTACAGATGGTTTTTCATGGACTCAGCCATTCTGGAGGATCTGGAATCCTGCAGGAAGTGGTGGGCGTGGGGTCATAGGTAGTGTTTTCTCTGTGTTCTATTGAGTTCTTGCCAAGTTGACTATGCTTATTTATAATAAGGTTCGTTTCTATTTTTACAGGTGTTTTGGAAGCCAACTTTGTTGAACCTGCTCATGATAAGCAAGGCTTTGAGCGTACATTAGTTTTATCAAGACTAGAGCAAAGATTAATACAAATGCAAAAGAATTATTGGTGATTGTTTATTCTCCCTTGGTTATTCATGACAATCACATGCATAAAGGATGTGTTGTTTTTGTTCCACTAATTTTCTATTTTATACTTTATTTAGGGGTGCTAACTGCCATAAAATTGGTTATTCTTCCAATCGAAGTAGAAAACAAATAAATGATTCTGATGACAGAGGTATGTTTTGAGGCCTTGTTTTGTTTTAGTTTGATGTTTAATTACATATGGTGGTTGCTCATTGTGAGTGAAATCTTATTTTGGACAGCCTTCTGATTTTTTACAACGAATCTTGTTTTGCAGAGACATCTCCTGATTTTATTCCAGAGTCATCTCAAGCAAAAAGGAAACATTCTGCATTAAATGGCAAGGGAACAGCATTGCCAACAGACCATCTGCATTCACAATCAAATCAGAAACGGATACGAAAAGAATCAGAAAGATATAATGAATACAAGAATGGTCGCATGTCAACATCTAGGATACAAATATCATCTGATCAATCATCATCGTCTGATGAGGATGTCAATGATGAAAATGTCTTACCTAAACAAGCAAAGGGGAGTAGTCAGAAAACACCTATGGCTGAAAAGTCATTTAAAAATGAGAATGAAATTTGTCGAGATATTGCATCCAGTGGAAGAGCGCGATCTGCACGGGGACCCAAGCTAAAGGTCTTATTTTCGCTTTTTCTTTTTTCTACTGGCTTACATGCTTTCATTGCAACTTGAGTAAGTGATGATAGTGAGGTTTGAAAAGGTCCTTTTGGTAATCTATTACATTTAAAATAAATGTGCTGCATTTGATAAGGATAGAGTGAAAAATGATTTTGATTAAAAATACACGCACACCTTAGGTCTTGTTTTTAAGGGGCTGGGTTGGTCAGGGGTGTCAGATCTAGTTAAGCACTGAGAATAAATTATTATGAAGTTTCAATTTTGTGGCCCTTAAGATTGAAAAAGATCCTGTAATGTCAGCTTGTCTCTAAAGCTTGAAAAATGGGTATCCACCCAGTCATTTCAGTTATAATTAAAATTCACTATTGATTTCTGTAGAAGTTCAGCTATCTCTGAACTTGACCTACAACAGAAGTGTAAAACTACAGCTAGAAACTGAAAACTCAGAAAACTTTGGGAACTGAGAATTTTCTGAACTTTTGCATTAATGAGAATTTGCTTACAGTGAGGTATTTTTACAAGGTTGGGTTTGGCGCTGAAGCTGTGTGTTCTGCACGCTTCAGCTCCAACTTCCTAACTGAACTCTTAACTAACTGAATCTAGTGAATATAAACACGTGCCTATCTACTTGAAATACATGTGCTTAATTTCACTCAATTAGTTATTCCATTCTATACCTCTATCAGTTTCAGGGTGAACATGGCTAAGAGCATATCATGCAATATCTTGATATTTTTTTCTTCTTTAGCTGTAATATGAGAATTTATCCTTAAAGTGGTTGAACTGCAGGGACAAGATGTAAATGATGGTGAGCAACCACTCTCTGATGCTGATTCACTTACTCTGGAGAAGTTGAAAGAAGAGAATCGTAAGTTAAAGGAAAGGTATGTTGCAATTTTAGGAATTTGTTTTCTTTCTACGCATAGCTGATCATGATTTCTTTACTCAAAACTATTGTTAACTCTATATCCTTCAACCTGTTTATGTTTCTGGGTTTAAAGATCAGAGAGGAAAGAGGATGAAATTTTAGGGGAAGTATTGCAGGCTTTGCAGCATGAGAAAGACAGGTGTAAAACTCTTGAAACTCAGGTTCGGACTCTGATCTTATTAATTACTTATTATATTATGTGTTCTGTCCGAAATCATGTATTTTGGAACAGCTTGTATAGGTCACGATCTTGATTTATTTATTTATTTGAAGTTTCTCTTCAGTTTTCCTTGGTTTTTTACCCTATATTATGAAGGTACTTTACATCTAATCAACTCTCATATAGGCCTTGTATTAGTCTTCTCTTCAAATGGCTAATGAATGTTTAGGCAAGATTTCGTTTTTTTTTTATTTAGTGGTAGTGTGTTAGCACAATTTTATTTATTTTTTAATAAGAGTTTAATTTTTATGCACTAATACATAGTCATCCAATTAAATTCTTTCAAATATGTCTTTTCAAGTAGTGAGTGTGAGAGTCAAAGATAGAACTAATCGGATGACAGTGTAAAACAACTTTACATTGTCCGTGTATAGAAATTAAACTTATTATAATACATTTATACTTGATCTTGTCTTTAAAATGTATGTTACTTTTGAATAAAAAAAAATTGTATGTTAATTTATCCACAACATTATCACTTCCACAACACTTAGGTGGTGGATTTTTTTATTTTTTATTTTTGTTTTTGGTTATAATTTCTTGTTGCTTTTATATGTTTTCACTGATAATTACAAAAATGTCGCGTTGTTTTCATTCTAATTTCTGGTTTTAAGATTTTGAGAACGAATTAAATTTGTTTACTTTCAAGCATCACGTGGTTGTTTGATAACATTTTCCTTTAAATTTGAGAGATCCCGATGATCAAACTTGCCTTTAAATGTGAGTTGTGCACTGAAGCATGCCTATTTTTTTTTCCCTTGTTTATTGTATGATCTCAATCTTCACCTGTAGGGTGGTGTTAGTCCGGATTTCGCAGAACTAACATTCTATATACTTTGTTTTACTATCTCAGTAAACTCTAGTTCACCTTTTGTTCCCTCTCAACTCCCCCGTTTAAGATCTGTCCTATTCAAATTTGATTTCAAAATCATGGCTGAATGAATAAGAAGAATTGATAAAGATGTATTTTCTATTGAAACCAAATTTCATGACATCGAGTATGGTACCTGACAAAATTTAATTGCATATATTTCTTAACATTTCTCCTCTTCTCTTTATCAGCTTCATGATGCAGAGAAGAAGATTGAAGATTTGAACAAGGAGCAAGAAAATCTAATTGATGTGTTCTCTGAAGAGAGGGATCGACGTGATGCTCAGGAGAAAACTCTGAGGAAGAAGCTTCAGGTCCCACTTCCCTTCCAATGCTGCTTTCAAAGAAAATAAAAGAGGATATGAAAAGAGTGCTACCTTTTCTGTTTAATCTAAAATGCAATTTTTTAGTATTTCGCTATTTTTGGATTAGCCTCACAAGTTGTCTTTAACCTGTAGGATGCATCAAATACCATCCAAGATCTGCGTGACAAGATAAGGCTACTGGAAAGGAAGTCTTCACGCTGAAAGCCTTGTTTGAGAGGCATCTGATCTTAGTTAGTGGTGCAGCTAAGGGGGCATTTGGGGAGCCGTTGTTTCTGGGTGGGCTGATTTTGCTTTACAGGATGCTCCTAACTTGAGATGTTAGGATAAGAATTAGCTACTCCTATTTGGGAGAAAACACTAACTTTGAGATGTAGGATATGCAAATAACTCATACTCTTCATTTTTTCATCAATGATCAAGATTATGTACATTATTAAAGGGAAGAATGGTAGAATAATATACTAAGCGTATCTAAGATCACTATACAATTTATTTTGCGTTCCAGAAGAGGAATCTATCATTCCCCAAACAAGGGAGCCTGCACATAATATAAACCAACGTTGCAAGTTACAACCCAATCCCTCTCCGGCATTCTGTAATTGATATTCATGGCTGCAATGAGATCAGCTTGAACATTTGAAGAGTTGCCCATGAAACCCGCCAGACCAATGACCCATTAGCCATTCCCAGTCCGAATTGATCCTCCATACCTCGGCGGAGGCTTCTCCCACCGCACCCATTTTTGCTTATCTCCTGCTACATCTCACAAATTCACCTCAGTAGCCCCTCTTCCGTCCAATCTTGAACATGTAACCGTGCTGTTTCCTTAACTTACCAGATCCACCATGGAGCACTCCGCTGTGACCCGTAATGCCATTCTTGCACCTCCAAGTGAAAGGCATTGTTGTGTACTTTGAACCCTAGCCGATCCCAAACTCGTCAAGCAACAACACTCCCTCAAGCAGTTATTCACATCCTCCATTGGCGCCAGACATATTGCAACGGATCTTTAAGCAATTTATTAGAATTGAGTTCTTTTTTTTCTTGGTGCTTTTGCTTTTCCAATCCGGAAATGATTCTTCAACTATTCATTGATTTTTTTATCTTTAATTTTTTATTTATTTTTTAAAACTTTTTAAATGATGGCAGTATGAATTGTTTGTCAAGCAAATTGTGCAATACTACTTGTAGAGCCAAGTGTCCGTTCTTTCCGATCTAGGTCCACAATCCACAGTTCGCCTAAGCCAAATCGTGACGTTGCAGCCACTTGTAACCGGAGAGTCCTCACTTTGGGCAGAACTTTTTCTAACCACTAACCCAAACTTAAAATTGTGTGAACATTTTTTAATAGAAAGAAATAATTAAATTATTTAAAATTATTGTGTTTGGAATATATGCAAGTCAAAGGGCCAGCATCCCCCCTACAAGAGAGATATAGAAGGGCGAGGGAAGATGAAGGAAGTTGCGACATTGCAGACTACAGGAGAAAGCAGCTAAGGAATGGTCCGAGTCTCGGCTTTCGGGGGAGTATAAAAAACCACTAGTATTCAGAGTCCATTAGAGTATAATAATTACTCTAACTCCAAACGGATTAGCCCATTGGTTGGAAGAGCATTCAGGCAAAAGGACCTGCATATTTTCTGCTTGTTCGTCTTCATACGACCCGTCCACAGCAAAGTGTTCGAAGGACAAATTTTTCCTACACAAAAACTTACTACCATTCATAATTTTGGAGTTAATCTAGTTGCTTTTTTTTTTTTTCGCCTCAGCATATGTTTGGAGTTCAAAATAAAAATCTAAATATGCAACCCAGAATATAACACTGCATCTACGTGAGTACCCAGTTCCCACGACTACGACATTACAAAAATGAAATTATTGAATTGGAAGAACGTCAGAATGAAACTACACCTAGGTCTCAGTAAAACAATTCATTTGTTACATGGAGAAAGTTTAGTCAAATTATATCTTTTACCATTTTGTAAAACAGGTTTTGGTAATGCCAAACTAATGAGTAATAAACTAAATTTATCTGAAAACTATTCCATTACATTATTCTTAGTAAATCATCCTCTTCAAGATTTCATCAAAAAACAAGTTTAACCAAGCAGTCGCTACATCAAAAAAGCAAATCAACAGTATCTATAAATCCTGAGATAAACATGATAAAATAATACACTAAGGATAGCAAAGGGCGTAATTAAGTTAAGTAAGACAAAATTTGAGTCTCATTCTTAATAAATTGCATAGCTTTTCCAATGGAAAAAAAAAAGACTCGGATGCAAAGAAAGCTAAAAAAATCCAAACAAACAAGAACCAAGTGACCTAATAACCACCCTTGAGATCATTGACAACATCATAGGGAATGGGGGTGACTGTCTCTAATGTAGAACCTTCAACCATGAAACCTGGTTTAGGGCCTTCAGGAACCCTCTTGGTGCTGATGACCTCTCCCTTGGCCTTGGCCTCGGCCTTCAGCTTGTCGTTCTTAATCTTCCTCAGGCGGAACTCTTCGGTGCACCTTGAAGGCATCACATGCTCCACTCGCACATGGATCCTCTTGCTGATGATTCTGTTCCTCACCTGCATCACACACACTTCCCGTTACTTAAGTTTGGATAACATGTCCAAATAAAGAAGGCAAGTACCAATCTGAAGTCTAAATCAATGAAGAGACAGGTTCAGCACATTTCAGTTTGTTCCCTAACCTATTTCACAAGTTTCCGCCGAATAGAACAAATAAATAACTCTTTACTTATGCTTTCCACTAAATTGAACAGATAAATATTTATTTTTAATGACTTCCTCCAAATTGAACAAATAAATAACAAAACAAAAGGCAGAGGATATGGTTCAACTACTAAGATCATAGAGACATTGAAATTCGTTATTCAGACATCAGATATTAGAGAAGCTCAAATTTGCTATTCTGGAACAAGCAAGAGTGCTTATATTGTCTGCAATGCACTAACACAGACTACATGATAGTAAAAATCACCAAATAAATTGAAACATGACTAAAAAAACGTATAAACTTTCCAATTGATAACAGCTAATCAGCGAATACAGTGAGATTCAATCTGAAGCGCTATCAAATTCAGCTACCTTTCCCTCAAAATCAAGGAAATCCAAATATGCACATCATCTAGGCTACATTAGACTAGTATAAGCTCGAATCCCTAACTTCAACAATAGGCATGCAAAATACACATATTAAACAGATCTGAGATATATAAGATCAACGACGATGGTTATGTAACTGTCGAACTGGGAAATGGTAGGTACCTGCTTGTTGACTTCGACGCCAATGGCGCGCTTGGTGACGTTCCAGACGCGACCGGTGCGGCCATGGTAGAACTTGTGAGGCATACCCTTGTGAACTGCGCCATTGACCTTGATGTCGACGTAATCGCCGATGTGATAGGTCCTGAGGTATGTGGTGAGGGCGATGGTACCCTTCTTCCTGAACGGACGAGAGAACGAATCCCTCGTTCTTGATCTCAATCCATGACCAGCCGGCATTTTCAGAAACTAGAATTTCTCTCTCTCTCTCCTCGCCTAGGGTTTCTCTCTCTGCTAAACGCTTTCTATGGCTTTTATAGGTCGTTTTTAGGTTTCGGTGATTTTGTTCTTCATGGGCCCTAATGGGCTTTTAACTTTATGGGCTGGACTTGGGCTGGTAGTACTTGTTCCTCCAGCACTGTTTTTAGTTTATTTCCTCTTCGCTCCATATTTTAGTGGATTCATGACCTGAAAACAAATATTTTGATGGATTTAGTTTTGAGGGAGCATTATATTAAATTACTTATGCATTTTGATTCAAAACTTTATGTAAATAAATATTACTGGATGATTCAATATTAATTTTATTTGTGAAAAATATTAAGAGTATGTTTAGCAACTTGTTATTAGGAAAATGAGGTTTAGTTTCATTGACATGAGTGTCCCCTCCTTGATACGATTTGTTAGAAAGCATAATTAAGCGGTGAGTGTTTAAAGTTTAAATAAATAAATAAATTAAAAAAGGAATAGAAAGTTGAATCAATAGGCAGTGCACTTTTAAACAAAAGTTGAGTAAGACTTTGTAGGGACAAGTATCATTTTCTCTTTGTAAAAAGAAAATAAATTATCTTGTTATCAAACATGCTATCATAAATTAATACAACTTATTCTAATGTGGAGTTTGGTCAAGGAGATGAAAATTATAAATCAATTTAAATCTTATTTTATATATTTAGTTCTAAACATGATAATGGTAATTTGTAAATCAAATTAATTGAAATAATAATAATAATAATAATAATAATAATAATAATAATAAAAATAAAAATAAAAAGTTGTGTTTCATACTTTCATTTCATTTAGTATTTCAGCTAATGAATAATAGTTATGTCTAACTCTAACAAATTAAATGTTTTTAATGCTATTTCGAAAGAGTTAGGGAATTAAGTAAAACATAACAACACTTGTTTAACCCATCAAATTAAAGCACATTCAAGAAATTTTCAGTTTTAGATTCAACATTTCTTTTATTTAAATGGCCAGACAGAGACAGAGAGCCATCATCTCCAAACTGGTGTATTTCCAATAGAAACAGAGTAAATAGTAGCAGTATCTGCCTCCTCCTTGCATTGTATATATGTGTGGCATACATTTTTTAACATGTTTTGTCTTTTGCGGCTTTATACAATTCCTACTTCCAATTTTGTTTTCCCATTTCACGTTTCTTTTTCTTTAGCTTTTTCCCTCACAAAATTTATCGAAAGTCCCGTGTTATCTAATAAAAAGAAGAAATGCAAGCAATATTAATTAATGAATGTTATTGCTATTGCTTTCCTTTGTAGCCATTGTGATAGAGATTTATAAACCTTGCGGGTTTCTCTTACTCTTATAGTGCTATATATCCTGTATATATATGTATGTATGTATCTAACTGTAATCTCTCGCTTCCATTTCCATGGTGTTTGCTACAAGTTGTGTTGCACGATGGAAATGGCGTCCACAGCAACCTCATTCTTGCTCTTCCTCGTAGTGTTCGCTTACGCAACAAATGTTGTCGCAGGTGCATTGAGGAAATCACGACCTCCACATTGATGTTGTTTTTTCTTTTAATTATAATTATAATTAGTACTTTTGGTCTTATGCATTAATGTAGATTTGGGTGGTGAAGATACCTCTACAATCGCCCCGTACTTCTCTCTGGATTGGCAGCAAGAAACCAACAACACACTCCATCCTGGTAATTGGTTGGTTTTTATGACATTTTTCATTAAAATGCTGTTTAACGTCCTACAAATAAAAGTTTGTCTCAGTTAGATTAATGTATTTAGTCGAAAGTATAGATTAATTTTTATGCTCTATCAATGATTTATTTATTTGAGGTAATGAATATGAGAATTGTTAAACGTCGTTGAAGAATTAAAAAAATGGACATTGGAGAGACAATAGAGACACAGAGTAATAGAAAATAAAATAACGTTGTATTTCTCAAGTAACGTTTATAATGGAGGGTAACTTATTTATAAGCAAAAGACAATAAATAAACATAATCATAAAATTAATTATAATTGATACAATAATTTTGTAACTTATAAGTAATTAGTGTAACATTCGTAACAAGAGTGAATTATTTTTACTAAGTTAACAACACATAATTAATTGATAGTATATACTAATCGTGCATAAAAATTTTACGATATAGATTACATCAATTTAAGTGAAATCGAATTGAGGTGTTAAGGGCACATATACACATATTAATGAAATTGTGTATTCCCCTAATGTTGATGGCAGGGGTTGAAGCAGTGGCGGATAGCATCAACAGGAGGAGAAAGGGTGAGAAGTGCGGGAAGGCTGACATTAAAATCATCCAAGGTGCCCCAGAACAGCAACATGGCATTCCCACCTACATGGTTGAGATCATCAACACGTGCGTCACGTGCACCATCTCCAACATTCATGTGAACTGTGGCAAGTTCAGCTCTGCGCGCCTTGTCAACCCAAACACCTTCAAGCGCCTTAGCATCGGTGACTGCCTCGTCAACGGCGGCAAGCCTCTTCTCCCCGGCCACGCTGTCTCCTTTAAATATTCCAATACCTTCAAATATGATCTCGCCGTTTCATCCGTCGCCTGCCATTCCTGATCAACCACTTCATCAATCTCAATCCCTACGGTCTGAATAATACTCGCTCTGTTCCTCAATGCAGGTCTCTTGGGGGCAATTTTTGTCAGTGCTGAGATGGTTTAGATTTTTGCGGAATTTTTTCTTTGACATATTTACATAAACAAGTCTATGTGTACAATAAAATGGGTGCTAACTTTAACTTACGTAGCATCACTTTATTTATTTATATAGGCGTCATGTATATGGTGCATGCTGGCAAATCACTATTGCATGTCAAAGGTTATGGAGTTTGACACACTATTAAATGAATGAAGAATCATATACATTTTATATTATATTGATCGGATTCATACATAAATTACCTGTTTCAAAAATCTCGAGAGCTACATTTTATATTGTTCGATGATTTATTAAAAGGCTTAAACCTTATAATTAGGCAAACAAGTAAAGGTAGAGTCATTAACCAAAATTCAATAATGTTTTAATTCATGTAGATCAAACCTCATTCAAATTTATTTTAAAAAAAAACTTAGTAAGACAAATCTGAAAGTAAAAAAAAGTACTCAATATGCACAAATCAACAGAACAAAAATACAAATTAAATTACACCAAACATAATAAATAAATGTTCTAACACCTAACTATAAGGTCGGTAGACTAGCTCTCACCTTATCTTTTAACCATAAAGTTGAATGTTTAATTTCCACCCATTAAAATGAAAAATCATTCTGTGGTCAATTGTCTTTTGTTGTCAAATATGGTGCAAATAGAAGTAGCGTGATGACAGTTAAAAATTGTTAGTAAATGTGTAATTTAATTTGTTTAGTACAAAATATTCAATATATTAAGTCTTCTAATTCAGAGACACCAAAAGTAGATATTTTTGGAATCCTCATTATTTAATAGTATAGATTTAGTCATTATTTTTTTAAGAAAATTAGTATAAAGGACCACTAAAGAGAGTTAATCGAGAAAAATAACTAATAATATTTAAATTATTCAAAAGGATAAACTATATTTTTATGTAAGGAAAAAGATCAAAAAATTATTTATACTTAACTACAATGCTCTTTTTTTTTAGGTTGCCTGCCTGGTTTCCAAGGCTTAGCCTTGACTAATTCGGGTCGACCCGGGTCGCGCACCTGGCTATGGCGGGTGAGTCTCCCAGCGGGGATAACTGCGTACACAAGGTCTCGAACTCGGGACCTTGCTTAAGCGATACCAAGCCGCTTACCACTTGGACCAACACTATAACAACTTTTAGATTAGAATTAAGAATTAATGGTCATAATAAAAAAATTTAATGGTGTAGATCTAAATAAAATATTTTAATAAATTAAAAAACTCAAAATTAGCTCATGTTCTTTTTCAAATTGATGTAAACATTCAAAATGTTTAATTAAACTAAAATATTGAGGTCAAAATAATTTATTTTTTTTCGGTTGGTCAACTATCAAAATTCCTTCAATTAACTTTTTAATGTTCTTTTATAGTAGTATTTCTTAAAAGAAGAATCTTCTGCAATGTGGTCTGGAAACATTGTAACTTACGCTCTATATTCCATGATAGCATTAGGGTCATTATATCTTAATGTAATTCAACACAAATTAGATTTAAATATGTTAAGTTATAAATGAATATAAAAAGGGAAATNTTTCAAAAATTTACTCATACATTATTTGTTTTTAAGATTATGTACTTAATTAAAATTATTGAATATTAATTGTTTAATATTTAATTTTCCAAAGAAATTTTAAATTAATTATAAAACTTTAATTATAAAATCTAATTCAATCTCTAAATTTTAATGAAATAAATAATTAAATTTTAAATTAATTTACAAATATTTAGTATTAATTAAGATTAGTTAATATTCATCTCTATTATTAATTAAAATTGCAATTAAAATAAATATACACAAATATAATTATTTAATAATAATTCAAAAATAAATTTTATTTAATAATTAATAATTTTATTTAATAATTAATAATTTTATTTAATAAATAATAGTTATTTTAATAAATCTATTTATTTAACTAATAATTTTTTAATAATAATTTGAAAAGTATTAATTTATTTAATAAATAATAATTTTATTTAATAAATAATAGTTATTTTAATAAATATATTTATTTAACTATTAATTATTTAATAATAATTTGCAAATCATTAATTTATTTAATAAATAATAATATTTAATAATATTATTTAATAACAAATTTTATTTAATAAACAATAATTTTATTTGCTAAATAATAATTATTTAATTAATTTATTTTAAAAAATTTTAATTTTTTTCCAAATATTTATTCATTACCGTCGGTACTAACAAATGGTAATCGCCACATTTTTACTGGCGGTTTTTCAGTCGACGGTAACATATTAAAAATATTAATAAAGCATTCCAAACTTTACCGTCGGTAAATGAAACTTTCCGTCGGTAATATCTTCGCCCTTTACCGTCTGTACTATCCGACGTAAACTGATGAATAAAATACTACTATATTTACCGTCGGTACTGACAGACGGTAAAGACACGCAACCACCGTCGCTGTTTTCCGACACTAAAACTATAATAAAATATTATTACTTTTACCGGTTGTTATTTTCGACGGTAATGCGGTTCTGATATTCTACGCGGTGAACCGGTTACCGTCTGTTATACCCGACGGAAATTATCGTCGGTGTTGTGTCGCCGACGCTAAATTGGTTTCCATCGACTACTTTACCGGCGGCCCGACAGTCGACGGTAAGTCCGACGGTAACCTCGATATCCGACGGTAAGTCGGTTATTTTCTGACGGAAATTCCGACGGTAATAGTCAATTTTCTTGTAGTGTTTGTCATGGTATCTTTTCTTCTTCTTTATCTAGGATCATTATTCCTCGTTGAAAATCTAAAATTTACCCATTGGTAGCTAGGAAAGGTCTACCCAAGATAACATGGTAATCCCCCTCTAGCTGTGTATCTAGGATGTAGAAGTCAAATGGAAATGCAAGGTGTCCTACCACAACTTCCACATCCTTAGCAAACCTATCGATATATGTGTTGTTTGTATCAACTAACTCTAATGCCATCATAGTAGGCTTTAATGCATCCACATCCAATCCTAGCTGCTCATATATTGATAGCGCATCACGCTCACTCTACAACCAGTGTCTAGCAAACAATCATAGAAGGTATACCGGTTTATGGTGCCACTCAATGCTGTAACTCTTGGGTCTTCCTTCTTTGGCATCAGCTTGCCCTTGACTATTGTTGTGCTGCTTTCATTGGCAAGCAGGTGAACTTCTTCAAGGCAGCTGTAATTGCTTTTTCTTGGTTCATCTTTCTTTGTTGTTGTTTCTTCAAAAGTTGTCTTGACTGGCATTTCCTTCTTTGCAGGCATCTCACCACTTTGACTATCCTTTATATTTATTGCATTATTTTGTTGTTTGGGGTTAGTCTTTGTGATGCTAGGCAATTGGGTTTGTTTCTGGCTTGGTGCCTTATTGTCCCTTGTATGTTTTTTTAAACTTCTGTAGAGACTGTACCATATTTCACAAATATTGCACTTACATTAGCCCTTGGGTTAGTTTGGGAGGAAATTTGTGATGCGTTGGTTTATTGTTGAGAACCTTCCAATTGACTAATCTTTTGTCCTCGGGTCTCAATCTTGTTGTTGAACTCCTGAAGCATTTTCATCATTTCATGCATCACGACAGGCTATCAGGAATTGGTGGGGATGGTAACAATGGAACTTGCGGAGGAAATGACAGCTAAGGATCTTGTTGTCGTTGTTTCAACTACGAAGGCACATACCACTATTGTTGTACTTGTTGTTGTTGTCCTTGGGGTTGAAAAATGTTAGAGTTATTGCTTCATCGAAAGTTTTCATGGTTCCTCCAACAAGGATTATAAGTGTTGTTGTATGGATTATATCCTAATTGGTTAGATTGAGAGTTAGGTCTTCCAAGAAAAACTACAGCTTTCCTCATGCTGGTTGGGCATTGATTTGAATGATGTTCTCCATAGCATAGAGAACATGAGATGCTTGATACGACAACTTATGATCCTTGGCCTAGGCACATATCTCTTGGTTATTTATCTCATGAACTCCTCTTGTGGTTGTGGCCCTTGGGTTGTATTGAGTGATCTCAGCTATCTTGTTGATTAATTCTCAAACTTCCTCAGGTGTCTTAGTCTTCAGTTGTTCATCGTTGAGTGAATTAATCCACTTTTTATCAAGGAATAAATTGGAGGCCTTCATAGAGGTGGTCAATCAGTTGGAGCTCAGTGAGTCCATGATAGGGGCACATATCACATAACCTTTTGAATCTCTCCCAATAGTCACCAAGAGATTCATCACTTTGCTGATGAATGCCAGAGATTTCTTTTTTGATTGCGGTGGTAATTTCAATGCATGTTACCGTCGAAAAATATTGACAATAACAACTTTGAAATATGAGGGGTCACACATGTTCCCCACGCTCTTAACGTTTGACAAGTTACCGTCAGAAATTGTTGACGGTAAGAATGAAATTATTAACCTTTAACGTTACCGTAAGATATTACTGGCAGTAACTTCTCGAAATAGATGAGACATATGTTTTCCCCACGTTTGTAATGGTCGACGTTACTGTCAGATATATCTGATGGAAACTTCGACGGTAATGAACCAGTGCCATTAATGGGTGTGAGGTGGTGGTGGAGGCTATATACACCCTCCCTCATTCACTCTCCCTTTCCCTAAACTACCTCTCCCTGCCACTGCCACTGCCACTGCCACTGCCACCAACGTCTTGCCACAACTACGTACCACCTTCCTTGCCACCGTAGGGTTGCTGCTGTCGCCGCTGCCATTGCCATTTGTACACCATCACACTTTAAGTTCAGTTTTTTTTTTCTTATTATTTTTGGTAGATTATGTTAAGTTGTTAGATTAAAATTATGTTATTTTTTAGAATAGGTTGTTAAAATTAGGTTGGTAGATTTAAATAATTATGTTTGGTTGTTAGATTAAGTTTTTGAATTAGGTTATTAGATTAAAATAAATTTTTAAGGTTGTTAGGTTAGCTAGGTTGTTAGATTATTTATTTTACTAAGTTTTAATTAGGTTATTAATTTTTTAGATTTATAATATGTTATATTAGTTTTGTTAGATTATATGTTATAATATTTGTTATATTAATTAGGTTTATTTTTGTTACATTATATATTATATTATGTTATGTTATATTAGGTTAATTAATTTAGGTTAATGTTTAGGTTAATTAATTATGTTTTGTTATAAAAATTTATTTTAGGTTAACGTTTAAATTTTTTAGGCTAATGTTTAATTATTTTAATGTTATATTATGTTAGTTTAATTTTAGATTACTAGATGTATTAAATGTTTAATTATTTTTTGTAATTATTTGAGAATTGTAATATAATTTCATTTGAATATTGTTAGTACTTTTCTTATTAAATTTTATTGCACAAATTCATTTTTAATATTAAATTATTTATAAAGATAATTTATGATTTATATATTACAATAAATAGATAAATATTTGGTTATATATTCTATTTAATTATTTATTATATTTAATTAAAACATTAATTGAATCAAATATACATTTGTTTAATTAAATTTTTAATTAAACTTTTTTAATTTATATGGAATGTCTTATTTTTGTATTAGATAAATATTAAATTATTTATTATATTTATTTAAAATATTATTGAATTAAATATTTATTTAATAAATAATTTATTGAATTAAATAATAATTTAATTGATTTTTTAATTAATTATCTTTACCGTCAGGCATTACCGTCGATTTTTTTGACAGGATATTTTGACAAATATTAAAATTACATTGACTTATTACCGTCAACTATATCTGATTGTAAATGCGATGACATATTAATATATTATTGTCGGCTTTGCCCGACAGTAAATCGTAGAAAATTTATGAATAAAATATCATTAAATTTCCATTGGTTAATTTCGTCGATAAATAGAATAAAATATTAATATTATTACCATCGGTTTTAATCGACGGTAACCAGTTTATTACGAACCGTTCCTGGACCGCCATTTGCGTTGGGTTATCCTGATGGTAATTACCGTCGAATTGTGATATCCGACAATCGTAATAAGTGACCGTTGGTCGTGCGTCTGTCGGTTTTGGAAAAAATCTGACGGTAAATCCGTCGAAAACTATTGGCATGCATCTCTTAATCAATTCCTCATCCAACGAAGGTATATCCACCACCTCTTTTCCTTTGTTCACATCTCCTTAGACTAAATCCTTGGTAATCGAGCAAACAATGACACAAACCCTACACAGAGGAGACGAATCTCACATAAAGTGAGGCCACAACTCCATATGGTTGCTGACGGCACTAAACCCTAGCAAACCCTAAGAATACTTTTTTTTTTCCGATTCTCCCTTTTTTTTAATAAAAAATAGTATCTTCTTTATATCTTAATTTTTGAAAGGTTTTTTGTTTTCCCCTTTTTGTTAGCAAATACAATTTTGATCTATTAAATATGAAAAAGGCAATAATAATTTTTTTATTCTAAAAAATGAATTAATATTAATATTCTAAAATTAGTAGAAAAATAATTAATCTTTATTTTTAAAAATAATTATCATAAATTTCGTAGTTATTAATAATTTATTCTCTTAATATAATAATAATAATAATTTTAAATTATATAAAATAAAGTTAAAAGTATATGTACATATATATATATATATATATATCCCTAAATATATTGATCTATTATATTATTAGTCATACTTTTTTATTTTGTTAAAAAAACTTCAATATGTATAATTTTTTTAGTGAAGGGTATCTTGGCAGAATAAAATAAAATAATCAACATTAAATATTTTGTAATTTATTTTCACTTTGCAGGGGAGGTAAGTATATATTTTTAAAGAGTAGTGTTATTTGAACATCAACCTTGGTATAGACATCAAGTTTTTTCTTCTCACACACATTATGGAGTCCACACTCACATCGTGTGATGTAAGTGTGACCCCATGACATGTGTGAAATGGGAGATTTGATGTCTAAAATAGGACTGGTGTTCAACTAGCATTTTTTATTTTATTTTAAAATGACGTGAGTGTGACCTCCATAATATATGTGAGAGGAGAAACTTAATGTCTACACAAAGTTAGTGTTTACCTGGCACTTCTTTATTTTAAAAATAGAGGGAAAAAAAAAGGTAATTAAAGCATGTCTCAATAAAGGAGTATATTTTACTGTAAAAAAAATCACGTAAATGAATGCAAATGATATTTTTTTCCCAAAAATAAATTAAATGACGTCATAATGACCAACCAACCAGTAATGATGTTGGCATAGGTAGTGTAGAGGCACACTCCGGCCAGAATATCATTTCAATTTCTTGAAGAAGATGGCAGTGAAGATAGGAAAAGTTATCAGCGTATGAAAGAATTGGTCTCATTTCCCTAATAACAGGGTTGGGAAATCCTTGGTTGAAATAAAAAAAATTAAGAAGTGTCACACAATATTTGTTGGCTGGCTCCCCCCGGCCCGGGTGGATACAATAGTTTGATCATGAAATCAAATGCTGCTTGTGGCCGAAAAAGATTCAAATCCCGCAGCGTTCTTGGCAGACCAATTCCTCCAAATTATCTCATCTCCTCCTCTTTCCGCTGCATTATTATTATTATTATTATTATTATCTCCCTGTTGTTGTTGTTGCACTCCACCCCCATAGAAACCAGCCCCATGACCACCGCCACCACCTCCTCCTCCTCCTATCCCCAGCAAGTCCAATGTGGTCACGTCATTTCCGGCACCACTTCCCTTGTTAGTTCCACCTGCACCGCGGTGGTTGTTGTTGTTCTGCTCTATCATCTTGGACAAAGCCTTGCTCTGATCCAATATAGCATTAAACATATCCACCCCACTCATTCCATTACCCATGCCAACAACAGGAGACATATGATCTTGTTGCGCGTGCATGAACTGATTGCTCATGAAGTACTGTTGTTGCACCGCTGCTACCACTCCAGCATTACCAAGCGATGGGGGCGCCATGATGCTCGCTGTTGCGGCGCCGCCATTGCCGCTGCTGCTGCTGACGGCTGCACCCATCTGCGCGGCCTTCTGAAGCAACGCAGTGGCGGACATGATGTGGGGCGAAGATGACGACGAAGATTTAGGGCCTTCGAAGATGTTGTTGGGCGGGCTTGAGCTCAGCTGAAGAGAGGGGCTTCTCATCGGGAACAACGCCGCCGAGTTGTTGTTGTTGTTGATGAAGGGTTTAGGGATATTGGCGAGGTCACGAGGGAGAGGGAGAGGGAGAGGGAGTGACAGTGGATCGGAATGGTTACCGATTAGGTGTGGGTTGGAGGAGCTGTTGATTATTGTTGGTGGTAGCGAGGGAACTACGAGATTTGGTGATGGCGACGACGATGATGATGGGATTAACGGTGGTTGGCATTGCTGCAATAAGCTTCTTGCTGCTTCGTTGCCTCTGTTGTTCTCTTCTGCCAGTGCGTCGCAGAATGCCCTGTGGGTGATGAAGCTATCTCTCCTGCACACACACCAGTTATTTATTTTTGACTTAGTTAATATATATCACACTCATATTTCAATCAAACGTCGGTCGGATTAAGATTTTATCTAATGATAAATAAAATATGAGTCGATATAATATTTCATGTAAAATGTGATCGCGTAATAACCTCTACTTATTTTATATGAGAGATAAATGGAAAGAGAGAAGATAAATTGGTTAGCTTAATTAATTAATGTGTTAATTATGTGAGATATATAATAATTGCTAGCATGAGGAGCATGTATGTTTGTTTTTATACAATAGTAAAATGAAGACTAATATTTTAGTATCTGAGACAAGGAATCTTTGATGGATCAGCCAAACAAATTAAGTTAAATTAATGTAAATAATGACTTGTGTCTTTGTGGACCAGAAAGACGTCTATTGCATTTTACGCATGTTTATTTATTTTGGAATTTTGTTTTATTATTAATGTAAGGAAATCTATTCTATCATTTAATTATTTGTTGTTGCGTTATTAAAAATGTATAGTTCTTATTTAAGAGATTAGAAAACGTTAACATGCAATTAATAGTATAAAATACTTTTAGAATGATAATGTCCAAAATTAAACTCTCCTGATTATGTATATAGATGCAATTTCTTGTCATCGGAATTTACCAAGAGTCCAAGATGCATGCATATATGATTGATTTGCTCATGTGCATTATAAAAAATCATACTTACATGTTAAAAAATTATACTATTTTTGAGCTTCTTATCTTTTTAAATAATAAGACAAGGAAAATTAAAAAAGAAAGGTTATTTCAACACACTATATGTACATAAAATGAATGTGATGTGGGTGAGTAAAGTCATTATTTCCTTGACCTGTACACCATTTAGTCTACGAAATTTGTAGATTTAAATTTTTTAAAGGGATAGAGTTGACACTTTTAAATTAATAAAGTGAAATTTATGCAAATTTATTTTATTGATTTAAAAATATAAATTCCTTTTCATCACTTTTAAAGTGAGATTCTTACTTTATAAAATATTTTTCTTATATTTGTACTTATAAGTGTGTCCATTACAAAAAAGGTAAAATGTTTATGCGGAGGAAGAACGGATATACTATGAGAGAATGTAATCAAGGTGCACTCATCAAAGTAAAAATGTTGTTCATATATGCTTTTGTTTGGAGTTAGAAAATTATATAAAAATAACATAGTTAACTCAAACAAATATTACTACAAGAGAGATAAAATATAGCAAGAGATGAAACTGGTGTGGACAAAACTTAGTGAAAGTGAAATTAAAATAAGAAAATTAAGTAATTAATTAATTAATCAATTATATAATTATTCACCAGCAAGTGGGGTATGTGTGGTCAACGAAAGATCTCTACGCATCCAAAATGGCATGCTTCAAATTTGAAAAGGATAGCCACCGCATGCAACTAGTGTGACGAAATTAATTATATATATACGAATATGAATATGAATATGAATATTCATTATTCATTATTCAAGTTCCATGTTTGTATGTATAAATAAATAACACGTCAATGAAATTTAATTAAATTTAATTTATCATCAACCTGGAAAAGACGGTGCCGCAGTCACATTTGTATTCCCGGGTGCCACAGATTTTGGAGTGCGCTTTCCAGTCAGATTGAACCGCGTACTTCTTGGAGCACTTGTCGCACTTCCACTTCTTCTCGCCGTGCTTCCTGCAGAAGTGCTTCTTGATCCCGGTGAGGTCCCCCAGCGCCCTCGCCGGGTTGTGGTGGACGCACGACGCCACCGGGCACACGTACACGCGCTTCCGGACCTCCGTCGCCGTCCTCTGCTTCAGCTTCCACGGCAGGTTGTGCCCTCGCCGGTGCAACTGGAGGTTCTGGTCCCTTTGGAACCCTTTGCTGCAGATTTCACACACGAAACGATTCGTGGCCATGAGTGTGTTTGGAGACAGAGCTATTACCTCCGCACTCGGATCTGTAAAAAAGAATAAATAAATAAGTGTCATTTAGCTGCTAACTCTCAACTAGCTTGTCAACCGTTAGATGGAATCATTATAAGATAGTTATAGAAAATAAAGATTAGATTATATATAAATTATTGTAAAATTAATGATTAATCAAGAGCATTTGACATTTATGGAATTTTACACCGGGCTGTCCTCCCAATCAACAAAACTGGCTTAACGTACGTAAGTTTCGTGAAGCTTCGGAAACTAGACTTGTGAATACAGTTATAGTAATATCAGGGTGTAACTCTGCACAAAAATTTTGGTGTGATTAACGTGGTCCAAAAGTGGTGTTATACTGTTATTTCGACCTTATTTGTCCCTTGTGTTTGGGATGTTGGTTTAGGGTGATGATATATTGTTGTCATTTTAAACCAATGGGGTTGGTCCAAGTGGTAAGCGACTTGGTATCGCTTAAGTAAGGTCCTGAGTTCGAGACCTTGTGTACGCAATTATTCCTGCAGACTCACCCGCCATAGCCAGGTGCGCGACCCGGGTTGACCCAGATTAGTCAAGGCTGAACCTTGAATGCTAGGCAGACAACCTAAAAAATATTGTTGTCATTTTGTTAGTTCGTGTTGTGTATTTTGTTAGTTGATCTTGTGTCGATGTTGAGTATGGTTTTTTTTTTTTCTTTCTTTTAACTAGAGTTTTGAATGACTTTTAATTATGGAAGAAAAAGCGATTAAAGATAATATATATATATATATATAAAATTTAATTAATCAAAATACAAAGTTAATTCCATAACCGGCCATTCATTATATGTGTCTCTTCCAGCCCCTTCCATTTAGACGCATTCACATACAGAAACAAGGAAAACGCACAGAATGAGTACTTCACTCGCACACAAAGAGGAAGAGGAGTAGTATGAGGTGTTAATTTTATGTGGGAGAGTATATTATGGTCCCTTTCCCTTATACAGTTTTGCAACAAAAAACAAAAGAAAAAAGATATGAGGAGAAACTACTGGCTAGCAGTCAAGCAAAGTCAACAGTGAAGAGCAATGATTGTAAAACACTGCAAAGGCAATAATTGAGGCCTTCTTCTACTACTTACGCACGAAACCAATAATTCACCATTTTCGCTATCAAAACTCTCTGGCCTCAAAATAAACCGTCCATTAAGATTTAATTAGGTGAACAGATTATAATCAAACAAAGAACTAATTAATTACACGCATGCCTTGTACCGCCAGATCAAGTCTTATCTCTTTTTCATGGAGCACATAAATATATTTTAATTAAATGTACTCTAATTATTATAATAATTAAGATGCCATTATCTAGAAATAATTAAATGAAGGACTTTTTTTTTTCTAGGATACCAATTTTATAAAATCCCATTTTATGCAAATTAATATGCAAGCAAAAATACAATTCGTTAATTATTATTCCATCTTTAGAATCAATGAGAAGGGTGAAGAAGGACCGATTCCTTTGATGTTAATATAAATGAAAGAGGACAGAATTTTTGTTATTATGATATATATATATACCAGGAATTGGCATGTGCAGGCCATGAATAACAATATTGATATACGGTCCAACTTTAATTTGGTAATTATCCATGGATTAAATTCTGGAAGAAGAAGAAGAAAAAAATCTTGCAAAACTAATAATCAAAAAGTGTTACTTAAACTAGTAACACTCACAAAGTAATTAGCAAGAAAAAAGGAAAACAATAAAACTAAGAATCGATGCGTGTATGAGTATGGAAAATAATGAAAAAAAGAGAGTCAACATATATATATAACCAAGATGTTGTTAACTAGCAAGAAATTAAGGTTTACCTGGATTTCCTGGTAGGCTTCTTTTCTTCTTAGCAGGTGGAGGAGGTGGCTGTGAATTTGTGTTGGAACCATTGCTGTTGTTATTAGTTGTTGTTGTTGAAGTGTGAGAATAATGTGGATTATAGAACTGACCCAGTTTCTCTGATTGATGTTCTCTCGTGTTGTTCTCTGTAGAGAAGCTCCCACTATCACAACTAGTTATGTTTGACATCTGAAGGGAAAAAAAGGGAAGAATCTAATTGAAAATATTGTTCCTTTTTTTTTTCCCCTTAATTAATTTCCAAACTAGTGTTTTTTTTTTGTTTTTTTTGTTTTTCCACTCCAGTTGTTCTGGCTGCTTACACTCTATTTTTGATCTGCAGAAAGAAAAGCTGTGTGGAAAGAAAAGGGGGGGAGAGAGGGGAATTTGAAGCAGAAAAGAAGGGATTTGTGGAAGTAGAGGAAGACAAAAACCAGGAAACTCTCCTCCTTTTATGGTGTGGATGGGTGGCACATGAATACAAGGAAACAAACAGCTTTGGATTTGCATTGATATATAATATTATTATTTCTTCTTTGATTCACTGTTGTCTACATAGCTAAGCCTACATATGCCCCTAGCATTATTTCAAATTTAAGAAAACGCCCTTCACTTTTTTTTTTCCTTCTTTTTTCCTGTGTATTTATATATCTTTATGATTAAATATGTTTTTAGTCCTTTGAATATTTTAAATTTTATGTTTTACTCTTCAAAAAATTTTTTGTTAAGAAATCATTTCTCTAATGTTTTTTGGTTCTAATGTTGGACTTTTAACTGTTGATATGATAGTTAATTTGGTCATGTGACAGACAACGTATTCACACAAAATTGACACGTGACATTCCACGTCACCTACTATGTGAACGAGTTAACTGTCACGTCAACCACTAATGGGTCAACATGACGGCATGAACTAAAACTAAAAAGAAAAATTTAGAAGGACAATTTTCTAACAAAATTCTTTTGAAGGTTAAAACACAAAATTCACCACTTTTGAGAGATTAAAAATATACTTAACCTATAACTTTACAAAGATAACAATTGAAATTCCAATTTATACTGCTAAAATAAAAATTTTAAAAGAAGATTTTAATAAATGTTATATATATATATATATATATATATATATTTATATATATTTTACATATTTAAGTTTGAGTTCATATTATTTTCATTGATTTAATAGTTTTCCCACTAAACATTTTCTTAATTAATCATGACAATAATTTTTTTTATAAGAAACTTCAAAGCTCAAGATGGATAGAGATCTTTTCCTTTTTAATTAAAATGAAAAGGAAAGAGTTATATTCATCATTTAATTAACCATTCATCTGCATAACCATTGACTCTTTAATAAATGGTTAAATAATGAACATAACCATTCTTTTTATTTTGAAAAGAAAAAGATCTTAATCCACTTAATATCTTTGGTTAAGTTAAAATAACTTTCCCAAGCCTACTTACGGTTTCATTGTTTAATTAGTAATAGTTTCAATGTATTATTTTTTATTTAAATTTTAGTCTTATAGTTGTCTTGACTCGAAGGGTTAGTTGTATTTTTCATACTATTTTTACGTAACGATAAGGTTATTGTCTTATGACTTGAAGGTCAAGGTTGACCACAATTTTTTTTATATTGAACTTTTCATATTTTTCCTGAATGAATAATCTCTAACTTATATATTGAGATAAATCCTTAAGAGATCAAAAATGTTTTAAAGTATCTGAACATGTATTATCACACAAGTAAAAATAATTGAGTTTAACTTCTATTATTTTAAAAGTGTCTTAAATAACATCATATAATTAGATGATAGAATAAATCTTTTTCACTATCAACACATAACATTTAATCTCTATCCTTAATAGTAAATAATGTAGAATCCATATAGAATACAAGTATAAAGATTAAAACTTAAAAATGAGTACTATCTATAATGATTAAAATCTTTTAGTTTAAACATAAAATAAATGAACAAGCACATAGACTTTTGAAAATTAGTCACACTCAACATTCAAAAACTCATAATATCAAAGGTAGAAAAAATTTACAAATAATAGACATCGTTTTAACTTTAGTTCATGAGAACCATGTAGTTCTTAAAAGTTTTTTTGTAACGTCAAATATGTTATTAAAAGTTAAAATGTAACATTATTTTAATTGTTTCTCTTTTTATATGCCCAAAACTAAAAAATAAGAAAACTTGACTAAATATTCATCAATCTATTAAAATAATAAAACATGTATATATTTCATATCAATTAATTTTTTAAAATTACTAAAATGTCATTTTTTATTTTTGGAGACTTAAGTTAACATAGGGAAGAAAGTTTATTCTATTTACAAATGTTCTTTCTCACAAAGAAGGGGATCTTCCTTTCAAGGAAAAATGATGGGGTATTATGGGTATTCCACTCTTGGTGGTCTTTTAAAAGTTCAATTTGTTTGACGTTGCTACTGGTTGGAAACTTTGTCTGTTTCTGGGTATATTTTAAAGCGAATAGTATTGTTCCTAAAACACCCTCGTCCTTTAACAAAAGCAACATTATTGCCACTACGTGATAGACTCATAGCCGCCTGCCTAGAACGTGAAGTTACTAGTTTAACCTTACCCTTCACGGGTGGACTCTGATCGAATCATTCTCGAAAATGACCCCACAATAATACAAAATTTCTTCTGTTCACGTGTGTCTTGGGTAATTTCCAAAGGGCTATGGCCAGGGGCAACTTCGATATTAAAATTCAGACGTGGGGCTTTTACTGTAATTTGATCGGCTCCGAATATACCCAACAGTGGCGTGTGGTAATTGGCCTTCCTTATCTTTTCATGTATATTTTATAAATAAAAATGAAAATAAGTTATATTTTATTAAAATAGACAAAAAATTCATTACAAATAATAATAATAATAATAACATTATAAAAAAAACAAACAAAAAAATCTCTACAAAAAATAGATACACAAATATGAGAAAATACAATGTTTTTTCTCATATTTTAAATTTGACATCATTTCAGTCTTAAATTTTTTTTTTTACTTCAATTTAATTCTTAAAATTTAAATTTTAACATCAATTTAGTCATATTTTTGTTAAATTAAATCTTCTATCAATTACCAATAAAGAACTAAATCAATGCAAAACTTTAAAGAGTTTTGATTGAATTGATATATATATATATATATATATATANTTTTTTTTTTTTTTTTTAAGGCTAAAATAATGTCAACTTTGAAATATCAACACTAAAAGGGTATTTACTGAGTGTTTGTTACAAAGTTTCCTTACTAGCTAGCTCCTACGTGCGCCTTTCCCTTCCTCGCCAAGGGGATAGTTCGACCTCATTGTCCATGTCTACTCGCCTTTGTCCGCTATCTGTTTAGCCACTTACACGTTGTTTTCGTTGTTTGTATGCCTTTCCCTTGCTCTTTGCTCGCAACCCTTCACATTCTAAGGCGCTTCCACGGTTTCTTGTTACTACTATTTTCACTTTATTGTTTCCTACGATGCTTCATTTATTTCTTTGGTGATAAATATGTTGGCTCGGAATTGGCAAGGGCTTGACAACCAATTACAGTTTCCATTCTCATCCACTAAAAGTGGATTTCATTAGTGAAACAAAGAATCAATCTCAATATGTAAGTGAAACCTTCAAAAAGTCATGTGGTTATGATAATTCCTTTTTGTGTCAATCATGTTGACTCTGCAAGCGGTCTAACTATTGGGTGGAAGAATGGGATACCAATCTTGATAAAAAATCAAGGGGCGGTTTTCATCCACTTCACTTGGCTAGGTCTATCCAAGAAAATATATTGGAAAGTCTAAGCATTCACTTCCACAGCGATGATCGTATCAACCAACCTTAGTATAACCGTGCTCTACAATTCATGGACTAAGTGAATCCAATTATCCTAACGGCAAGATCCTACTGATTCATGCTTCTATAGTTTAATTATGCATTTTGAGTATAGTTGGATTTAATTATGCAAACCAAGATTTATTATGGATTTGCAAAGTTATATATGCTTTTTCCAAAAATATCTCAATTTTATAAATGGTTTGTATGATATGCCTGTTTTGCGCTGAAGGGTGCATTCAAAGAATTCTTGATACCCTGATGGTTAAGGTGTGTACGATACACACATAGACGCGTGCGCACACGCACACGCATACACATATATATGTTGATGCAGGTGGAGTGTTCTTTGTTTGGGATAGACTCATATACAAAGGATACTCTATCCATTTTTTTTTGGTAGAAATCGTCTGTAAGGCTTGCTAGGGGCTGTGGTCTCCTAAGAGTTGGTCACGACTCAAGTTGAGTCATGACAAAGTGATATCAAAGCTTTATGTGTACCTTATGGATTATTGGAGCGAGTTTCCTTTAGTGGAATCACAAGTATGTAAATGGTACCTAACCCATTTTCATAAAACTTGATACCCCCAGAGGCCTTTTATTCACGAGTCTTCCAAATTCTTGTTTGGGCAAGTGTTGTCGAGAGTCCCCATATTTTTCTTGATATCCTATGTTTAAATCTTCTAGGTGGAAATGCTGCCTAATTTTCAACATACAACTACTAGAGTTGTGACCCCCCGAGGTCTTTGATGTTGAGTCTGATCACAAGCCTCTTTGGTAGCTGGAGGAAGGGGTGGAGGCCTAAGAAGCGATCAAGCTAGAGGCCATAGAGGCAACCGAGCAAGAGGCCATACGTGAAAGCCATACAAGGACAAGGAGGCAACCCTTATGGATGAGCCAACTGGTGAGGTCGTTGGGGCAGGTGGCATTCAACAGGTCCTCACCTAGTTGGTAGATCTTTTGGCTAGCTATGTTGTGATAGATCATCATTGCTTGGAGCCCGCTGCACCTCCTAGTGGTTATAATGTTTCTATTGATGCCTTCTTGAGGTTGCATTCGCCTTCCTTTGTTGGAAATCATTTGCAAGAAAATTTATGTCATTTCTTGGAAGAAATAGAGAGGGCTACCAAGGTCCTAGGAGCTCTAGTGAGAGGGCAATGAAGTTTGCTAAGTACCAGCTGATTGACCATGCTTAGGCGTCGTTCAGGTCCTTTATTAAGGGGAGGGTTAATGATTTTCCCCCTCTAACTTGGGATAAGTTTTCTTAGGCTTTCATGGATAAGTATCTTTTGATCAATCAGAGGAAATAATTGCCCACAGAGTTTGAGAGGTTGACTCAAACTCCCGGCATTTCAGTGATGAAGTATGAGGACAAGTTCATTAAGCCCTCACATTATGCACACCACCTAGTTGACACAGGTATCAAGAAGAATAAGAGGTTTATTAAGGAGTTAGCAGAGCCCATGGTTAGTAACCTCTTGCTTTAAGTGACAGATGGGTGAGTTTTTGTCATATCAGTGATGGGTACCTCAGTTATTGTAACATCCCTGCTTTTCCCTTAGTAAAAGCCTTTCCCTAGAAATGTATATACAAGCTCTCTATTTAGGTTAAAAATTTAGGAACATAAATTCTTGTGCCAAAGATGTCCGTAAAGGTCATAGTTCGCGATTTTGCGAAAATCTGTAGACACCAGATTTGTTACCTTCCGTCGTCGGAATTTAATGGTACGTCAAAGGTATTTGTCAAGAACACTTTTATGAAAAATAAATTCACCAATACCTTAGATGAACTTAAATTCCCCATTGGGATAATTAGAAGATCATGATAGGTGATCGGAATATTTTTCGGCTACCCATACACGAAGCACCCAGACAGCAAACGACCAAACACGATCAAACCAGACTGAAAAGTGGGCCCCATGGCCAAGCACCAATCAGCCACAACTCTTTCTCTCTCTCATTTTCTCTCTCCTCATGCCCACCAAGTATTTGGTCAATGAGTCAAAGATAACTCATCAAATTTATCCTATTCTTTTTCTTTTATTTTCCTTTTTCTTTTTCATAAAATTATGTGGCCCATAATGGCCAAGCCACACGGCCCAAGGGCCTACAAATAGCCCCAAGGCTTTCATTTCCTCACTTTCTCATCTCTTAAGTTCCTGCTTAAGTTCGCTCTATTCAAACACTCTGTCGTTACGCTGTCGAAACCAGGAAATTGCAAGAAAAGCCAAGCCTTCTTGGAAACGTCCTCACCCCATCCTCACCATCACCAACACCTCTGGAAAGTGGGTAAACTTGGCTTGCTCACCTCCTTGGTGACTTCTATGTGATTGTGTATGCTTATGTGAGCTTATTCTGTATTATGTAATAGATGTTAGGTTATTGAGGCATGGATGGTTTTGATGTGTTCTTTGAGTTGAATAATGTTGTATTGTGGTTATTGGAACTTGTGGAGAGGCCCTAAGAAGTGAGCATGGGAACGGTTTAAAAGAAAGGAAAAATAACAAGTGGGTGACCCTAAGTCACGCCCATGGCGCTGAGCGGCCTCCAGGGACCGCTGAGTCGCCTAGGTCTTACCCTAGAAAATGCTTTGGAAACTATTCTGTGACTTGGGTAGCTTCAAGGACCACTGAGTGGCCTCAAGGGGGCTCTGAGCGGCCTGAACCCTAGCCCATGGAGACTTGGACAAGGGTGACTAAGTGACCCAGGAGTTCTCGGGGGTGTTGAACAACCTGGAAAGCTCTAGGTCACTAAGTTATCTTGGACCGCATGTTCCAACAAGCACTCATCCATGTGATTGATGTGTAATTTTAATAATGATTATGTTTTATGATAAAGTACATCATGAGGATAGGGTTGTCATCCAGGTGTTAGGACAACCTTAGATAACTAGAAAGTATAGATAACTAGAAAGTAATCACCTAATGTTTAAAGATCATAACTGAATCCTAGGGAACAAATTAGCAGGTAGAATCACTCTTATTCAGTCATTTCTAGCTACTATTCCTAGTTATACCATGCAAGCCATGAAACTTTCAATATCCTTCTTTGACAAAGTGGATAAGATGTGTCGGGATTTCCTTTAGGGAGGTAATACGAAAGGGAGAAAAGTTCACTTATTAAATTGGGATTCTGTCTGCTCTCTGAAAGCAGCTAAGGTTATGAACAACCTGTCCAGGATAAAGCTAGGTTGGAGGTTGATTAATAATAGAGAAGTTTTGTGGGTCCAGATTATGCGGGCAAATTACAATTGTGGTAATAATATCATTCTAGAAGTTCATAGAAAGTAAAACTCCTCAAAATCTTGTAGAGGTATCTGTCATACTTGACCTCAAATCCACAATAATGTTATATGGTGTCTTGGGAATGGTCTCAATTCAAGTTTTGGAGTGATCAATGGATAAAGGGAGTCCATAAGTTGAAAGATTTTGCCATGGGGAATCTTAGCAATGAGGATATGTGTTGCAATGCCAGCTCCTTTGTTGATATCAAAGGGGAGTGGGATGAAGCTCCTATAGTGAATCTTGCTAATGACATCGTTGCTTAGGTTCCTAACGCCTCAAGTGAGTTCTCTATTAAATCAGCTTATAAAAATGCTTATGTGTATGCGCACACCAAAGATGAGAAGTTCGTAACAGCTTGGACTTTGAATGGTCCTCAAAGGTTTCGATCTTTTCTTTGGTTATGCTTTAATGAAGCTCTATTGACTAATGAGAAAAGATCCAAGTGGGGTTTGGGTATTGCTGCTAATTGCACTCTGTGTAACACTAATCTTCAGACAATACTCCATGTCCTTCATGATTGTTGTGTTGTGAAAGAGATATGAAAGAGTACTGTATCTAGAGATCAGTAGATTGACTTTTTTCATCAGGATCTTCCCGTTTGGTTGGGTTTGAAACTGTCCTTGACCTCTCGGTATTTAAATGGAGTCGTTTGGCCTCTCCTATTTACTACTATTTGCCACTCCCTCTAGAGGTACAGAAATGATCAGATCTTTGAGAACTCGGTTAAGTCTACTTCAGAACTAATAGAAAATATTGTGGTTCTTGCTAAGAACTACTCTTGGACTCAGGAGGTGACATTGAACACCCACACTATTCTTACTAGCTACTAAGTGTGTAATATTCATTGGGTAGCTCGTGCTCGAGGGTGATGGAAAATCAATACGGATGGACCAGTCTCTAATAATCCAAGGAAAGCTACTTGTGGAGGAATCATTCGTAACCATGATGGTATTTTTGTTACTGTATTTGCAATGAACTTGGGAATTGTTTCTAGTACTATGGTGGTGCTTTGGGGTATCTACATCGACATCAAGATGGCTACTAGCCTAAATTTAGCTAAAATTGAAATTGAATCAAATTCAAAGGTGGCTATTGATTTGTGCAATGGCAATAATGGGCCTAAACATGCCTGCCGAACCCTCTTGACAGCTATTTAAGACCTCTGTCATACCCATGGGGAGGTAAGGATCTTCCACATCTTCAGAGAAGCTAATCATTGTGTTGATGCGTTTGCTAAGAAGGGACTCAATCTTCATCAAGACATGAAACTTTTTAATAGTGTTCCTGGTGTTATTTCTAATGCTTTTCTGGAAGATGCTGTTGGCATCTCTTTTCCTCGTATTGTTAGGCTATAGTGTTCCTTTCTTGGGCCTTGTTAGACCTCGTTGTTTGTATATAAAAAAAAAAAGAACCGTATCCAGGAGGGAATCATATTGGAATCTATGACTAATTAGTGACAAAATAGAAATCGTCTACATTTTGGTCTTTATTATGTTTGACTCAGATTAGTTATATATCGGCAAGGTAATCATATTGGAATCTAAAAAAGACTAATGTGAAATAACAACAAACTTCACTTCGATCTTTATTTTTTCTTGGAATAGTTATAAATCAGCGAGGGAAGCATATTGAAATTGTGATGGATTAGCAATGAAATAGAGATGGATTGCATTTTAGTCTTTATCATATCCACCACGAATTAGTTATGCATTAATGACAGATTTAGTTATGCATTAATGAGAGGCCTACAAGTGATTAATTAGACGAGAACCAATTTTTGGCTGATTGACCGCTATTTAAGAAATCATTTTTACTATAAAACAAATACAAATTAGTGAGAAAATAATGATTAATATTTTCGTCGCTAAAGTAAACCAACAACAGATTAGTGATGAAAATTTTTCAAACTAGTGCTTCCATACTACAAGGGAAAATATTGTTACTAATGCACAAAGTTCTTATATTAAATTATCTAAAAAGAAGAAGATTAATAATTAGTATAAATAACACGGTCTCCTACATTTATCTCCTAAATTAAGGGGTCTATAATATTCTTTTAGATCTTGGAGAATAAAGCTTATTTTCCCAACTTCTAAATGCGGGTCGATTAAGTACAGGCCAGGTCAGGCAACTTGACAGAGGCCTCTAGCCTGACTTACTATCGACCTAGCCTAGCCTACCACCATGCCACGTTGTCTTGTTTTCTCTCTAATACAATTTTAATATAATAATAATTAAATAAAGTTTTATTTTCTATAGAAAGAATTTATGGTTAATTAAGTTTTTAGTCCCTGTAATATGAAAAAGTTTGGTTTTAGTCCCTCATGACAAGTTTTAGTCCCTGTAAAATGTGAAAATTTGATTTTGGTCCCTATGGACGATTGGTGATGGACGATGATGTAGAAATGGTCCCTGATGACGATTTAACTGACACGTCATCACCGTCCATCACCAACCGTCCACAGGGACCAAAATCAAATTTTCACATTTTACAGGGACTAAAACTTGTTATGAGGGACTAAAGCCAAACTTTTGGATTCAAAACTTAATTAACCCAAGAATTTATAATACGTAACCCTAATGTTAATCACTTACACACATAAACTCTAATAGTGCATTGCACACTAATAGACCCTCGTTACTCCATAGCTTCATCTATCTCATCTCTCTTCTTTGCTTCATCTATCTCATCTTTGCGCTGCATCATCTCATCCTCTAACTTCTCTCCACTATTGGCCACCGTCATGCACGCTCTTCCACCGTTTCACTGTTTTGTCGACTGCATGATTGTTTGCGTCTCGCACAGTAGCAAAACAATGGTCCATGGCCAAGGGCATGATATGTGATTGGTGTAAAGGAATAAATTAAAGTTTCTATATCAGAGATGAAGAGAGTAAACCCTTGAAACCTTTTTCACCAAAAATAATGTAACTTTCTGCATTTGTCTCTTGGTTTCGTGATGTAAAATGACAACAATGAGATAAAGAAAAAGCTCATTTTTTAGTTTTTATTTCTGAATCTTTTGTTGTTTGAGAATTGAACTTTTTTTTGCACAATTTTCTTTTGTTTTCCTTTGTTATATTCCTTTTACGATTTTATAGTTGGAATCATTGATACATTTTGATGATCAGAAGCGATTTGATGAAGTTGTTGTTTGGTCTTCTTTCAATTGTTTTTCTTCTTTACTCCAATCATAAGCCTGATAAATATTTTATAGGATAGGCCAGACCTATAAATAGATTAGGCTCAAACTGAAAATAAAAAATAAAGCCATCTATCACAAGCCATAAGTCACAGGCTAGGCCCAGACTGATATTTGCAATGCAGGCCTGGCTCATTAAAGTCAAAGTCTAACCTGACCTAACTTGTTCCTATCCCTAGTAATATTATAGACATAATTTTATGGGTTTTGAGTCTTGAAAAATGGAATTTTTGGATAATGTGTTGAGCTTAGAAACATTTGATTGAGCACTAAGACCCACAAAGTTAAGTTAAGTATGGTTAAATTCAAGCAATGTATGTGATACTATGTGATACTCAAAATGCTTCATTTAATTTTAGAAATACACCAATAAAATTTAGTTAAATCTAAAGAACTATTTTAATGTATTATAGGTAATTAGGTGTATTGGTACACCTTGTGATCTTCTCTGTCAAATTATAAGGTATGTAATGCACCATAACTTACAAGGTACACCACACAGCATCCTTCTTGACTTCATCCTATTGTACAATTTAAAATGGTAAATGTACAGGTTAATTGGACGATATCTGAGATGTTGTCTGTAACTCTGACCTTAAGTTGATTCCAAAAGGTTGAAAGCGGTGAACACGGTGGTGATACTTATAAAAAATACTCTGATGCCCAAATCAGTTTTTGACTGAATATGAAGTAAAGTAATAGTTGAAAAACGTACCTAAATATGAATAAAGTTCATACTTATATACCGTGAATGAGGTCATCATGGGCTCGTTTATGAGTCGTGTATACAATAGTCCCTATGAAATCTCTTTATAAGTTTATAAACCGTCATGACCGACATTATTGATTGCTTCCATGAGTACCTCGGAACCCAATTTGGACCGTACTGGTAAACTTGGTGAGTTGATTCTTTTGAAAATGAAAAAGTTATTATCATTGCGTGATCCCTCACAACACAAGCTATCCATTAATCATTCTTTTCTTTTATATAAAAGAATGAATTTATATAAAAGAATGAAAGGAAAACCAAAATTTAGAGCTTTTATTCGTCAAAGATGGTGACATTCGCGCTGCAAGGGTTGAGCCATGGAATGGACCCATTGGTCCCTACTATACTTTCTTTCTGATAGAACTTGCCACATCAGGTCCGGTTTGATTAAGATTGAAAATTTAAATGTCATCCACTAGCAACAATCAATAATATATATAAAGAGACCACATAAGCCTGTAGCCGACGTTACTGTCGTTTACATAAATCACACTTCACCTAAAATATTAAAATAACCTATTGTATTGAGAGACAAGTTTATTATAAGATGAGGGGAAGAAAAATAAATAGAAAGGAGAGAGAGAGAGAGAGAGAGAGAGAGACAAGGGAATGATGAGAAATGGGTAATGTTATAAAAGTTTAGGGGTCAATTTAATTTAATAGGGCTCTCTCTACATAGATACCAAACGAGTAACGGCACTTTTGTAGGTTCATTGCCCGCATACTTTGTCATTATTTCCAAAATCACAACCTTTGTTATCATCGATGATTATGGGACCTGTGTGAGAGAGGAAGTGGACATGGATCATATATAATAGATGACTCAATCTATGTGCACAAAGAATAAATACAAAATGGAAGAATGAGCAAAGGAAACTTCCGATTCATGTACAATTCATATAAACGATACAAAGAACGGCACTCACTCGGACATGTAACCTATAAACCCGCCATCACGTTTGTTTTTACTTGATTTCCTCGCTTTTTAAATTTCTTGTTGCCCGGCCTTTTAGGAGAATATTGCATCTTTCGTTTGACAAAAATGCTACAAATTAATATTTGTCAAAATTCATCAGCCAAAGTGATATGATATACTTATTAATTCTTAGATGAGTAATAAACATCGCATACCACTTTATTTTATTTATAATTACCTTAGCTTTCTATAAAATAAAATAATTAAAAACTGACTTTTTTTTCGTGAAACTTTGTTCTTGTATTAGTACAATATTTGATGATTTTTCCGATATTTTGCCAGGTAAATATTCTTTTCAATTCTTTTTTAACAATTTTTAGAATAAAATTCATCACATTTTTTTTTATCATTTTATGATCTAATATTTATCTGATACCGGAGAAACCACTGATATATTTTTAACCTATTTAAATTAGTTATTTGAGGGTATGTTGTATATAGCAAAATATTAGAATTGATTTAATTTTTCAATTAAACATTATCAAATATTATATTTGATTGTTTTAAAAAAATTTAATTGATTTTATTTATAAGTTTTATGAGATTTGCTTCTTTAGTTTTGAAACCCTGTATTAAATTTGATAGGTAGTATTTGATGAGAATTTTGATTTGATTGTAAGTTTAAACTCAATTCAAATTTTAATCATTCAAGTACTATATAATATATATTTTTTAATACTTTAAAAATTATATTAGTCACAATGAGATCTGAACCTAAGATCTCATGCATACTACTAAAACCTCTCACCATTATTAATCATAGTGCCTTCTATATAATATTTTTTAAACATAATAGTTGATTTTGAAATTAATTTAAATCTCATTTTATTTAATTAATTACAAACATAAGATTTAATTTATAAATTCATTTAAATTAATTCAAATCAAATAAAATTATTTTCTATTTTAATTAGTTCCAAACACACGTTGAGGTAATAAGATTTCGACAATGAAAATTATATATAGCAGATTAAATCAAGGGCCGGTTGTTTATCTTAAATTTATATCCAAAATTAGGTATGATTATTTCATGAAAAATATGTTTTTGTGAATGATCTCACTATTTCTTATTTTTTCACGTGGATCGAGGGTGCAGGGAATAATGCGCTTTTATCCTGTGTCCACTGAAATGCAAAGGCGATCTGTATGAAAGATCCTCGTCAATCATTTTAAGCAAAAGTTTCACTCATGTACATTTTAATGAGTATGAAGTAGCACCTATCACATGTGGGACATTCCTTGGGTTGTACCATTTGTGTGTGGCGCAAACTGGCGATGTCTCATTTTTTTTAAGCAAATAAGACTTTTTTTTACTCTTTTTTTTGTTTTTACCTTTTGGCTCTACATTTGAGTGAATAAACTATTTTTTTACTTAAAATTTCAGGTAACTACCACGTTAGTTATCTTACCGAGGTTAGGACATGCATCTAAGTTCTTTAAGTGTTTATCAATATACTTACAAATCACATACTAAAGTGACTCTCACATCAACAGTTAAAATTAAGCTCATGTTCTTTTGAGATACGAGTAATTTTCTTACCAACTATGTTAACTATATTTAGTACAAGAGAAAACTTTATTCATGACCAAAAGCACTATTTGTGCGAAATAATTCGACATATTTACAATTCTAATACATAATATTTAGACACATAATAAATTGACGGAAAAAAAATGGTTAAACATGAATTATCAATAAAGTTAATGAAATACACTTTTGTTGTGAGTGTGAATATTAATTATAAAATGTTTTAATGCTATTTTAATAAAACTGGAAACTTAAGTCACTTTAATTTTTAAAATACAAAAAATAACTTTCTAATTCTTAAAATTGTAAGTCACATCAAGTTTGTCATGCAATACATTATCAAAACTATGTTATCAGATTTTTCACTGATTTGTCATATTACATAAGGTTGTAACAACATTAATTGGGCTCCAAACAAGTTATTGCATCATTTGGGACTACTAGTGAGAGATTGTGAGAGCATCTAGAATTGAGATTTGGTCTCAAGTGTTGTTACAGCATATTTTTAGTCTTAAGTAATGCTACAATTTTATTTGTGTTCCAATTAGTGTCGCAACCTCATTTAATATAATAAATCAATGAAAAACGTGATAACATAATAAATAATGAACTAAATGATTAATTTTAACCTACGACTTAAAATTTCAAAAATTAAAATATCAATTTTAAAATTTTTAGAACTAAAATAATTTAGACTGACAGATATAAGGATAAAACAAAGATTAACTAAAATTATATTCCGGCTAAGAATCTTTCTAATTCGTACATCCTCTCCGAATCTCACTCTGCTGCATACTTTTCAATACTAAGCTCTTGTTCACCTGTTACGTAAGAAGGAAAATATCGTACCAAGTGGCATTAATTTGTGAAAGCTCAACGGTGCAATTTAAGTAGAGATAACTCATTAAATAATTCAAGTGAAAGGACAGATAAAAGGACTTACATGCATACACAAGGAAAAGAAAAATAATATTATAGTATCACATGCATGCATGAATGGCTTACAGCGGTTTATAATTATTGCTATGGTGTACATCTTTTTCTCCTCTTTTGATACAATCTTATACATCAACACATGCACGATATCACTGGGAAAAAAACACACAAAAAGAAAAAGAAAAAAAAAAAAGCCATTTCATGGTTTTATCATTTGCCGACAAAAGATCTATGAGAAATAGGCTTCCAAATCCTAATTAAGGTCCACGCAATTCCGGGCTTGAGGTACTACCGTTGGAAGAGAGATTTTTTGTGATTTGAGTTAGTGTGTGATGCTGAATATGCTCCGAGCTACTCAATAAATAATATTTCAACCTCATAAAATAGAGGATTCACCACTTATAAATAAAAGGGTTAATTATATTTTTAATTTATCATAAATTGCGAATTTTGTGTTTTATTCATCACAAATATTTTGTTAGGAAATCGTCTCTTACAAAAAAAATGTGTTAGCTTGTAGTCTTTGCTGTCCATTTGGGTCGTTAACTGCTGATGTGACAGTTACTTGGTCACATGGTAGTCACGTGTTATGCACATGACATAGGGTTAATTCAGTTTTTAGTCTCTCATAAATCGTGAATTTTATTTTTTACCCCTAATAAATTTTTCGTTAGGAAATAGTCCATCATTGATGTTTTCCTTAGAAAAGTCTCCCTCACAAATCTTTTTATTAGGTTTTAGTCATTGTCATCCTCCATTTAGGCCGTTAACTAGTGACGTTGAAGTTAGCTTGGTCACGTGATAAACAATTGACTAATTATTCAAACCGACCCACCTAAAACCTAGCCTAGGTTGAATTAATTTAAAAAAAAACAAATCTTTCTCACTTGTCCCCTCCCATTCTCTTCCCGCTCCCCTTCTCTCCCACCTCACCACCATGGCTCTCCCCTACCCACATCCGACTCATCGTTGACCCTCCTCTTCGCCGTTGAGGATCGTGATGATGATGATATTTTTTAATTTAGGGTCATGGATCACGAATCACGGGTCACAGGTAGGACTTTAATTAGGTGAGTCAATCAAGGTTTGGGTTTAGTGGTCATGTGTGTGACATGTGTTTGCCACATGGCCAAGTTAACTACTACATTAGCAGTTAAGGACTCAAATGGAGGAGGGTAAGGACTAAAACCTAACAAAAAAAATTATGATGGACGATTTCTTAACAAAAACATTTATGAGGGATGATTTTCGAAAGAAAATTTTATGAGGGGTAAAAAATAAAATTTGTGATTTATGAGGGACTAAAAACTAAATTAACCTTATGTCAGGTGCATGTCACATGATTGCCACGTGGGCAAGTTAACTGCCACATTAACAGTTGACGGCCCAAATAGACGGCATGGACTAAAACCTAACAAAAAAATTTAGAGTTCTGATTATTGTACACCAAGTTATTGCACACCTGGTGCACACCTGCGGCAATAACTACCCATGTCGCCTGCGGAACCGTCTCTCTCACCTTTCACATTTCGCGTTCTCTCTCACGACTTTTCTCCTTCAAGAGCTCTTGCAACCTAATTATTTCTTCATCTGTTCCTCTGTTTATCTTTCATTTTGTCCATCTTTATGTTCAAAGTCCATCAAATACTTTCCTCTGTTGTGTGTGTGTATATATACATATATAACGGTTATGTCATATTGTTTAATAAGGTTAGGTCTGAGTTCACGAAAAGGTTGTATCTGTTTATTTAAACTGGTTCTGTCTTAAATAACAAAAAGGTTAGGTCTTTTACTTTGGTAAGGTTGTGTCTGTTTTCACCAAAGGGTTTCTATATATGTAAAGAACGTTTAGGTCTGAGTNTATATATATATATATATATATATATATATATATATATAGAATGGTTAGGGCATGTTGTTTAATAATGTTACGTCTGAGTTCACGAAAAGGTTGTGTCTAAGTATATTAAAAGGTTGTGTTTGTTTATTTAAACTAGTTATGTCTCAAACAACAAAAAGGTTAGGTCTTTTACTTTGGTAAGGTTGTGTCTGTTTTCACCAAATGATCAAAACAAGGTGCAACTGATGAAGTTTCAAGTCGAAGGAATTAGAAAAGATGCTTCTAATTGTTTGGTTGATTTGATTTTAGTTACATTTCCTTCTTGGTTTTACACTAACTTTGTCCACAATTGAAAGACATGTTCCAGGATAGCAAGAATTATGTGTCTGAATATACACTCAAACAGATCATCCCTCACCAATAATCCTTACAAGAACAATGCCCATTTTCAAAATGTGAAACCTATTGCGATCTCTAACCACGATTTTTCGGCTAGTGAATTTTGCCACGAGCTTTATCAACGCATGACAATCGTCGCAAACCCTTAGATTTTTCACAACTCTCAATGTTGTGCATTGTTCGTAATAAATATAATTAAAAGAAAAATGAAAGAAAATACGTCAAAGAAAAAAAAGAAAGAAACAATTTCAGTTGTGAAAAGGAGGGAGGGAGTAGGGAAGATTGTTTTCGCGCCACCCAAATTTGAGCATGCAAAAATAGACTAGGTGTGCAATAGCTATATGTACAAGAATAATTTTCCTAAAATTTATAAGGGAAAATTTTCAAATAAAAAATTTATGAAAGATAAAACATAAAATTTAAAATTTATGAGGGATTAAAATAATATAACCCTAAATAAAATTTCGTTGATAATATCATTTAGAGCATATTAAGTGGGACTACATATAAGAATTTTTCCCATTAAAAGCACACACAACTCACTGAATAGCTTTTTGATTCTCAAATGGGACCAATGCAAACCTGTCTAATGTATTGTGCTCCTTGTCATGTGCAATTGCCTATGTGTCTTTGTTTGAGCTGCTAAAAGCAACATTTCCATCAAAGTGTTTTTTGTTAAAAAAATATATGATAATCATTTTTTTCCTTGTCTTTGGTATATTGGGGTTAGGCGAAGAGATGATGTTCTTGCATTTTTTTTTCATTCTTTTTCTTTTTCAGATATGATCGAACTTAAAATGCATACATGGCATAAGATTCTCATTGAGATTTTGGTTTTTTTTATTGGCGTTTGGTAAATAATGATAAAAAGAAACCTAGTTTTGGTTGAGTTGGACGTTCAATGATGGTTACTCTTTCTTTTGTTCCTTTTGTTATTTCAAAATTTGAAAATCACCCTTTTTTTAACTGTCCTCCATTGATACTTCAATTATGAAAGTGGTAAACAAAATAATGAATAAGTAAAGTGCATATACTTTTGCAACAGAACCCTGGATTCTATTGTCTCCTCCCAATATACAGATGATTTGGGACAATTGCGTGGGTTTAAAAGGTTACTCGCTTTAAAATAATCATCACTACAGTTATAATTATTGGTCACTTTAGGTGATTAAATACTTTTACCGAAGTTGATTTATTTGAATAATTTTAGAGATATTATAATAAAGTCAAAACTATTTGTTGTTTTCTTTTGATAACAAAACTTCAAATTATGGATTTTAACATAAAAAAACATAGCATCAAATCTCTTGTTCTATAATTGATCTTGTAATTATTAAATCCTCAGTTTCTGTTTTTCATGACCCTAAATATTACTCCATCTATTACGTAATATATGTTAGTCACGGTAGAGTTTTGTTTTTTATCTTTCCTTGCATGGATACAAAAACACTCTCAAATAATACTACAAGAAAATAGCGACTTAGAGGCGGTTGAAAAAGCAAGTAGCGGCGGTTCTGAACCGGCGCTAAAAGAAAGTTGTGGCGATTTTATAACCGCCATTAAATCCACGTCGGCAGACATATGGCAAAAGTTCCGTGCAACCGCTGGAATAACAATGCACTGGCAATTTGGCGGCGACTATGAACCGCCACAAAGCGTGAAATTACGATTATCACTTTATTTAGCGGCAGTCCTAAACCATCACAGAATTGAGCATTCAAAATTTTCAAAAAAAGATTGCAGTGCTTTCTAACCACCGCAATTTTTACTGTTTGGAAATTTGGTATTTTTTTACAGTGGTTAATAACCACCACTATGTATAAAATTTATTTTTTAAAAAAAAATTGGCATTAGTGCGTATACTTGTCTTTATAACTTTATTTACATTTAAAAAGAGCCAAAACATTATCGAAGGTCATTGCTTCCATTCCCTTCAAGTTCTTCTCTACCTCTCAAATTTGAGCAAGAGTAACCTATTCGCATTCAAATGAGATTACATGAGTTTTACCATATCTCCCGAATCTAAACCAAAAACAGATAGCTAATGCTAGCAATGCTTAATTTTAAGGTTCATAACCTAAATTGGGATATTGTCATCAGGTAACTACCTCCTTCGTTCCCAATTCATATGGTACACCACAAGAATGAAACTGTCATAAATATAAATATTTAGGAAAATTCTTGTACAGGATTTCATATCTTCCCCATACCAAGAATCATTCCAATGACACGAGACACAAAACTCATTCGTGCAACTGTAAGGGCTTGCTTTAGAATATCATTAAAGTCAAACTTTGCACTCATGATCTTCTTTTGTAGTTCTTCAGCATCTTCTTGTTGCATCTATATGAATGTGGTTAGTAACTGAATATTTTGTTTTTATTTTGTGACAATAATTAAAAATCTAGAAATCTAGTTTATACTTACAACTTTGTGTGCTTTCTCTACAAAAGAAAGAACATCTCCCATTCCTAATATGCGTCCTGCCATTCGATCAGGGTAGAAAGGCTCAAGATCCTCCATGCGTTCCCCTCATCCTACCAGCTTGATTGGCTTTCCCAGATACCTGCCATAATTGAACTAACCAATCAAACAAAATATAAGAAAGAGACAGCATCAGGAAAACTTGTCACTTCAAAAAGTTAACTAAATATTGCAAAGACCTCCCATGACCTGAGGGCATGTAAGAATCTATACATTCACATATTAAAGGCAGCATCAGTCAATGTTGATTTTGAAATCTAGGAACCAAATAAATGAGGTCTAGAATTTCAAAACATGACTCCAAATACAGTTTGGTATCATAGTTTATAGAAGCATATGTTTCGAATGCAAATCCTCCAACAAACCATGAGTTCTTATTATAACACTATATGGATTACTGAATTTATCTCTTCGAGAAAATTCGCAAGGAACATTTTCCGAGGCACATACATTTATTGGAGTATATCATAAATATGGATTACATTCCAAGACCGACTAGATTAACTCTTGCAATATATCATAAAATTAGTTTTCTGCCATTTTGAAGATAAACATATGACAACCATTTAGCATTAAGCAATCAAACAGACTATTTATGATTCAAAGATTCCAATAGCACTTAACTATTTTACAAAAACAGGGTGACACAATGCATCAAGTACAAGAAAAAGCAAGGATGGTATGGATAATGATTATCATTCATCAATTTATCACATTGAATAAATTAACTGGGCTAACTTTCAAGACTCTGTAGCGTTAAAAATGTTTGTATGGAATGGTAAACATTACTTAAGATGGAAAACTTCTTTGACACACAAAGCTGCTCCACCTCTTGAATCACCATCTAGCTGTGTCAAGATTGAAAGTAGTCACCAATGTTTTCCATGGAAAATAGCACAATCAGAATTTTGTACTGTCATAATATAATGAGTTATATCTGGCACAAATATATACCAAAGCTAAAGAAAAAATAATGACCATGATAACCATTAATTTAGAATCAATTCATAAATGTGAATAATACATTTTCATTTTATTCTTCACTGAAAAAAATATTTTCTTTTTACGTGAAAGAGAAAAAAATTCACTTCTGAATATCTGCTGCTTCTTATGCTGTCATTGTATGCACAACTAGCAAGACTTATGTTGGATTCAATGCCTGTTTTACTTCTTTTAACTCATCCATCATTGCTTTGTCTATCTGTATCATAAGAAACACAACCGTGATTAGTAGAATAAAATCCTTCCAATTACAAAGAGAAATCAATAAATAATTATTCTAACATTTCCAATCTGCAAAGAATTACCTGCAGCCTACTGGCAGTGTCAACAATAACCACATCAATGTTCTTCTTTTCTGCCTCCTCTAAACCTTGCTTAGCAATTTCAGAAGGTCTAATATCAGTGCCTGCTGCATAGAGAGGCACATTCACCTGAAACAGGTTAGGCCAGACTAAAAAAATAGCCTATAACAATTAATATGCCAGACACAGGCCAAAAACTAACGAGGCAGGCATGCCCTGCTCCCATCCCTAATTTCAGTGTTTAATTTTAGAGTCTTATTTTGGGACAGATTTGGGAATGATAGTAAATGTTTAATGAGTTTTTTGGTGTAGTTTTTCTTCATCGGTTTTTTTATCATCTCATGAAGTGTATTGCTAGATTTGTTAGTAATGGAAATGATTATGTTTCTTTTTAAGCTAGTTTGTGTATTGATGTTCTTGAGCATTTAACTTCATCTATTAAAATTATTTGACTGATTGAGTTCGACATTTGCCACTTAATTTCACTATTAGAAGGGTTTTCTCCATGTAGATTTCTGAGCTTTGTTATTTTCTCTTTAAATTAGTTGTTAAGTCGATCGCCAAAATTTGCAGCATATTGAGAAGCGAATTATGACTAAGAGTTCGAATCGAAACAAGTGTTGGCGACACAGATGGCAGAAACATTGGCGAGGCGAAGGTGAGCAGTCTGCAAGGGCAGTAGAGATAATCACCAAGGCCTGCTAGAGAATGGGTCGCAACAATTGCTATTCGGCGACAGAAGTTGCTAAAGAATAGTTAAGAGAGTGGTTGCGAGGGAGCACTCGTCGCGACTAAGAATCAAAGGATGATAAAAATCTTAGTGACTTGAGTATCACCAATTAACTAAGTTTCGACACGATAGTTCAATGACCAAGGTAAAAACTGTCGCAAAGATGGTAATTCATCTAAGAATTGTCACGGTCACTTCATGGTAGTAGCCTCGTATTGAGTTAATCTCGCGAAAGAATTTGAGACTTAGCAGAAAATCGTGGTATTAAGCCAGTTCTATGGAGGGAACGGTTAACAAATTTGAATACGATCAATAACCTCCAATCTGACGTGGCCACTAGAGGAAAATAACTTCTCACATTCAGAAGGTGGCACAACTGCTAAGAGGCACGATGAAGATAATCGCTGCATGTCGTGTCACACATTCAAGCGTAACCGGTCTGCATTGTGCGGACCACGATGATTGAAAGTGGTAACCTTTGACGGCTGCGGGAAGAATGGTTATTAGAAGAGGAGAGCCCTGAAACTCTATAAATACAAGGCTCCTGGACTAAACTCGAGGTGGTTTCTTGACAATCCTATCAACTCAGGTAAGTCCCCCATCCGGCAGTTAGCAGTTCTACAATAGCTCAGCATATGCCACCACTTTTTTTAATTTTATTTCCCTACTTTCCTAGGAGTAGTCGTAATCGTAACATTTTCTTCAACCTTGACACTCTTTTCTCCCCTTTTTTCACTGTAACTTGCACCACAGTCCTTCACTCCTACAATGATAGCTTTGTAATCAAAGTCACTCCGGTGACTTTTATTCGAATATATTTACATTTCCTGTTCTCGCCCTACACTTCTCTCTTACATTTACAATTCACGCCCCTGTTCTTCACCTAAGAATGCCTCAATCACTTGTTCCCATTAAACATTCTTTTGTGTAAGCGCCGGAAGGTTCCCCGAAATTATTTCGCTTGAAACATTAGCTAAGACCAATTATCATGAAGCTTGCAATTAGTGTTCATTTGGGTTGAATTTTTATTTTTATGCTACTTTCTTGATTTAAATTCTCAAAGAAAATAGATGTGGAGTGGTGATGAGATGACAGCTAAATCTGGGTTGGGGCACAGTGATGGTGAAGATCAGGATCTAATGAGAGAAATAAGAAGATTGGAAAAAATGATTGTAGTGGTGGTGATGGCAATAGGAGGGTAAATGGTATCAATATTAAAAAAAGAAAAATATTTTTTTATAATAATAATAATAATAAAACATTTCTTTTATTGGTAGAGGTACTCTGCACCATGTGATTCAAAAGATAAAGAGGGCCATATTAGCCACCACCTACCATTGCCTCAAAGAATTGAAAACCAGCTATTTTGGACACATCTCCACTTAGGATATTTTTACGAGTTATGAAGGAAAGGAAAGGGAAGTCATCAAAGGAAAAGAGAGGGAAGCAAAGGTAGGGGTTTAGAGAGTTTCCGTCAACCTTTTTCGTGAGTGTAAAATAGACGAGTGGAAGAAAACTGAGGATTTATAATGTATTTTTATAATTGAATCACTTTGAAAATAATTAAATATAATTAATACATTTACAAAAATGCTATTTTAACATTTTAATTGGGATACGAAAGTGAAATATATTAAAATTTATTAAAAAATCCCTCAATTAGGGGAACTATGAAATGGGGGTTTTGAAGGATTTTCACTACTAAAAATATGTTAAATGTTGATGAATGTTACCAACAGATATTTTTAACAAATTTAGCGACAGATTTTGTGTCCAAATTTCGCGTAATGGTTTTTTTTCAACTCTGGCCACGGAGCATGCTAGAGTTACCAACGAATAACATAGTTTGTGGCTCCAAGTGGCGGCAATTAATTACCGGCAGATATTTATTAATTTTTTGATAAAAAAAATAGATAGGACATTACTGATAGATATATTTGCCGGTAATTTATTAAATTGAAAAAAAAGTACATTATTAACTAATATATCTGTCGATAATTTATTAAATGAAAAAATTATTTAATTAATAGATAAATTATACTTGAAGAAAAATAACTTTTTATTTTGTTTAGGTTTCTAAACTTCTTTTCTAAAAAATAAGTTAAAAATAGTTAATGGATATTTAACTATATTTTAATTTAATATTACTTTTAAAATTAAAAATAATAAGTTAAACATTTTAATTCAATTTATATATATATGTGTGTGTGTGTGTGTGTGTATTAAAATAAGCACTTATGTGAATGTATCTCTAAGTATAAAAGAAAGTTTTCATAAGTTACTTTTTAAGTTAAACATTTTGTTAAAAGCTCCTTCTACATAGAGGCTTATAAATTAAGTTATTTACCTAAACAGACCCTAAGTACTTAGGGTTTAGGATTTAGAGTTTTCAAATTAATAATGTTTGCACCAACTTGATTCTATCAAAATTAATTTTGATAAAAAGTGAGTTGATATCAACGTAATTTATATTTAGAAACTTTTGTATCAAAAGTCAATATGATAAGATGCACGAATGTTGTTTGAATGATTTTAAACAAAATCACGTTTGAGCATATAATTAATTTTGTGTATATAATTACTTATGCAATTAAAAGTTATAATAATTTTCATTTCTAGTTGTTGAAATCCATGGTACCAGGAGAGAAAAGAGAGAAAATGAAACTGAATATGCAAAGTGAAATTGAGAGAATGAGAAAAGTTGTGTAACTACAAGTAGAGCAAGCCTATATATAGGCTCCTCATAACCACTAACAACTACTAACTAGTTAGCTAAACCATTAGCTAATCCTAACTATTACAATTATTAATACTTCAACTATATATTCTAATACTAGTATTATTAATATTAATATTGTAAAAATATAAATAGGCATAATATTCATAATATTTAATTATTATTGAGCATTATAAATTTCACATTATTATTACACTATAAAGTTTTGGTTATTGCAGTTGTTTATATATATATATATATATGTGTGTGTGTGTGTGTGTGTGTGTGTGTGTATGTATGTATGTATGTATGTATGTATGTATGTATTACAATATTATGACACAACAACACGTGATAGCATAGTAGCTTGAGTGCTCATACATTGTTTTGATGTCTCAAGTCGGTGAGGATTAACCTTGCACCAATATGATTAAAGGACGAGGTGAGCTACCACCAAGTCACACCTTTATAATTATAAATAAGAAAAATAATGTATTAAGTTATGTTATATACATCCAAAAAAAATAGTCCAAATATTAGCATATATAATTAGATTTAATGGTAATTATTTGATAAAAATGAAGAAATAGTGACTATAAGTTCATCCATCAACAAAGAGTAAAAATATATTCTAACTAATTTTGTGATAATGCATGATGTATGTAGAGATAATCCAAATTCCAAATAGATTCCATGGTTGGTAAAACATGGATTAATGATATTGGACCCGTGATGGTAGGTTAGTAGGACATGGGGAACCTATGAATTCGTCCCAAACTGCTGTCCATGTATGAAATTTCCTCGAAATGTTGAGTTTGTTGCTTCTAATAATAGATTTTGAATCAAATTTGATGGCTTTAGAATTGTCTCCGTCAGGAGCTTACTGTATCATTTTTGTTTTGAAGGTTTGCCAAGAACAAAAGACCATACACACACACACACAAAGAAAGTATAAATATATTCGTCGGTATTAATAAATATATTCGTTGGTATTAATAAAACTAGAAAATAATTATAAAAGTCAATTAAAATCCATCAATAAACCTTTCACGCCAAATGTTTCTAGATATTACCAACGGTTCTAGATTCATCGCTTTTTTATTGGGTATTTTTTGTGTCAAATTCATTTCGACATTTTTGACAAATTTTTCATCGAAAATCCATTAATACTACCAACGAACATCTATTAGTCGAAAAGATTTGTCGGTGCATCGCATTTTGTAGTAGGCACTGCACTAGTTGTGCTTGTATTATAACAAATTTTCACTTTATTTATCGTAAATTTAGAAGAAAACGTAACTAAATATAGATAGTTTTTTTTTTAAAATGTAGACTAAATAAGAATGCATAAAATTTAGTAAATCTCTTGGAAAGAAAGAATATAGTTTTTTGATTAACAAAAAGAAAGAATATATGCGAACCATGCAATTCATATATATATATATATATATATATATATTTTACATGTATTGGTCTATGTCATAGCTCATAACCTTGTATTGACATGAATAATGATGTGTATTGATTATTGAGCCATGAAGCATTTTCCAAAATCTAAAAAGTAACCCATCCAACAGGGTTTCATCTTTTTGGTCCTTCCTGCTGTTTTCTTTTATTTTTTGTTTGGGTGCAATCCTTCTTTGTTCTTTTATCCATAAACCTTTCTAATTTCTTTGGGCCTTAGATCCGGAAAGGTGCAAATAGCCTACTGATACTTTTGAAAGCTCCACAAAAACGTGAGGTATAGTTGGTTTTTCTCCCATATGCAATGTATGTTCAAGCCCAAAGTTCTTTTCTACTCTCTAGACCAAAGGCGTTTCCTTTTAAACACAAAATCCAATGTGGTTTTGGTCTATTCCGGAGTGGTTTTTGTCAGTAAAATCAAGCACAACTATGGTCTTTTCCTTTTTTCTTTATCTTTTGAGAGTTTAATAAACTCTTATTTTAAGAAGCACAGACACATTGTGAGATTATCGTCTCCTCATGTTTGACACATTACAAATACTAATACACAGAGACACTAATTCGAAACACGTATTGTAGATGTCTGAAAATGTCTAAATAAAAAATTTATAATTAGCCGTGTCCGAGCTATATCCGAAAGTTTTTTTAGTCGTGTCTTTGTCGTGTTCGAGTAAAAAATATTTTAAATATTAAATAATTTATAATAATATGGACCCTTAGAAAATTAACAAGTATTGATACATAAAAATATCTCGAATGTTCCATATATTTTGAAAGAGGTTTGGACCGTATTAAAAATTAGTAATTTGATATCAACGAAAATATTAGGATATTATTATAAATATTTAGTTTTATACATGTCATGTCAATGTCCTGTAAAATTTTAAAATTGGTGTCTCCATATTGCGTGTCTTATGTGCCCCCATGTTTGTGTCAATGTTGGTGCCTTTTATCTCTTTTTCAATCAAATTTTGTCATATAAATTAATATGCATGACTCTCTTTGTCAATTCGTCACCACTTTAAAATTCTGCAAATGGGAAAATTGGATTAGATGGTGGTATAGAAAAGTAGGACAACGATCCTTTAAAATGCGAACATAGCTCTTAATGGCCCTAACTTATTTGGACCAAGCTGAGGTAATGACCAACTTAGTCCCTAAATCTCAGACATCCAAAAAGACATAAAAGGTTGAGATTGTATCCAAAAAATTAATTGCAAAATAAATTAAAATTATACTTTAATAATATTTATACTTAATTCACTAATTTACCCCATACCATGTTTTAATTTTCTTATCCATGCCACTATTCTTGAACCTTTGTCCATCACCCCTTTATTTTCTGCCTTCACCTACACCGTCGCCGATTTCTCCACACCACCGCCACAAGTGTTGCCCTACCCCCACCACCATAGGATCTTGATGACAATTATCAGAAAAATCCATAAGAAAAATCAGGAGAAAAAAATACAACCATAGCAATCACAACTACAACCACATCTAACCCATAAAAATTAAAAATTTACACAAATTTTTTTTTTTGAGCTTAACAAACAAAAAAGTGATTATTTCAATAAAAAAAAAATGAATATTTTTAGGGAGCTCGACGGAGAAGATGATCGGAGCATCGACGGAGAAGACGATCGGAGCGTCGATGACGAAGAGCCTTCGCGTCCTCGACCTCTACAAACACAACATCACCAGGGTTTGGAAAATGCAATCGGGAACCATATTTAATAAATAAAAAAAAACCATAATAGATCTGGAGAAAAAACCAGAACAGATTTTTTTAAAAAACTCATTAGATATTAGAGCACGATCAATGATCTGAACAAAACATCAACGGATTCGTCGGTCGACCTTGACCATCGGGACGGTGATGGTTGCCCCAAGACCACGCTGCTTAAATCGCAATGGAAGCTTGGAAAGGGGCAAGAGCGGGGTTGGGGGAGCAGAGGGCAGTGGGACTGTGGCTAATTTTCAGTGGTGGCCAACGCGGATGAGGTATTGGTGGCAAACCTTGTTGAGCGGTGGCTGAGCAGCAGAGAGGTCGCCGACGCCGGAGGAAAGAGGTGGCGAAGGAGAGTTGCTCTAGCAGCAAAGAGGTGTGAGAGAGAGAAGAAAGAGGAGAGAAAGGAGTGACAGTTGGGGGAAAAAACAAAGAGAGGGTAAAAATGTAGTTTTGCTGAATATTTTTATTGTAATATTATCCTGATCAATTTGGTCGTTAACTTAAGGGGTAAATACATAAACATGGTTTTTACATAGTACAATTCCGGATATGTGGGGGGAAGAAAAAATTTACGGATGTATGGGAGTGGTAGATGAAATCGGTAATCGGGGGCCCGATTTTAGAACCGGGGAAAAAAGGAAAAAAAAAATAAAGGGGGGAAATAGGCCAGGGATGGGCCGATTTCAGGACAGCAGCAGAGCGGTGGCAGGGGCCCCTAAATCGGGGTTTGCTTGGCCGATTTCAGGCCCTCTGCGACGAGTCCCATCAGGCGCAGAGTGGGGGAGCACGCGGAGGGGGAGGGAGTGTAACATCCCGCTTTTTCACTGTACGGATAATTAGCGTAATAAATAATTATAGGTTAATTAGGGAGGTAAGAAAATTAAATTATTACCTTTAATTCATAAGAATCATCTTTAACCCATAAAAATAGCAGTCAAAGTTGAGGTTTCGTGACCGGCGAATTTCTCAGAGCCTTAAACCGATTTCCAGACCAATCGGGAAATAACCGTAAACATAAATATTTAATTAATTTCCTAATCATGATTAGAGAATTAATAAGGGAAATTATTAGGTAAAATATCCCTAGGAAATAGGACGTGTCACGGTAGAAAGTTCGGCGGACAACCGAACAACCGTTGTTCGCTGATGAAATTTGGCACGCAAAACAGTGTCCGTGAAAATAATCTCCCGGAGAGAAATTCACAAACACCTTTAAACATTAATACCCTTAGGTAGGTGGGAATTAGAGGATCGCGACGATACAAACGGAATATTTTTCAGACGACTGTGTGCGACGCACCGACACTGCGAACGATAAAACACGAGCGAAACGGAACCGGAATAAAATGAAATTTCAGCAGCTACAAGAATAAGGGCTGCACGTTTTTTTGAGGAGAATTTAGTCAAAAATATCCCCTAATTTAAGCTTCCAAA
>QANU01064929.1:0-20737 GCA_003254905.1 Nissolia schottii | reverse complement strand
GAAAATTAATTTAATAATTATGCGTATGATTATTTTTCTAAGAAAAATCGGGATGTTACACTGAGTGGCGTAATCATTTCACGCGGAGTAATAAATGCTCCGGCAGCTTTTGCAGAGGCGGCGCCGCTTCCAGGCTGGCTCCAGCTGGCGCATTTAATGCGGCGGCTGCAAGTGGCTCCGAGGGTACAACCGCTGAGCGGCCCTTTGTCCTGTGCGCGCTGAGCGAGCCGTGGTCACCGCTGAGCGGTCTTCACGCCTGATTGCCTCCTTTAAGCTCTTTTTCCTATTTCGCCCTTTTCTCCATTCTTTTGGGATTATTCTTCAATTAATTATGCTTGCATTCATCTTTCAAAATATATTTAAAAACCTACAAAAATGGGGAATTCATTAGATAATTCATTAAAACATAAGCAAATAAGTGCCATTTCATTATGTCAAAATTGCGTAAATTAGGCATTTATCAAGGACCACAGCCAGGAAGAGGATACTCTCAGCTCAGCCACGCCGCTTCGTCCCACGCGACTTCTCCACCGTGACGGACCTGAGCAGTGAGGAGGAGGAGCCCCTGGAGCGCCTAGGAGACTCCGAGTAGGTGGCAGATAGCAAGACCCGAGAGTAGGGATAGGATCTGTACCGTACACAAAGCGAGCAGTCCCGCTCGTGTACGTAGTTTAATTATGGTTAGCGTATTTGTATATTATTTAGCCTGATAGGTATAAATATCTGACTGTAGGAACTTATGTATAAACCTATGTATTGTAGTAAAATAGTGTGTTATGTACATTCGGGCCCCTATGTGTACGGTCTGCCGATAAAGCTCCACGCTACAGGTATGTACTCGCACTCTTTTACATTGTAGTTATGCCGCTATCCGTGATATTATTCGCATGGCCCATTATTTTCTACCCACTCGTACTTGCAAAGAAACTTCAAATTGGCCCGTATTTTCCGTAACCCTAATTTCAGTCAGTAATTTAGAACAGTAGTAGTTCGCAGAACCAGCATTCAACCACCTAGCCAGGGAAACCTATGACTTAAGCATAGGCCAACTAGCTAGGGTGTTGCAACCGTGGCCTAGGTTACAACCTCCTTCTATTCCCTATCGTGTTAACCCGGCAGCGCTCTAACCGGTGTGGTAGCTGAAACACCCTAGCTAGTTGGCCTATGCTTAAGCCATACGCTTTTCTAGCTAGGTGGTTATCTTTTGGTGCTGTGAACTATTACTGTTCTATGTTATCTTCTCAAATTAGGGTTGTTGAAAATACGGGCCGATTTGAAATTTCTTTTGTAAGTACAGATTTCTAGAAAATAATGAGCCATGCGAATAATACATCGGGTAACGGCATAATCAAGAGATAAAGGAAGTGCGAGTACGTACCTGTCGTATGGAAATCCGTCGGCAGAAGTACACATAAGGGCCCGAATATACACAACATACCCATACATTATCAATAAATAAGTTGGGCCACATCATTATATTATATATACGAGTTCCACATAATGTACATATATAACAACTAAAAAGTCTACGTGCACGAGTGGTACTACTCACTTCGCGCATGGTACAACCCTACACCTACAGCTGCTACCGGGGTCCTGGGTCCTGCCTCCTAATCTGAGTCCTCCTCCCGCTCCGTTGGGTCCTCTTCTCCTGTAGCCTCATCCTAGCTGGATAGGTCGGTTACCGCGGTGAAATCTCGAGGAACAAATTGGCGCGGTAGGACTGGAAGTACCCTCTTTCTGGCGGTCGTCCTCGGACTGGCGGAATGGACGTATCGGGTCTGTGGCTAACTCAATCTCCGGCTCCGACTCGGATGGGGGCACGTCCTCCTCACTATTGAGGTGGATGGGATTGCGGCTGCTGCTCCCGGGGCGCTCATCTATCCAGATGGGAAGCATCGGGGGGGATCCGGGTCCTCTAAGTCTCCGCCTAGGGGCCTCTCAGGCTCGTCAGGCATGCGGGCGGGTGCAAAAGTGCATGTCTCCAGGAGAGTATCCGGACGGAAGTTCCGCGGACGCGTGCAAGTAAACAACCACACGTCTTTGGTGGGCGATGATTGTAACACCCTAGCTAACTGCATACCCTCGATTAGTACGCAATGCTCACTAGGTTGTTGCTCATTTGGTGGGATTACTCATAGTCCTTTATTATCTTTCAAAAATACAAGATTAAGGAAAATATGGACCATTTTAAAACTTTTTCCCACTTGTTACTTATTTGCAAAGTATGTGCCGCGTGTGAATCAAAACATATAATACAAGCGATAGAGCTCATGGCTTATGACTGATATTCATTCATAAATATTTACATAAGCAAATGTGGTCTATCACAACATTTACATCAACAATAGAGTAATATGATAATTTACATACATGTGCCATATACATACATCAAAATACATATCTAAATACATATCAAAAAGCATGATCTTCTGCTAATCCGTCCTTGGGCCATCACTGCTCCGCAGGTAACTCCTCATATGGCTCCTCGTAGCCCTCATAGTCTTCGCCTGCTCCTGGAAGCATAAGCGAGTAGGGGGTGACAACAGTCGTCCTTAGTGGTTAACCTTAGTGGGTGGGGGTACTTCTTTACTCACTTATGAACCAGGCCGCTCAGGAGATCTCTATGTGTACATGCATACTAACATCCTACTGATTATTATCTGGCTTAAGGTCCTGAACGGCTTTATCTACTTTATTATGTGGCTGGGGATCTAATCTTTCATAGCTAAGTTCTCGTGCTCATTATCTTTACTTCGCTTACATACATAGGCTGTCTCGAGCGTTCTCTTGACGACTACAAAGACTTACATACATTATCATATACTTATGCATCACATACTCATTCATCATATACTCGTGTAACTCATTCATCATATACTCATGCTTGGGGAACATGGGGATCTCTTACGCATACCGGCTCACCCGGGTTAGCGTCCTTCTTGGTACATCCGCCCCGTGCTCATGTAGCTGTGGCCTATAGCTCCAACCACTTCTGTTCCCAGCTTGACGACGACCCGGCTGCGCTCACACCAGAGTGGTTGCTATCCACCGAAGGGGTCTGTGACCATCATCGCCAATCAAGTGGGGTACCCTTCCTACAGGTAGTGAGGTGGGGGTCCATACCCTTTTGACGTAACCAAGCGGGGGACTCATAGCTTATCATCATATCTCATCATATCCCATCATATCTCATCATCATGGCATTAACCTCATTGACCAATCCGCCTTTTTGGGACTGGTGAGGTAGCATCATTGACCAATCCACCCTTTTGGGAATGGTGAGGGGCGTGTCCGTAGACGTGCCAAGAGACAGGACTCCTATCATATAACTACATACTTATTCCCTAGTGTTCAATTATAATCTTTACATATTAGGTGATTAACCTCTAGTTTTCTAAGGTCGTCCTAACACTTAAATGACAACCCTGTCCTCATGATGCATGACATTATAATCATTCTAATCATAAATCCTCTACATGCAATGTTCCACATACATCATCATAAACATACTTCATGCAATCACTCAGCTTATTAATTGTTGGAACTGTGTGCCCAAGACAATTTTCATAAACCTTATTTTTGTAAAATAACTAAGTTTCAGGCCGCTCAACGCCCATGTGGTCCGCTCAGCGATGTTGAAAGCCTATTTGCACTTTCTCCAATCTTAACACAGCTTCAGTTTGTCACACTGTGCTAATTTTGTTGAAAGCTCTTTTTACACTTTCGTCGTCAAATTAAATATATATATATATATTTATATATCCTTCTTTACGGCATTCAGATTCACGAGGAATCCAATTGCAGTATAGGCGGGTATAGTCGAATCCACAGAGAGTTGCAAAAATACCATTCTTGAGTTTAATTAATTAAACAATGGAGTGAAGGTTTGATAATTTTGATATTTAGATAAACTAAAGAAAATAAATAAGATGAAAATAAAGATGCAACAAATCAGAGGTAGATCCAGAGCTTGTTGGGAATTGAATCATATCATAGTTTCATGCATCCATTAACTTATCACACAGAATCATCATTTCATTGATTGACCGCCACCAGTTCTTAACTTGTTCATCGCTTTCGCGCATGAAAAGATCACAGGTTTCCTTTGTTAAACTGTCGCTTTCGCACACGAGCTTAACAAAGTATGCCAGCATTATTCCAGATGTTAAAACGGGTAATCTCCATTCCAGTTACGGCAAGAAGATTAGATGAATTGATTTAGGTCAGACTCTAATGATTGTAACTTTCGTTCACAACTTTCGAGCCTAGAATCTAGTTAAGCATAGCAATATTGATCTTAACTTGGTTACGACTTAATTAGCATAACTTTCATTCATACAAGTAAGTCCCAAATCAAGAATCAAAACACTAAACAAGAGCTAGCATTAAGTATAAAATCATTCAAGCGAATCATAGAAAATGATAGATTCATAAAGCAAAAGTTACATGCATATAATCATACTACAATATTCATCAAAATCCCAATAACAAGAGGATTAGGAATCCATCTTACAAGAGAATCTCAGAGGCAAGGTTTGGACGCTTACCATGACACGTTATCACGCTATCATGACGGCGTCGTCTGTGCTTCCTTGATCTCCCGGCTCCTTCACAGGCCTCCTCTTTATTGCTAAACTAACCTAAGGTTTGAAGTTCAATAGAAAATGTAAAAGAATGAACTATGGGTGGAAGATGGAATGATGGAAGATGTCCTCATCAATGGCACGACCTCCTCTATTTATAGGCAAAATCTGATGGCCATCGCTCAGCGGTTTGGGTACCACTGCTGAGCGATTTGGTCTTAGTCGCTGAGCAGCCAGGCTATATCGCTGAGCGGCTTATCATTTCACGCGTCTTATTAAATGCTCCGGCAGCTTTTGCAGGGGCCGGTCCGATCCAGCTGGCGCATTTAATGCGGCGGCTTGGCCGCTCAGCGGTCCTTTGTCCTGTTGTGCGCTAAGCGAGGATTCGTCACCGCTGAGCAGTCTTCACGCCTAATTTCCTTTTTTAAGCTCTTTTTCCTATTTTGCCCTTTTCTCCATTCTTTTGGGATTGTTTCTTCAATTAATTATGCTTGCATCCATTTTTAGAATATATTATAATCCTACAAAAAAAAATGGGGATTTTAGTTAGATAATTCTTTAAAACATAGGTGAATAAGTGCCATTTTAATAGTTGAAAATTGCGTAAATTGGGCACTTATCAAGCGGTCCCTGAAACTATCCCCGTCCCTAAACTCTTTTTCAACTCATTTTTCAAATCAGACTTCAGGCCGCTCAGCGGTGCCTGATGGTCGCTCAGCACCCTAGAGTCCATGTGTCAAAAAATGTTTTCTATTATCTTCGCTCAACAGAGTCCAGTCCCGCTCAGCAGTTCATGAGTCCACTCAGCGGTACCTAGGCGAAACTAAAACCTGCACCTTTGTTTTTCTTACTTTCTTTCCCCCTTTTTCCCATGGACCTTCTTGAGGTTTTCACACATATTCCAACCATTAAAATCCTATCTAGTCCAGGTCACAAGACCCTTCAGAATCACTCCTATACCCTAGCATAACACTTCTAACATAAACCACCATAGTTCACATAATCATTAGCATCAAACATAAGCAAACATAAGCTCCAAGGAGATGAGCAAACCAAGTTTACCCACTTTCTTGGGGCTACAAAGAAGGTTGGAGAGGGTGGAAGAGATGTAGGATCCCTGGGTGTATAGCCTCCTGAACCGGTCTCTTGATTTCGACAGTGTTCTGGAACCGAACGATTTTCTGGCAGAGTTTCCGCACCCTTACAATTTTTTTGTGAAAATTTCTGAATGGGAGGGGCTATTTATAGCCAAGGATCTGCCCCCACATTTACCCTTTTGCCCTTTGCCAAAATTACCAAAATGCCCTTTTTTATTTTCTTTAATAATTAATTAATTCAAAAGATAATTCAAAGGTCAAATCAATGAATAGTAATTGAATTTTATAATATTTTCCCTCAAAATCTGAGTCAATCACATGGTCATTGCAGGTGTGGGTCCCATTCGATCTCGTTTCGCTTGTTTTTAGTCGTTCGCAGTCCCGATGCGTCGCGCACGGTCGTCCGAAAAATATTTCGCTTATACCGTCGCGATTCTCTAATTCCCCTTAACCTAGGAATAATCTCCACTCAAAGCATTTGTGAACTTTTCTCTAGAAGAGTATTCTTCACAGATACCTTTGACCCGCTGTCTCTCGATGGTGTCCGAATAGGACCGTTCCGCTGGCTTTTCCGCGATCGCCAAAGCTTCTTAGTAGCTGTTTGGGGTTGCTCTAAGGGTTTTATGATCTTTCCTCCCTAAGGTATGGTTTCCTGAGACTTAAGGCCCTCTGCTCAGTTCTACTGGTTAAACGGGCCCAAACGGGGCTGTTCTAGTGTCTGCGGAATTATCCGAAAGTTAGCGGAACTCCGTTTTTCCGACTGTTTGATTTTCTCCCCAAAGTCTAAGGTCATGAGGAACTATTTGAGTGTCGTCAGAATTTTGTGAAACTAAACAGATTAATTTCTGTTAATTTCTGCATGTTAACCCCTACTGGGTGCTCTACGAACAGTTAATTAAGGAAATTTCTACTAAGAAAGGAGCGGGATGTTACAGCAATGCCATGTCTGTGAACTGGAATCATACACGAGTGGGGATAAGAGCGACTTCATTCTTAGTGGAAACTCGGTGTGGCTCCTATAGTTCAATTACTCGGGCAGAGTCCAGGCCACTCAGGAAAACCTCTACGAGTCATACATACTAACCTCCTACCTGTTATTATCTTATACCTACATCCTGAGTAGCTTTACCTAAGTTACTAGGCGTTTGGGTTTACTAATCTGGTCATTACTTAGGCTTCGTACTCATTAACTGTACGTTGCTACTAAAGGCATACTATTCGTCTTGGGTCATTCCCTTAACGATACATAATGCATAACATATATAAATGCACACGTACATACCTGCACACACACTGACATACATATAGTCATTCATTCAGACTTGCATGTAACTACTGACTACATAGTGCATGGGGAAATCTGGGAATCTCTTACGCATACCGGCTCACCCGGGTTAGCGTCCTTCTTAGTCCTTTCACCCATGTAACCGTGGCCTAGGTTACAACCTCTTTCTTGCCACTATCGTATCGACTCGGCGGCGCTCTTTACCGGTATGGTAGCTAACCATATAAGGCTCATAGGAGGAAATTATCGAATACAATAGGTGCAACCATCCCCCTAACAGGAACGGTGAGGGACCAGCCCTTGGGCGCGATCAGGCGTGGACACGCTTACATTTCCCATTCGAGCCGAAACTCGCCCAATGGCTCCAGAAAATTTACAGGACCCCAAAACTTAAACCTTATCCCTAAGTCCCTGAGGGTTTGGAGGTTTAATTCCCCACCCCCGGCTTTCTTAATCCCTCTCGACCGTTCTCGACGGCGTGGCCAACGAGCTTTCCGGATCGAAAGAATTCGGGATGTTATAGTAGCTAACCATGTAAAGCTCATAGGAGGTAACATCGACCACTTGGACTCGATCAGGCATGGACACATAGGTCGGGCCTTGGACTCGACCACGCTTCTCTGTACTCTTCTCTTTACTAGGGTCCCCCTTTCTTTCCTTTCTTTCTTCAGGCCTTGGCCTGTTCTCTTTATCTCAGGCCTTGGCCCGTTGCTATCGTGATCAGGTATCTCTACATGCGTTGCTCTTGACCAATCCAGCTTGCCGAATTGGTGAGGGGCTGATGAAAGCTTTTTACCGCAATAGGTTTGTACTCTCGTTAATTTAAAATATCCTTTTAAAGCTTTCAGATCCTTGAAGGATCCAATTGCAGTAAAGTCGGGTATTATCGTATCCACAGAGATTGTGATTGAAATGACGACCTTTGATTGATACTATGTTAAGCTTGTAAAAGGTGATTGGTTTGTTTAAATAAAGAAACGATAAAATAAAATACAAGGCGATTAATGAACTTAAGTTTAGGCAGGTAAGAAATATGTTGGGATTTGAATTGTAATATTACTNCTCAAGTTAAAAATCAAAGTACTAAACAAAAGTTAGCATTAGGTGCAAGATCAATCATAAAAACCATAGAACTACATAGAATCATATTCATGAATTTAAGACGGATACATAAAAGCAATAAAACGCATCAAATCCCAACAAAGAAAGAAGTTAGCTATCCATTGTCATGGATAGGTACAACTTACAAGGGTTTAAAGCAATGGTTGGTTGAGAAGAGAGGTGAAATGCTTCCACACGTCCACCACGGTTCACAACCGTTTTACAATCCGGCAGCACTTCCTTTATGGAAAGCTTTAAAACCCTAATTTCCTACCTAAACCTAGCTTATGGAGGTGTAAGAAATGGAAGAGAATAGGTGGAAATGGGTGTAGGGGAGAGGGGATGGATTATCCTTTCCAATAGCCTCGGCCTCCTCTATTTATAGGCAAAAATTGGCCTCCATCGCTCAGCGGTTTGGGTGTCATCGCTGAGCGATTAATTCTTTATCGCTGGGCGGCGGCGCGTAATCGCTGAACGATTGTACTTTGCATTAAATGCTCGGCAGCTTTTTGCAGGCGGTGCTGACGTGTCGCTCTGTGATTGGCTGGTCCTAGTTGGCTCCAGCTGGCTCAATGATGGTACCGGTGCAAGTGGCTTGCCGACTTACTGTCGCTGAGCGATACAAGTATATTCGCTGAGCGATTTATCCTTGAGCGTTGAGCGATTACTTGTTGTTCGCTGAGCGATTTATGGTTTTTTCGCTGAGCGATTCTTTTCCTTCGCTGAGCGATGCCTTCGCCCAGAATCTTCGTTTTAAGCTCTTTTCCAATTCTGCCATTTTCTTCCCTTCTTCATGGGTTTATTCTTCAATTAACTACTTGCATCCATCTTCCAAAATATATTGTAAATCCTACAAAATAAGAAGAATTCATTAGTTAATTCGTTTAAAAACATAACAGATAAGTGCCATTTTGATAAGTCAATTTTATGTAAATTGGGGACTTATCAGGGGCATGTCTATAAGACGTGCCAAGAGAATAGGGATCTTCCTAATTATATAACTACATACTCTGACTAAGGTCGTCCGAATCCTTGGTGATCGGAGCCTTTATACACTGCTTTATTCATGAATACCTCTAGTTATCTACAGTCGTCCTAACTCATATGACAGTCATTTCCTCATGATGCATGCTTTCATGTACAATAATAGGCATACCCGCACTCATTGGATCCCTTAGAACCACTAAAGTCTCAAGTCCTTCAGGTTTCATTCGAATGGCTAGGGTTACATTCGAATGAATTCCTGCGAATTCTTTCATTCGACTGACCTGGGGATTCAATCGATTGAAATCCTAAGATTTTCTTTCATTCGGCTGAATAAGAATTCAATCGATTGAAAACTCAAAATTTTCTTTCATTCGACTGAAAACTCTTTCAATCGAATGAAAGCTTATAAAATTTACTCTTGAGACTTCAGTTCTCATTTTCTGCAGAAACGTTCAAAGTTTGCTGCTCCTAGGGTTCCAATCAGAACAATTATGCATTTCATTTGCTAAAATCTCCCAAAACCCTCTTTACCCTATAATCCCTCAAACTTCTACTTAACAATGGTATAGTCAAATATACACAAAAACAAATATACAATCATAAATTAAACCACATAGACAGTGGGCTTAGGGTTACCCACATCAAACGACGATTCTGATTCGGTAGCTACGATGCCGGTAATTTCTGGATCGCGTGAGTGTGCTCTGGGGATTTTTCTGGGATTTGACGGAGTAATCGCGATGTGCACGAGCAGGACTGGTGTTTGTGAAAATGGACGAAAGAGACGTAAAATCTCTGAAGGTTAAACGACTATTTATAGCCTTAATTTCCTTTTTCCTTTTTTCTTTTATTTACTTTTATTTTTACTCTTGTTATTATTATTATTATTATTATAATTTACTTATTTATTACCTTCAACAGAAGGTGCTTAATGGCTCCCTGGCCGGTTCCGCTCTCGTTTGATCGCGTTTTGTCCAAAATCTCTCGCACCTGGTTCTCCCAAAAATATTCCGGACATATACCGTCGCGATCCACTAATTTTTCTTATCGTTCCAGTGGTTTTCACTCAGGGATCTCCAACTTTCTTACTGTGCCAAGAAATTTCACGAGCATTTCCAGTATCCCGAAAAATTCTCGTTCGAACTGAAACTTGACAAAAAGCTTCGGCGAACATCCGGGAGATAGCGAAGCCTAGTCCTAACTGCCCATCAGAGGGGTTAGGGGCAAAATCCCACTCTCTCACTCTCTCGGCCGGTCTTCAATTACCCTTAAATTACCATTAGCCGTCTATTTCATGGATTTTCCGTACGAGGAAAAGTCGGGATGTTACACTATAGGTGAAGATGCAGTGTCTCCACAACAAAAAACTTGAGTAAAAATTCCAACACTGAGTGGAACCATGAGAGCTTTGAAGGAGATTAACAACTGTAGCTTTACTAAAGGGGTCTCTATTTATAGGGAGACAAAACTCCCTCCCCAAGCCACCTATGTCAGTGGGGGTCAAACTCAACGCACCATTGCATCGCTCAAAATAGCATTGCAAGTTGCAATGCTATATCTTCACCGATGCAATGTTGCACTGCTCCCTTATCGCTGCAATGACCCTCTAAAAAGGGTCATCACAAAATCTACATGAGTAAAATTTATACAAAGGTAATCGTTCTAGTCTAAAACATCAAGTAAATTGCTTCACCAATCCAGTAGCCGTGAGCCTCCGCTATGTTCACTAACATTTTCAACTCACTTATCTTTTTATTAATATCTTCTAGGGTTAATTAAGTTTTTAATCCTGTAATTTGGGAAAATTTGGTTTTAGTCCCTCTGTGTAAGTTTTAGTCCCTGAAAAATAGCAAAATTTGGTTTTAGTCCTTGTTAACGTTGGATAGGTAACGGTGCTGACGTGGCGCTTGACGTCACTAACGTGGCTTGACACGTGGACGCACCACGTAGGCGGAGCCCGTCTTTTGGCCCAACCCAGAACCCGACCCGACCCGTTTAAAAAAAATTTAAAACCCAAAACCCAAAATCCCCAAATCTGCAGGCACCCCACTACGCACCCCCCGACCCCCACCGCATCGCCTCCGGCCAGCCGCCACCTGAAACACCCTAGCTAACTGTTTACTCGTACGTAGTAAACAAAGCTCACTAGGTTGTGGTCTACTTGGTCGGAATACCTTAGTCCGTAGTTATCTTTTGAAAATAATCGTTGCTCAAGAAAATAAGGACCCATTTTAAACTTTTGCTTGTATCACATCAATACTAAAATAGAGCCATGCGTTGGAATAAAACAAATATAACAATGCGGATAACATTATCATAATTAGAATCTGTAGTATACATCCAGTGGGTCCACCATACAAGGTCACATAGTATTAGATATACATAATATGTACATAGATCAAAATATCAAATACATAATCCAGAATACACAGCATCAAAATACAAGGACTACTGGAATGCTACTCAGTATGTCCCTGGCAAAATGTAAATGTCTAACTATCTCCTAGCCGCTCATGGCTCAGCTGGCGGCTCATCTGCATCCTCAAAATAGGACTCATCATCTTCTGTACCTGAAGTCATAAAACAGTGGGAATGAGAACGGTAGGTTCTCAGTGGAAATAACTTTAGTTCCTGAGTCTCGTATCAGATTATGTCGGACTTCAGGCCGCTCAGAGATCTCTAGTGAACATACATACTAAAGTCCCTACCATTTATTATCTGGCCTATCTGAACGGCTTTATTTGCATTAATATGTGACATGGGAACTACTCTTGTTTACTACATTCTCGTGCTGATTAACATTTCGTGAAATCCGTCTCAAGCGTGCTCTTGACGGTACGGCATAACAGCAGATCATACATTCCAATCAAACTGAATAACAGCATATAATCAGAGTACATTCAGCATAACAGAATCATCGGAGTATGCATCACATAGTCATCCAGAGTAAACATAACAGAATCAGCAGAATATGTGTAGCATAGTCAGCAGCATAAACATGACAGAATTAAACATGCCTAACAGAATGTAACAGCATAACAGAATATAACAGCATAACAGAATAGGTGTTATTCCCACCATAGTAATGTCCTCTGTTGACACTAGTATGACGGAATAACCTCACACCCTCAGTATAGGCCGACACTGTCTGGACCTTACTGCGGTGGGCTTCCACCTGCCGTGTGCCCCCTCGGGACCCCTCGACAGTGGGCGGATATTGTACCCCCACCTAAGCTTGCCCCCTTTCGACAATGCATAGGCGTGGTAACCGCACACCTCCAGGTATGCCATATCGACACCACCTGTGGCGGGCTTCCACATTCAGGATGCCTCGACCTCCTGAAGTGGGATCATAGTGGCTCACGTGATCACGGCCTGTTCAGCATGTGGCATATAGCCAATTTCAACATTGGGCATTTGCCCTGTTTCAGTATCATTGGGCATTGGCCCCTTTTTTTTTTTCAGCAGCATTGGGCATTGGCCCTTTTCAGCAGCATTGGTACCTGCAGCATGGCATACTGGTTCCCTATGGTTCATTTCAACATCTTTACTTATCTCAGAGTTAATTATCATGTCTTTAACTAGGTGTATCATGAATGCATGGAATACTACAGATATCATCACATATTACGTGACATATACATGTTTAGTACATTTCCTATATTTACAGCATTTACATTCATACAATTCATCTACGATCACAGATATAGCATCAAATACTAGTCCATGAGCCTCAAGAGGGTGCCATAAGCTTTCTCTAGTCTCAAGCCGCTCAGCGAAAACTGATGTTCGCTCAGCTGTTTGAACCTCTGCGCTCAGCGATAGAGGTTGTATCGCTCAGCGGTACTGACCTCATCGCTCAGCGGCTGAAACTTTCTCGAATTTTCGTCTACCGCCTTACATAAAAATATCTTTTTTCACTTTCCACGTGGGCTTCAGCTCGCTCAGCGGTGCCTGAGCCTTTGCTCAGTGGCCCCTGTGTGAGAGCTGAAAATCGAATTGCTCTTCTCTTCCATTTTCTTCCCTTAGCTTCCATGGAACCCTACTTGAGTTTTACACATAATTCAAGCACAATAATCATATCTAATCCAGGTCACAAGACCCTTCAGAATTGTCTTCCTAAGCCTAGCATCAATTCTAGCATATATGTTCATAAATTCAAGATTCACATGCATACACATACAAACACATAAAACTCAATCACCATCAAAGAGGTGAGGAACTAGAGTTACCCACTTCCTCAAGGACTTGTTGATGCTAGAAGGAAGAGGAAATCAAGCCTTGCTTGCTTGTTTGAAACCTCCTTGACCTAAAATGAAATTTTTAACATAATTAGGGCAACATAGGTTATGAAAGCTTGATTCTTCACCAAGGGATGAAAACTCACCAACTACTCTTGATTTGCCTTCCTTATGGACTTAGGAATGAATTATGATGATGAGATTGAAGCTTGATGGCTTGCTTGAACTTTTCTTTGTCACGAAAAGTGAAAACCTAGATTATGGAGATTAGGGTTATGGAACTTGGTTTCTTGGATTCCACTTGAAGAGAACTCTTAGTCTTGATGTTAGCTTGCCTTCTTGATGTCTTTAGGAAGGAATTATGAAGATGGAAAACAAGAATTATGGTTGAACTTTGGTGGAGCTTTGGATGGCTTTAGGTCTTAGAAATTTTGGAAGATGAAAATGAAAGACTTTTGAGTGTTTTGGGTGTGTATTCGGGCTTCATGGGGAAAAGGGGCTGCCGTGGGTTTTTTTCTTAGTCCATGGCCATGTATATTTCCTATTTTGCCCTTAGTGTGTTTTAGGTCATGTTTGTTCATTAATTATTTATGTCCAGACGTCCTAAAAATATTCCGGACACACCGTTGTGACCTATTAATTATCCTTGTTAATATTTAAACCTTAGTTGACATATTCTTGCATTTAATTTCATATTAATATACTTTACAGACTCCTGTGAGTTGTGAGGAAATTATGCTAAAACCCTAATTTCGATCCAAACGTCACCGGACGTCACGAGATCGCGGAATTATTATTTTAGCTAATATTACAGAGATAAAATTTAATATTTGAATTTTATTTCATTTTTATCTCACCGTTTCCTTCTTATTATATTTTTAATTCTTTCTTAGACAGCATTTTAACTGAAGGGAAAAAGTAAGGTTGTTACATTCTACCCCCTTTCGAAAAACTTCGTCCTCGAAATTGAAAGATAAGGATAGATCCATACCTCTCAGATTAACTCCGGATAAGCTTGCTTCATATCCGCTTCTAACTCCCATGTGTGCTCTTCTACTTCTCCGTTCATCCATACCACTCGTACCATAGGAATCTCATTGTGCCTCGTGTGACGAACTTTATGATCAATGATCTTTTGTGGTGTCAGCGGTAAAGACAAATCTTCTCTCAACTGTATCTGTTCTGGTTGCAACACATGGTCGGGGGATGCATAATACTTGCGCAACTGAAAGACATGAAAAACGTTATGGATATTGGCAAGATTCGGTGGAAGAGCTATCCGGTATGCTACCGGTCCAATACGATCTAGAATCTGGAACAGTCCGATGAATCGGGGGTTCAGCTTCTTGACCTTCAATGACCTCCCAATACCTGTTATCGGAGTAACCTTTAGGAAGACATGATCTCCCTCTTGGAACTTAAGCGTCCTCCTCCGGTTATCTGCATAACTCTTCTGCCGACTTTGCACCGTAAGCACTCTTTTACGCAACAACTTCATTAATTCTTCTGTCTCTCAGGTCTCCTCAGGACTTAGACAACGATACTGCCTGCTGTCGTTCCAACATAATGGCGACTGACATTTTCTACCATACAATGCTTCAAATGGAACCATACCAATGCTAGCTTGATAGCCGTTGTTGTAAGCAAACTCCACGAATGACAATATTTCCTCCCAGTTTCCTGGTGTATCTAGTGCACAAGCTCTCAGCATATCTTCCAAGGTCTGAATAGTACGTTCGGACTGACCATTAGACTGAGGGTGATATGCAGAACTCAAGTGCAACTGCGACCCATATGCTTTCTGAAACGCAGTCCAGAATATGGAGGTAAATCTGGGATCCCTGTCTGAAATAATAGAAGATGGTACTCCATGCAACCTTACCACCTCCTTGATATACAGTTGTACAAGCTTCTCCAACCAGTAAGTCATCTTGATTGGGATAAAGTGAGCATACTTAGTCAATTTATCCACAATTACCCAAATGGCATCAACTCCAGTCCGGGTACGTGGTAAACCTGAAACAAAATCCATGGCTATGGCCTCCCACTTCCACTCTGGAACTTTTGGAGGATTCAGCAGCCCTGGTGGTTTCTGGTGTTCAATCTTTACCTTCTGGCAAACCAAGCACTTTTGTACCCAGTCCTCAACATCTCTTTTCAATCCTGGCCACCAAAACATATGCTTAACGTCATGATACATCTTGGTAGTACCTGGGTGCATCGTGAATTGACTCTTACGAGGCTCCTGCAAAATATCCTCTCTTAAGCTGCTTTCCTTAGGCACACAGATGCGCCCGTCAAATCTCAAGATCCCATCAGTATCTGTAGTCGCCTCTTTGATCTTACCTTCTCCATCAGCCTTGCAAAACTTGCACCAAGCATCCTCCTGACAATTCTTCTGAGCCTCCACGATTCTGTGCTTAAAATCACTACTGACTTGGAGAGGGTACAATGTCAACCTGTTATGCTGACGTGCAACAGTCAGATTAAGATCACGAAACTCCTCCAATAATTTCGCTTCCTGCACCATCATATGAGCCATCTGCAAAGACTTCCGGCTCAAAGCATCAGCCACTACATTAGTCTTCCCTGGGTGATAATTGAGATTGAAATCATAATCCTTAAGGAATTCGATCCACCTCCTCTGACGCATATTCAACTCATTCTGATCAAACAGGTACTTCAGACTTTTATGATCTGAAAATACCTCAAATCGAACTCCATACAAATAATGTCTCCAGATCTTCAATGCAAACACTACTGCAGCCAACTCTAAATCGTGTGTAGGATAGTTTACCTCATGCTGCTTCAACTGTCTCGAGGCATAAGCTATCACTTGACGTCACTGCATTAGCACACAACCTAGTCCAACACCTGACGCATCACAGTATACCTCAAAAGGTTCCTGAGGATCAGGCAATACAAGCACTGGAGCAGTGGTCAACCTCTCCTTCAGCTCGCAGAAACTTCTCTCACATTCTGCGGACCAAATCATCTTTGCCCCTTTCCTTGTCAGCATCGTCAACGGCAAGGCAATCTGTGAAAATCCCTGAATAAACCTCCAGTAATATCCAGCAAATCCCAAAAAGCTCCGCAGCTCGGTAACTGAAGTGGGTCTCTCCCAGGTTCTAACAGCTTCTTCAACCTTACTAGGGTCCACTGATATGCCTTGATCTGAAATTACATGGCCCAAAAACTGCACCTTCTTGGCCCAAAACTCACACTTGGAGAACTTGGCATACAATTGCTTCTCCCTTAGAATCTCCAGTATTATCTGCAAATATTTAGTGTGCTCTTCTTCACTCTTTGAGTACACCAGAATGTCATCAATAAAGACAATGACACAATCATCCAGATATTCCCGGAAAATCCTATGCATATAATCCATAAAGATCGCGGGAGCATTCGTCAAACCAAAAGACATTACTATAAACTCATAATGTCCATACTGAGATCGGAATGCCGTCTTAGCTATATCCTCCTCCCGTACTCTAATCTGATGATAGCCAGACCGCAAATCAATCCTTGAAAAGATCTTAGCATCCTTCAGCTGATCTAGAAGATCATCGATCCTAGGCAATGGATACTTGTTCTTAATTGTCATTTTGTTCAATTGCCTATAATCGACGCACATTCTCATAGTGCCATCTTTCTTCTTCACAAATAACACCGGTGCTCCCCACGGTGATGCACTTAGTCGTATGAACTGTTTCCCCATCAACTCTTCTAGCTGCCTTTTCAATTCATGCAATTCCAATGGAGACATACGATACAGTGCAATGGAAATAGGTCCAGCACCAGGCACCAGATCGATAGAGAACTCTACTTCCCGCTTCGGTGGAAACGCCGGAATATCATCAGGAAATACATCTGGGTAATCCCGAACCACAGGAATATCCTTGACTTCCTGCTTTGCAACTACCACTTCCGACGATGCAAAGAAAACACAGCCTTGATCTCTTAACTGACAGAAATAGAGAATTGGCAACTCCTCCTCTGAGGCTACTGAACTGGTAACCATAGAAGGAAAAGTAACCAACTTCTTAGCACAGTCGAGAACCGCCTGGTTAGCATTCAACCAATCCATCCCTAGTATCACATCCAGACCTACTAGGGGAAGACAGATTAAATCAGCCACGAACTCTCTTTCCTGCAGCTGAAACGGACAACGCAGACATACTTGACACGTCTTAACTGGCGGTGCAGTAGGTGTAGATATAGCAAGGGTATACGGTAGTGTCGTAGGAGATAACTGTAACTCCTTCACACTATCGTAAGAGATAAAGGAGTGTGACGCTCCAGAATCATACAAAACAATCAAGGTCTTCCCATAAATAGTACAATTACCCAAAATCAGACCTTCTTTCTCCTTAGCTTCCTCAGCGGCCATAGTGAATACTCTACCTTGACGTAGGGTAGGCGGCGGCGCTACCGGACACTCTCTGAAAAAATGGCCTGTCTTGCCACACCTGAAACAAACTCCCTGACCTACCAAACATTCTCCGGAATGCCCCTTGCCACACTTTGGGCAAGGTGTACGTGGATCTGCTCGCTGTTGGGTCTCCGGCGTGCTCCGACTCGGAGTACCTGATGACGGAGATCTCATTGCCGGAGATCCTGCTCCTGCTGGCCCTGCTCTGGGCTGACTCTGCACTCTCCCTGATCCTTGCTGGGGCCTCGGTGGATACTGACCTCGGCCTCGTCCTGCTGCTGCTGCTTGAAACAGTCCCCGCTTCCTCGGTTCGCTCTGGGAACTGCCAGCACCGTCAAACCTTCTCTTGAATCTGTCACTTCTCACTTGAGCTAGATCTCTATTGGCTTCCTCCTGAGCCAAGCAAGTGTTCACCAAGGTGGCATAATCACGGACGCCTGCCACATTCAGAAATACCTTCAACTCAGGTTTCAGACCTCGCTGGTATTTAGCACATTTCCAGCCTTCACTTGGGTTCATCCTGTACATCGGTGAATATCGGCAAAGTTTCTCAAACTTCGTCGTGTACTCGGTCACTGTCATTGATCCCTGTTTCAGTTCCATGAATTCTGCCTCTTTCCTATCCTGCAACTCCTGTGGGAAATATTTGTCCAAGAACAGCTCCTTGAACCTGTTCCACGTCACCGGATCCACATCTCGCTCAAATTGGGGCTTGGTTGTATCCCACCATTCGCCCGCTGCTCCCTCTAGCTTCCGGGAAGCAAATTTGACCTTCTGCTGTTCCGTGCACGGGATATCCTCAAAGATCTGCTCCAATTTCCTAAGTCAGCCATGAACTACCTCAGGATCCATCACGCCTTCAAATATTGGTGGATTGGCGCGTGAAAAATCCCGGTACTTCGTGGCCTCCAGCTCCTGCGCTATCTGAGGTGTGTTGCGTTGGGCATTGGAAGCAGCCATCAACGCCGTAGCCTGGGCTATCTCCCGCAGAACATCTGCAAGTTCTGCAGACTCAGGAGTACGCTGTGTATTGTCCCTGCGGGGTGGCATATCTAATATGTCGTACCTGCACAGTTTCGAGGTGATCAGTCTCAAGAAAGGCAAGTACACAGGAACTTAGCACATACCACTTAGCTGAAACATACACCGTAATCATGCCCGAAAGCATAGTGCAGCTCAGTCCTCAGGCTCTTTTGGACCAAACTGCTCTGATACCAAATGAAACACCCTAGCTAACTGTTTACCCGTACGTAGTAAACAAAGCTCACTAGGTTGTGGTCTACTTGGTCTGAATACCTTAGTCCGTAGTTATCTTTTGAAAATAATCGTTGCTCAAGAAAATAAGGACCCATTTTAAACTTTTGCTTGTATCACATCAATACTAAAATAGAGCCATGCGTTGGAATAAAACAAATATAACAATGAGGATAACATTATCATAATTAGAATCTATAGTATACATCCAGTGGGTCCACCATACAAGGTCACACAGTATTAGATATACATAATATGTACATAGATCAAAACATCAAATACATAATCCAGAATACACAGCATCAAAATACAAGGACTACTGGAATGCTACTCAGTATGTCCCTAGCAAAATGTAAGTCTAACTATCTCCTAGCCGCTTATGGCTCAGCTGGCGGCTCATCTGCATCCTCAAAATAGGACTCATCATCTTCGGTAGCTGAAGTCATAAAATAGTGGGAATGAGAACGGTAGGTTCTCAGTGGAAATAACTTTAGTTCCTGAGTCTCGTATCAGATTATGTCGGACTTCAGGCCGCTCAGAGATCTCTAGTGAACATACATACTAAAGTCCCTACCATTTATTATCTGGCCTATCTGAACGGCTTTATTTGCATTAATATGTGACATGGGAACTACTCTTGCTTACTACATTCTCGTGCTGATTAACATTTCGTGAAATCCGTCTCGAGCGTGCTCTTGACGGTACGGCATAACAGCAGATCATACATTCCAATCAAACTGAATAACAACATATAATCAGAGTACATTCAGCCTAACAGAATCATCGGAGTATGCATCACATAGTCATCCAAAGTAAACATAACAGAATCAGCAGAATATATGTAGCATAGTCAGCAGCATAAACATGACAGAATTATCAGAATAACATGTCTAACAGAATGTAACAGCATAACAGAATGCAACAGCATAACAGAATGTAACAGCATAACAGAATATGTGTTATTCCCACCATAGTAGTGTCCTCTGTTGACACTAGTGTGACGGAATAACCTTACACCCTCAGTACAGGCTGACACTGTCTGGACCTTACTGTGGTGGGCTTCCACCTGCCGTGTGCTCCCTCGGGACCCCTCGACAGTGGGTGGATACTGTACCCCCACCTAAGCTTGCCCCCTTTCGACAATGCATAGGCGTGGTAACCGCACACCTCCAGGTATGCCATATCGACACCACCTGTGGCGGGCTTCCACATTCAGGATGCCTCGACCTCCTGAAGTGGGATCATAGTGGCTCACGTGATCACGGCCTGTTCAGCATGTGGCATATAGCCAATTTCAACATTGGGCATTTGCCCTGTTTCAGTATCATTGGGCATTGGCCCCTTTTTTTTTTTCAGCAGCATTGGGCATTGGCCCTTTTCAGCAGCATTGGTACCTGCAGCATGACATACTGGTTCCCTATGGTTCATTTCAACATCTTTACTTATCTCAGAGTTAATTATCATGTCTTTAACTAGGTGTATCATGAATGCATGGAATACTACAGATATCATCACATATTACGTGACATATACATGTTTAGTACATTTCCTACATTTACAGCATTTACATTCGTACAATTCATCTACGATCACAGATATAGCATCAAATACTAGTCCATGAGCCTCAAGAGGGTGCCATAAGCTTTCTCTAGTCTCAAGCCGCTCAGCGAAAACTGATGTTCGCTCAGCTATTGAACCTCTGCGCTCAGCGATAGAGGTTGTATCGCTCAGCGGTACTGACCTCATCGCTCAGC
>QANU01064897.1:0-14653 GCA_003254905.1 Nissolia schottii | reverse complement strand
ATTATATAGGTAGTGATAAGAAGGTATAACAACAACGATGGAAAGATTTAATGAATATTATATGAATCATATGCATAGTTGTATTATTATTAATATACAAAAGTTATTATCAAAAAGTATCTTAATACGATAATAATAAATATATTATTAAATTTATGATTCTTGTCATTAGATAACAAGTATATATGGTTATTATGTTAAGCATTTATTTTCTAATTATAAAACTTAGAAAGATTGAACGCATGATCAAGGAATATATCAATTAGAACATTAGCATGTAAAATAAGTAAGTAAATAACACAGTAAGAAAACTATAAATATTACAGCCTCACTGTAAACAAGCAAGTAAAATAATTAACTAGTAGAAAGACTATATGTACTAAAATTCCAGTTTAGAATTATAATCTAGAGCAGCTATTTCTTAGTATTCTAATGACAAATGTTTCGTCATAAAATTCTTATAACTATAATTGTAAAGCTTGGTGCACTATAAAATACAAACATAAAGCAATTACAAAATAAAGCATACAAAATAGTATGAAAGAAGGTCACTAAATAAATGAGATAATATATGTATGTATAATAACGTACAATTATGGTGGAAAGATTTTATAAGGATAATGTTGAAATTAGTACGATGAGAAATTAAAGATCAGCAATACATAATACGAGTATAGATGGAGGAGTTGAACAACACACATATAACAATTGGACGTAATAGTTGGAAAATATGATCAATATTTAATGAAAAATATAATAGTTAAATTATCTTATTGCATATGTATTAAACAAACAACTCTTGTAAATAAAATAACATAATATAAATTCTAATAAAATATTGTAGGAAATAATGGATATAAAAGGTGAATAATATTAATAGAATATTGTAATATAAAATAAATTTTTAGGACAACACGTTGCATATCTTTTTCTCAAATTCGAGGTCATTTCCATAGTTGCAAAGCACCCGGACGATAATTTGGACTTCTCGCGTAATCCTGCGAGCCCCAAAGTTAATTATCATTCCTCGCTAGGAGTTAAATCATGTGTTAAAGGTATCATTAAGGCACACTTTTATAAAAGCTGACTCAAGAGTATCCTTAATTAATTTAATTTCCTCATTAGAAAAATTATTAGCTGATGTCCTTATGCTAGAAAAATTTTATAGGATCCCTGTCGAGTCCCCACGCGTGTATGGCGACACACGTCGCCACACATTCATGGAAAATTACGAAACAAATACACATACTTCCAGCTGAATTTAGCACAATTAATCACCAAACACATGGCAACTTGGATTAAGCACAAGTAAGGCAAACACATGCCTTAAATTGAGGAAAAGCAAGGTCATGCGTGGTGACACATATTGCACGGCCATGTGCCTTCAAATTCCTCCAAACTTATTTTATTTTCAAAGCTTTTTGAATAAAGGAAATTCAGCAAAAATGAAGCACAGCAATCAGCTACCATCCACTTAGCATTCATTCATTTTATATATATGTGTAATGGAATAAGCAAAAACCGTAGCATTGCTCTTGCTGCCCACGGTAATCCTTCATCCCCTTATTCATTTTTCCTTCTTCTTAAGCTTTGTTTCTCTAAGTTCTCTCTTTGAAAAATTTGGCATATTAGCAAAACAAAGGAAACACCACTCGAAAAGAATTATAGGTGATTAAAGGGATAGATAAGTAAGTTATAGAAATTTAGTTAATGCCACGGTTTGGGGAAAGAAAATAAACCAAGATGATGATGCAAGGAAAGAACCATTTTCTTAAGAATAACTAAATTCTTGCCATGTAACTACATGTTACGTATTGAGCTAGTTCCCTTAATAAAGAAATTTAGATTTAATTTGTTAAATATATAGCAATTTTGGTTCAGCCATCCCTTAAGAAAAATTCAGCACACATCACGCACATGAGCTGCACCTTTCACGACATTGGCACATGCCAAATCCCTTTGCAAATCATGACTAAAGCACCATGACACTCTCCTGGACATGCAATGCGCCACCTCATGACTTAGCTCCACAGATGTCAATTTAATTCAGAATTTTAATCAGGAAATTGAGAAGAAATGTGCGGAATTGTGCACAGCTCCCTCTCCAAAATAAGCTTGTATATTAAGTGCACAAGCAAGCAAAAATAAAGAAATCACAGCACACAAATAGCCATCAGCACCGTAACCCACTTTCTCTCCCTGTGCTTGTGAATTTCTTGCCCTTATCCACCGAAGATCACGCGAAATAGCCCTTCCCTCACCTAATTCCTTTTCTTACTCTGACCTTGCAAACCGTGGTCGCTGCTTGTTAGTGTCACGGTTTTGCTTGTGTGTGTTCACCTCAAATCCCCTGATACCCTTAAGCAAATGAAAGACCACCCCAATTCAGGTATTAAGTTCAGGTGCTCCTCTTGGGTCCTTGAGCACGGCCAACCGAAGCTAGGAAGGCTTGCACCCTGTTGTGGACTTAGCTGTGGAGCAACTCAGCCTTTACTCAAAAAGAAATCCTTGGGTGGGTAAATCAATCTTGAGCTCCTCTTAAGGTGCTCCACTTTGAGAGTAGAAATGTGTGTGGTTATGTGTTGAATAATTGTTTGCATGTGTGCTAAGTGTTTTTCTTTACTTGGAAAGAAAAAGTTGTCGAACAATCAATAGTTGAATTATGTGTTTTATTGTCGCCTAAATTTTTATGCAATTGTGAAAAATAATTATTTAACAAAGGCTAAGAGTAGGACAACCGAGGTTAAAAAGAAACAGGTCATTGGTGGGGTGATGCATGTATATTTTGTTAAGTAAAAAAAAAAAATGGTAAGAATGGGTTATGATGCTGTTTGGCTAGTTATATGGGTATTTAAAAATTTTCTTGGCCAGAAATAGAGATGATGAACACATGCGTTAATGCTGTTGGGCTGTTGCATAACTTCCTTTAATCAGGCAAAAGGTGAAGGAAACTATGTTTTAATACTAATGAGTTTACTTGCAGGTACATCATAAATTTCCTAGCTAAGCTAGACATGATAAAATTATGTGGAATACTGTTGTGAGCATTATAATTATTTTAACTATGAAAACGGGATGAAATATGTTCTAAGTGCTGTTGAGTGTTGCTTATAAAATTTTATGGTTATGAAATAGGTGATGTAATGTAAGTCTAATGCTGTTTGGGTGTTAGTGTGTGTATTACAAATTTTCCTAGTTATGAAAATTATGATAAAACCATGTTCTAAGTGCTGTTGGGTGTTGTATGTGCAGTGTAAAATTTTATGGTTATGAAATAGGTGATATAATGAACGTCTAATGCTGTTTGGTTGTTAGTGTGTGCATTAGAAATTTTTCTAGTTATGAAAAATGGAATATAGCTATGCTCAAAAGCTGTTGGGTTGGGTTATTGGCACGTGCATTATGAATTTTTCTAGTTATGAAAAATATGATATATCTATGTCCTAATGCTGTTGGGCTGTTAGTATTTGCATTATAAATTTTCTAGTTGTGAAAAGTGTGATATAACTATGTTCTAATGCTGTTAGGTTGTTGGTATATGAAAATATAATATGTTGAGATGCTGTTTGTACTAGTTGAATGTGCTATTTTGTTCATCTAAATAAACTGGTAAATGAAAATGCAATATGTTAAGGTGCAGTTTGTACTAGTTAAAAGTGCTATTTTATACATTTAAATAAATTGGTATGTGAAAATATAAAATGTTAAGGTGTTGTTGGTCTAGTTAAATGTGCTATTTTGTACATCTAAATAAATTGAAGTAAGAAAATGTTAGCATTATTTAAAGTGTTGTTTGGTATTAATTGGAATTTTGTGCTCATGAGAAAATTTAGCATAATTCAAGCTTAATTGCTATTTGTGGCTGTTGCATGAGTAGATAAAGTTCTAGCCAAATTAAGTATGACTAAAATAAGTTATAATGCTATTTGGAGCTGTTGCAGGTGTTCTTTAATTATCTAGCTCAAGTGATATGTGAAAAGGCAACATGTTAGAAAGATGTTAGGATAATTGTATGTGCTATATCAATTGCCTAATTAATTTGGAGTATGGGATTCTAATGTGCTAAAATGCTGTTTCGGTTAGTTGCTCGTGCTAGTTAATTATCTAACTAATTTAGTGTATGAAATTATAATATGAAAATAAGGCTGATTGAATACATACCAGGTGCTATTTTGATTTTCTAAGTTAATGTGGTGTATGGAATCATAATATATTGAAAGACTCTGTGAGTGAAATGCATGTGCTATTTTGATCATCTAATTAAATTGCCGTGAAAATCAGAGAAGATGTTATCCAAAGTTATGTAGAGAAGATGTTATTCAAAATGATTCAAGAAGTTTGGTGTATGGGGGAGTTGTTTAAGTAACGACTAAAGTAAGAAAGTACATAAGTCCTTTATCGGTCATCTCATGCATCATAAGGTATAGGTCTTCAGTAAGTCGTAGGACGACCCTAGATAATTAGAATCAGTCACCCTAAAATAATCAAAGATCATAATTGGACTCAGGGAAATTGAAGTATCTCGGGGAGGTCCCTACTATAATGAGTATGGTAGACCTCAGAAGTTACAAATTTATTTAGACATGAGAAGACTCTATCTCCTGGCATGTCTAAGCACACGCCCCTCACCAGTCTTGCAAGACAGATCGGTTTATGACAGAAAGAGCAGGTTAGGACCTGGAGAGAATAAAGAGTAGTAAGAGTATGTCCCAGAGTTGTGACATAGAGTAAGCAAGAATTGCCCAAGTGTGCAATTATCAAAGCTACGCGAGTACGAGTCCACTCCTGGCCTTGTCGCTAGGACAGGCCCCTCACCATCTCGCCAGAAGGATGGTCGTTCCCCCTCGTTGTCGATAACATTACGCCAAGTGCGGTTGTGGTTAGCTACCACTCAGGTAATCAGCGCTGCCTGGTCGTCAACGACGCAGAAAAATAAGTAGGTTGTACTCCGAATGGGGATGACGGTCCCACGGTCTACAAAGGAGAATGATGGACACAAAGTATCAAGAAGGACGCTGCCAATGGCGCGTAGGAGAATTATTAGAAATCCCTTTTATGCATGCATGATGAGTTTTATATATATATACACACATATGTATGTTTTGTATGATTGGAATTGCTTGGCATAAAGTTATGTTATGGACTGCTCTAGCATAATTTAGGTAGCACTTAGAGTGCTTGAGTTCGAGGAGCGACGATATAAAATCAAGCACGAGTGGGCACAGTTAATACCTAGGATAAATATTAGTATATCCCCTCGTCACCTAGTAAATAGGGTTGCTCAGGATTAGCAAGAATAAAATAAAGTAGAGAATTTAGTATGCGTGACACTTGAGAACTCCTGAGCGGCCTGAGTCATAATTGAGTAAATAATGAATAGATAGTGGCCTGGAATCCCACTGAGAACGCAATGTTCTCATCCCCCACTCACTTATGATTCCAGGTGAGTACGACAAGTACGCGAGAGCAGAGGAGGCAGCAGAGGACAACTGAAGAGCCTCGGAGACAAGAGACTTCAGGGAGGTAGCAGGATTGTATTTCCGAACTACACGTTACGACATGTAGGCATTCTGTATTAGCTAAATGGATTCTTTTTGCCATTATCTTTTGATTGCAGTACTTGTAATATTTAAAGCATATGTTTAAGTATTTTTGGACCAGTANAGCATATGTTTAAGTATTTTTGGACCAGTAGGTATGAGTTATATTTATATGAGCATGTGGTGAGTAATTATTTGATATGCTATTAAAACGCCTAAGTCTTGTAGACTCTATCGCTTGTTTATATATGTACATATTGTCTTCATTCACATGCATGGCTCATACTTTATGTTTGAATAAAGAAATGAAAAGTTTTAAATTGGTCTATATTTTGAGTAAAGAGATATTTTCTAAAGTTAATATAGGACTATAAGTATTCCAACCAAGCAGATAACAACCTAGTGAAGCATGGTTTACGACTTAAGCGTAAGCTAGCTAGTTAGGGTGTTACAATATTGGTATCAGAGCAGTTCGGTCCAAGTGAGCCTGAGGACTGAGCCGCACTATGCTTTCGAGCATGACAACGGTGTATGATACTTCTAGGCTGAATGCGTTGATCCTATATGCACTGGCTTTTCTTGAGACTGATCAACTCAGGATTGTGCAAGTGCTAAAGGACAACGATGCCGCCAAGGAGATATAATGCACAACGAAACCCAGAGCCGGTAGATTTTGCGAGCCTAGCTAGGGAAATGGCCCGAGTAGCAAACAGAATGGAAGATGCAGCCGCTTCGGAGAACGCAGCCCCAACTGCACGAGGAGCAGAGTGTCAGAGGAGTGCGGAGTTTCCAAAGACAAACCCTCTTACCCTCGAGGAGGTTATGGGCTCGGAGCAAGTAGACCACTGGCTCAGGGAGTTAGAGCAGATCTTCGAGGAACTTCCATGCACAGACCCTCAGAAGGTCTATCTCGCCATCAAAAGACTGAACGGCGCAGCTAGAGAATGGTGGGACACAGTCGAACCCATCCTGGAGCAAGTAGGGGCCCAGCTCACCTGGAGTCAGTTCAAAGCAGTACTTACCAACAAGTACATGCCTAGGGAGCTCAAGGATCAGAAGGAAGCAGAGTTCTTGGAGTTAAAACAGGGAAATAGGTCGGTGGCAGAATACACCGCAGCATTTGAGAAACTATACGGATACGTTGGGACGTACAAAGCAAACCTTGACGAGGAATGGAAATGCCAAAGATATCTGCAAGGACTTAAGTTGGAACTGCAAATGTCAACCCGCGTGTTCGGCATACAGGACTATACTACCTTGGTCAGCAGGTGCTTGGTGCAGGAAGGGGATTCGAAGAAATCGGCAGCCCGTAGAGATGAGAAGTTCAAGAGGAAGACAGTTACACGAAGAGGGTCACAGCCAGAACAAAGGGGGAAGAAACCTTTTCGACCCGGATATGCTAGTAAGGGAAGGACCCATTATCCACACTCGCGACAGTAAGGGCCAGCGCACGTCCAGGACCAGTCCCTGCAAAGGCAATCAGCGCCAGNGCGGCCTGAGTCATAATTGAGTAAATAATGAATAGATAGTGGCCTGGAATCCCACTGAGAACGCAATGTTCTCATCCCCCACTCACTTATGATTCCAGGTGAGTACGACAAGTACGCGAGAGCAGAGGAGGCAGCAGAGGACAACTGAAAAGCCTCGGAGACAAGAGACTTCAGGGAGGTAGCAGGATTGTATTTCCGAACTACACGTTACGACGTGTAGGCATTTTGTATTAGCTAAATGGATTCTTTTTGCCATTATCTTTTGATTGCAGTACTTGTAATATTTAAAGCATATGTTTAAGTATTTTTGGACCAGTAGCTATGAGTTATATTTATATGAGCATGTGGTGAGTAATTATTTGATATGCTATTAAAACGCCTAAGTCTTGTAGACTCTATCGCTTGTTTATATATGTACATATTGTCTTCATTCACATGCACGGCTCATACTTTATGTTTGAATAAAGAAATGAAAAGTTTTAAATTGGTCCATATTTTGAGTAAAGAGATATTTTCTAAAATTAATATAGGACTATAAGTATTCCAACCAAGCAGATAACAACCTAGTGAAGCATGGTTTACGACTTAAGCGTAAGCTAGCTAGCTAGGGTGTTACAAATCGGGTTCTAAGTGTTGTGGATTAATAAAAATGATAAGCAGATTTTATCACCCTAAATTAAGGATGTGTTAAAGGAAAATGTTATTCAAAATGAATTATGGAAAATTGTTGTTATGATTATTTAATGAGAAAATGTATAATGTTATTCAAAATGAATTATGGAAAATTGATGTTATGATTGTTTAATGAGAAAATATTATTCAAAACGAATTATGAAAAGTTGTTGTTATGATTATTTAACGAGAAAATGTTATTCAAAATGAATTATGAAAAAAATGCTGTTATGATTGTTAATGAGGAAATGTTATTCAAAATGAATTATGAAAAAGTGCCGTTTTGATTGTTCCGTAAGAAAATGTTATTAAAAAATGAATTATGGAAAAATGCGGTTATGTTATTTAAAATTAAAATATGAGAAAATATTATTCCAAATGAATCATGGTAAAATGCCGTTATGTTATTAAACTTAATCAGGATGAAATGTTATTATGGTAAAGTGTTAGTCTGTCAAGAAGCAGATATTACTCAAATAAAGTATGAGAAAGTGTCATTTAAAGCGTTCAAAAGAATACATGTCCGTTCTATGTCACATCATGCATCTTAGGAAGATTCTAGAAAATTAGAGTTGTCACCTAACTCAATCTAAGATCATAATGGGACTTAGGAAAAACAATTGAGTTCCTTGCCGAGGTCCCCACTATGAAGGAGGGGTAGACCTTAGAAACACGCCCCTCGCCGATCTCATGAGACGGATCGATTTATGTCTGAAGGAACCAATTAAGGTCTAGAAGGAACAATGAGTAGTAAGGTTAATTCCTGGGGGCTTTGTCAATTTTACCCGCGAAACATAATTCGTATGGGGAGAACCACAGGAACACAACGAGTACCGCAAATGCAACCAGGTTTAGTTCAACTTATGTATGCTAACCCATTTGCAGGATTAGATCATGAAGACCCATACGCTCATCTTACAAAATTCTATGAGCTGTGTGGAACCGTGGCAATGTCAGAAGCAGACGAAGAGGCGATCTTCCTAAGGCTGTTTCCACTGACACTGATAGGGAAAGCAAAAGAATGGTTGCGAGGATATGGAAATAGTTCTCAAAACATGATTAGGGAGCTAGGATGGGAAATTCTTGGGTTGAATGTTCCTAGACCATAGGGTGTCTCGCGACGGGAAATTTCACAAACGACTGAACGACGATGTGTCTGCCGTTAGAATTTTTCGTAGTAGAAAAGGTATCTGTGAAAAATACTCCTCCGGAGAAAAATGCACAAATGCCTTTAACTAATAATAGTCTTAGGTAGAGGGAAATTAGGGGATCGCGACGGTATGATCGGAATATTTTTCGGACGACCGTACCGGACGTACTGGGGCAGCGAACGATAAAACACGAGCGAAACGGGACCTGGAGGAATAAAAAATTCCAATTCCCACTTGAGGTATTCAGATTGCCCAAGGAAAATATCAAAAAATTTAATTACTATTCATGATGTGACACTTGAATTATCTTTGTAATTAATTAATTAATTAAGAAAATAAGAAAATGACAATTTGGTAATTATGAAGAGGGGTAAAAAGGTAATTTTAGGGGGCTAAACCTTGGTTATAAATAGCCACCCCAATTCAGAAAATTCTTGGAAAAATTCCAAGTCTAGCTGAAACTCTGCCCGATTTCCGTTCGGTCAAGCTGACTAAAGACTGACCGAAGCTTGCACGAAGATTGGGACTTAGAGGACTACTCTTCTCCACCTTCTCCATCACCTTACATCTCTAAGGAAGTGGGTAACTTAGGCTATCCACCTTCTTGGTGTTCTTGAAGCTTATGTGTTGTATGTTGCATGTGTATGTAAATAAATGCTTGGAAATGCTTGGTTAGGATTTTGATTTGTGTAAGCATGGTTAGTATGTCCCTAGGTGCTAAGTGATGGATAAAATGATGGGTGTGTACGTCCTAAAAGCTTGGAAGAAGTGGGAAAGAAAGGTGGTGAAAGTTGTTGTTTTGCTCTCAGGTTACAGGTGCTATGCGCTCCAGGGCGCTGAGCGGCCCCATAGGGCGCTGACCGGCCGGAAGCTGCACTGAGCCTTGACTCGAGTGAGACCTTACGTGGTGGGGAGCCAGGGCAGAGCGCTGAGCGCCAAGCTAGGGCGCTGAGCGACCTGTGGCGTAGACGCCACGTAAGTGGACAAGGCTGACACAGGACCTCAGGGAGCCAGGTCAGCGCTGAGTGGATAAGCCTTCACGTTGAGCGGCCATTAGCGCTGAGCGGACAGGCCTCAGCACTGAGCAGCCTGAGAACCCGAGGGTGCTGGTAAGACTTGCCCAAGTGGTGGAGGTGTTACACTTAGATTTCAAAGTCATATAATTCCATTTGCATTACTGTAAGTCACCTAAGGGTGATAAGAACAGAAAAGACTACGAGTTTCAAGCAGTGCATGCATCATGAGGCAGTGTTGCCACAGGGCCTAGGGCAACCATAGACCACTAGAGTTAAACTACCAAATGTGCAAAGATGGTAACAGAATGTAGGGAACTGGTAATATCTTAAGAAGGCCCGACCACCAAGGGTTGGCGTACCTTGAAGAAAGAACATAGTTATGTAATAGGAATCCCTCTCTTGGCACGTCATACCTGACAAGCCCCTCCCCGGTCGAGCAAGAAGGACTGGTTATGATTATGTAATGCAAACAGTGAACTAAATGCGGGTTTCCACCCGGACGAGAGAAAAGAAAGTAAGGAAAGAAAGTAATACTTGAACTTTTATGTCATGACATTTAAAAGACGAGTCAGACGCCCCCAGACATGGCGGAAAAGATCCCCCAGGCGTGGATGAAAGAAAGAAAAATAGAAAGATATGCCCCCAGACGTGGCATATAAACACACCCCTAGTTGAGGTGTTTAACCTACGTCCCCAGACGTGGCGAAGCATTGTCCCCTAGACGTGGACAAAGAAAGAAAAAGAGAGATCTTGTCCCCAGACGTGGACAAGCGAGCCCTCATTTGCCAGTGCTACCACCAGGGTACACTCCCGCCATTTTATTAGTTGAATGGTTGCAAGCGAATGCGGCTGTATTGGGATGACGATCCTGCAGTTAGCAAGGGATTAGGGTCACCCAGCAACAAAAAGGACGCAGTCATAGGTGCGTAAGAGAAACCCCCGTCCCCTCATGCATGATATTGATGTAGTAATTGTATAAATGTATGACTATATATGTATGGATATAAATATATTGAGTCAACCGTCCGTGAGGCACGTACGAGACGGTCACCATAGCACCGCGAGTCAAGTTAATAAGCACGAATGCCTAGGTAAGTAAAGACTAGAGATTCCAATCACCTAGTAATTAGATAAAGCTGCTCAGGATCCTAGGCAAGTAATAACTAGTAGGGAGTCTAGATGCATGAACACTTAGAGATCTCCTGAGTGGCTTGAAATATAATTGAGTAACCAGACCCCACATGTCCACTGGGAACCATCAGTTCTCACCCCACTCACTTATGACTTTAGGAGAGTATGATAAGTTTACCGCTGAGGAAGTGGCGGATCCTTCAGAGCAGGTATAGGCACGTGGACCCTGAGACAGGGGAAAAGGCAGAGCTCTGCACATTCCTCGTGGTGAACAGCCCTATCCCTCTCCGAGCAGTACGACAGCCACCAGCTGCACCGGGACCCCCTGTTGATGACCCTGGACCGAGCGGTGTTAACGCGGAGAAGACCTCCCATTACGAGAAGGACGTGGAGATTGACCCGAACTCCTGGAGACCACGGCCACCACCCCCGGTCTGCCGATGTGGCACCAGGATGAGAGTCGCTAGCACCTACCGTCGTCGGTTCGCACCTCGTGCCCACGATGACGAGGCAGGTCCATCCACTATCACCCAAGGTGCACCGACCAGACCCGTGACTCATTCGGCCAAGGAGGATGATCCCGTGGACCCAGACCTCGAGGAGTGAGCTCGACACCCTGCCCAGCCATGCCTCCCCAGACCCTGTCTTCAGATCCTAATGCTATTTTTTAGTGGATATGGATGCAGTATTAGCTGATGTATAATGTATATGTATGACTTGTATATTATGTACTTGTATATTTTGTAGTGCCTTTAGGTCCTAACCTGTACGAACACTGATGATATATATGTACATATATGATGATGCCTATGTGAATTTCTAACAGATGGACCCTATTTGCTCTGTTTGTATGTAGGAGGAGGTACTGTAGCGCTTTGTCGATAATCGTAATTACGGAGCATATGATATAGTTCCTGCGCATGGCTCTAAATTAACACTTATAAGTAATTTGCATCAAAGAAAAAAAAACGGGTCCTTATTTTGAGATAACAAAAAATTATTTTTTGAAAATAGCTAGGGACTACCAGTCTTCCCACACAGCAGATGTAACAACCCTACTTTCAGCCTACGCTATAGTCGTAACACTGATCATAGGGTTGTTATCTGCTTGGGTTGGGTTACTTTTAGCCCCTACTTTTAACTTAGCAAATATTGATTATGCGAAAATATGGACCGTTTTGAAAATCGTCCTTTTATAGTCTTAGTTTTAAACTAGGAGCCATGCGTGGTCAAGGAAGCATATATATACAAATGCTCACGTATATTGCAGTTAAGGTGATAATATGCCAGGAAGAGTATAAATATACATATAAGTACAACCAAGGTCCAACATGTGATTACACATTACTTACTAATAAGTAGTTACACAAAAAGTTATCAAAGTCATAGATCATTACACGAAATATCTATCATTCTAACGCGAACATCGTCACTTTGCTTCGATTCTGGACTGTCCTGCCATAGTTTTTCGTCGCCTATCACCCATCTCGCTCGTCAATCCATTTGCTTTGTACACCTGGACCCATAAGGAGTGGGGGTGAGAACTCTTCGTCCTCAGTGGGAGTCCCTAGCATTACCTATCGTTTTGTTACTCCGTTATCTTCTAGGCCACTCAGGAGATCTCTAGGTGTTCATGCATACTAAGTTCCTACTGATTATTATCTTTTTCTAGGTCCTGAATGGCTTTATCTACTTTACTAGGTGATTGGGGGATCTAGTCTTTCTTATCTAGGTTCTCGTGCTTATTAACTTCCTTCGCGTATATACATAGGCCGTCTCGAGCGTTCTCTTGACGGTACTTATATACTACATGCATTATCATATACTTACATAGACATATATACTTATACATCACATAATCATTCATCACATACTCATTCATTATACATCTTATGCATGAGGGAAACTTGGGGTCTCTTACGCATACCGGCTTACCCGGGTTAGCATCCTTCTTTTCATTTTTTATCATCTTTGTCCTCTCGAGTCCTTCCACTCTTGTAACCGTGGCCTTCCGGTTACAACCTGCTTCTAACTCCCTATTGATGACGACCAGGCAGCGCTCTAACCTGGGCGGTTGCGATCCACCAATGCAACTAGGGTCATTATCGCACATCAATAGAGATAACCATCCACCTAGTGGGATGGCGAGGGGCTAGCCCTTGCGACGCAACCAAGCGTGGACTCACTTATCATCATCATTTTATCATCATAGCTTAGGTGTGACGTCACCCTCATCATTTATCATTTATCATTTCTTTCTTTCATTCTTTCTTTTCATTTCTCATTATTGACCAATCCAACTTGCGGGACTGGCGAAGGGCTTGTCCGTAGACGTGCCAAGAGAGGGATTCCTATCATATAACTACATACTGACTGCTAAGGCATACCAGACCCTTTTGTCCGGAATCCTTCTTCAGATATCATGGTTCCCTAAAGTCCAATTATGCTCTTTTTATAACATTAGGTGATTAACTTCTAGTTATCTAGGGTTGTCCTAACACTTAAGCGACAACCCTGTCCTCATGATGCATGCTATTATAAGTATAATAAATCAACAGTTACTTTCATATACAACACATATAATACAAATTATCATAGTATATTACTTTTACCACATAAATATCTTAGTCATTGTAGCTATTGCTACGATACATAATCATGTATACATATTTCCATATGCATCCTATATGTAAACAAATATGCGTTTATTATACCATATCATTTACTCTTTTAATTATTTTAGATCATTTAAGTTAAATGCTTAACATATTATAACATTAATCTATTAATTTTGTTGTTGCATTGCATCAGTCTGGCACAATTGTTACAATAAGTTTATTGTTATCATTCACATATATACACATAAAATGCCTATATTATAATGATTTGCTATAGATCACATACAGTAACATTATTGTCCTTATATCATGTAAACTTGCATTTATCAAATTCATCACACGTTTCCTCATCCATAAAGCAACTTTTGTATATTTTTCATTTTCATTCATGTTGTTTCATTTTTATTAGTTTTTCCCGTTTTCTTTCCCAAATCATTTTCTAATACCTCCAGCACACATACAAAGCATATATAAACATCTATTTAACTTCCAAAAATATACAAAATAATTCCTACCTCACTCTAAAATAAATATCACATATTTTATCTAGTCACATGAACACACATAATGTAACACCCTAGCTAACTGCATACCCTCGCCTCGAGTAGTACGCAATGCTCACTAAGTTGTTAATCATTTGGTGGGATTACTTATAGTCCCTTATTATCTTTTGAAAATAATGACTAAGGAAAGTATGGACCATTTTAAAACTTTTCCACTTGTTACTCTATTTGCAAAATATGAGCCACGCGTGAATCAAAGCATATAATACAAACGATAGAGCGGAAGCTTGGAAGTAATAATCGTTATTGGCATAAATAATTACATAAACAAGTATCTGGTCCATCACGCATTACAACCAATAGAGTATCATAATAGTTTACATATACAAGCCAAATACATCAAAATACATAGCATAATATATCAAAATGTGGCAAAATGTCCTTCGGATGCCAAGCTAGACTGGCTCGTCCTCAATCCTCTACTGCTCCACATGCGGCTCCTCATAGGGCTCCTCGTAGCCCTCATACTCCT
>QANU01064827.1:44183-68405 GCA_003254905.1 Nissolia schottii | reverse complement strand
TTCCCGTCTCCTTATTCTTAGGAATAAAATCAGGAGTAATTGGGGCTGTTTGGTCCGTAACAGAGTGACTTCTGTCATCTTCTCTTCAGGCAGCTAAAGAAAGTAGGCGGAAGATAAAAGTTTATGCCGTGGAAAAGAATAGAAATACAGCTGTTGCACTTAAAGTTAGTTATAGATCTTGTTCTTACATTTATGGTGATTCCAGGAAATCATATCCCAATATAATGAAGCTGTTTGCATATTATAGAAGCAGATGAGTTCAATTTCTTTGTATTTTTTATTTTATAGTTCCAGTGCCCATAATTGTCACTACTAGTTTAAACAATTTCCAAATGCATGGTGTGTCCCACTGCCACATTTTCTAACATCTATTATTTACATATATTTCTCACCTGGTGGGGAAAAAGTATTGGTGTTATGTGTGTGTCTTGATAGTATTTTGTTTACATTCTTGCATTTTTCATGAAGTCTCTCTCATCATCTTTTATGTTGTTTCAGTGCTCTGCTTATAAAATTGATTTACTTTTCTTCGCCAATACTTTATCGATGACTATATTACTTGCAGATTTTGAAACATCTTAATCATCATAGGCATGACATTTTACTTGTTAGAACAGGAGTTAATCAGGTTAAATCAATGGGATGATTATGTTACCATAGTCTCAAGTGATGTGCGTTACTGGAATGCCCCTGAAACAGTTGACATATTGGTATAAGTGTACTGTGATGATTAGCCACTTGGTTAACTTTATTCTATATTGTAGTTTTTAATTGCTGTTCATAAATTTAGGTAAGTGAACTGCTAGGCTCTTTTGGTGACAATGAGCTGTCTCCTGACTGCCTTGATAGAGCCTAGAGGTTTCTAAAGGAAGATGGAATTTCAATACCTTCTTCGTATGTAAAATTCCTTTTCACTCTATATGTTATTGACTTTGTTAAAGGGTTATTCACCAGTGTTTGTCAAGTCATTCAAAATGAATCATGAAAGGTTATACGTTTGGGTTACATGTTTGAGAGAGAAACTAACAGAGACTGCATAGGAATTTCTGCATATTTTGCTCAGTGAAGCATTTGGGGATTATTTTATCTAGGCATTTTAAAAATTCCTTTGTTTTTCACACAGCTGCACTTACCTAGGGAAACTGGAGGAATGATTGAAATATTAAGCATCCTTGGTTTTCTTTTTCTTTCTTTTATTTATTTATTTTTGTAAAATATTGCACTTCAATGAATTTTTCGAAATATAGAAATTGGCAATAAATAAGCATAGATTTTTTGCCATGTAGTTTCACTTCTATTTGTTGCAAAAAAAGTGAGTGTTATATAGGAGTCACTGCTTCATGTAACTAGAATAGATGGAATTTATCGATATTGGTGGTCAGCCAGCTGAACATTCATCGATAATGAATCCATGTACTTCTTTCGATATCTTTCTTTATTGTTTTAGTTTGTTTTTAATTATACACAAGTTTCCTCCAACCAGTGACAACGTCGAAGTTATATAATGATGTATGTCTCTTGTACTCCCCTGGCAAATTTACAGAAATTTAGTGCTTCATTGTACTTGCTTGTGGATATATTTCAGGTTATGTCACGTGAAGATATTTTAAATTTTGAAACTGCTTGTGTTGTGAAAATGCACAGAATAGCCCGGCTTGCACCTTGTCAGCCAGTTAGTACCTTCTCATTCAGTTTGCTTTCCTTGCTTTTCTGTCATTCTATTGTTGTTGTGCTTCATGTTTTGATCATATTTAATTGGAGGACTTACTTTTCCGCCTCAGAAGGGTAAGATTAGGTAGTTTCTGTTTAATTTGTTTGGTTTTGATCTATTTGCTTAGGTTTTCACCTTTACTCATCCAAAACACGTTGATAAAGAAAGCAACCAGTGGTATACAAAGTTGCATTTTGTGATACCTAATGACACTGGCCTGCAATGGTTCATGGTATGTTGGGTGTTTCTTCCACTTTTTATTGAATAAGTCTTCATAAAAATGAGTCATATGAAAATATTTCATTTTGCTCTGAACATTTTGCAATTTTCAACTTCTACTGGTAGGAATTTTGCGTGCCTGTCTGTATTGTCAGATAAATCAATGCACATTGTTGAGACCTCTGAAGGATATAGAAATTACTGGCAATTGTCCATCATCTTCTACTGGGGAGAGAGATTACTTTTGCTGGATCATACATAATATAATTTTTAATATTTTGATACTGGCCTTCTGCACTTTGATGATAGGATTCGCTGGCTACTTTGATGCAACTCTTTACAAGAATTTTCATCTTGGAATTGAACCTTCAAAAGCGACAACAGATTTGAGGAGTTGGTATTGACCTTAGTTCCCCGTTTCCAGTTTTATTCCTTTGAAATAAGTAAGGACTTAATGAGTTTTGTTAGAGTCGAAAAACTGAAAATATTTTATCAGAAGATATATTCTATTAAAAGAAACCCCAAAATACAAAAAGTATCATAGTTAACGTAAAAAACTAAATATTTTGAGAATATTTACAGTAGATTTGTCTTTTACTAATTTTTGTAGTATTATGGAGAAATTTTTTAGGTGAAGACAAATTTAACATATCATCTTTAAGCACACTCAATAAAAGTGAGTCTCACTTGATAGGATACAAAAATACTTGATGAGACAAGTTGTATGACTCACTTTTATTGTGTGTACTCAAAAGTGTTTACCCGAGAATTTTTGTGGTAATCTTGATGAGGTATAGGATCTCTTGTTGCCATCCAATGTAAAATTTGAATTTAGTAAATCTAATATATTAAAAATCATTATATTAATGGATAGATTGGATTGAGCTTTTGTTTGGCTAAGTCTGTAGTCTGTGTACAGGTGGTAATGCATTCAGGAATCCGTCTGTCCCTATTTTTTTTACTGTGATTTTCAAAAGAATAGTAAAACAAATAAAATTGAAGCGTAGTGTTAAATCACAAATAAATGGATACAACTCGTATTCACTACCCTACATCTTATTTGATCTTTTTCTACAGGTTTCCAATATTTTTCCGTTACGGACACCTACTTGTGTGGATCGTGGTTCTACGATGGAAGTACATTTCTGTCGCTTTTCTGATTCTAAAAAGGTTGGTTTTGTATCATTTGCGGAATTCAATCATATTTGTCCTTGCATTTATTTTTCCTTTTCATATCATTGATTTCAACTTCTTCATGCAATGTGAAACAGATCTGGTATGAGTGGTGTGTTTCATCATCTCCTACGCCAATTCACAATTGTAATGGTCGCTCCTACTGGGTGTCGCTCTAGTGGAATTTACTTGGAATATTTGACTAAGTTTGCGGAGAAACTGATATTTGGAACTAGCATCTTACTGGTCCAATTATATCATTTTAGGAAAATGTACAAAATAGACGTTTGGGATGATTAATTCTCTTGTATGAGTTGTGTAAATAATATTGCTTTAGTTTGTTTGTTAGTATATCGTTAGCTATTTGATTTTGGAGCTTAATTGTATAAATATAAGAATGTTATATGCATAACAAAATTTGGACAACAAGGATACAATTCTCTCACAAAAGCATGAATTCACCATGGAGACAGTATAACAGCTAGCAATTAAATGATGTACAAAAATTATACGGGTAAATTTGTCAGCTAGGCATAAGAGATATACATTAGTATATAACTTTGAAGCTGTCACTAGCTGGAGGAAACTTGTATATCCGAAAGTGGTAAAATAAAAACTAATACAGTAACTAAATCAACTAAACAAAAATCAAAAGTGAAAATACATACATTCATTAACCATTTTTGCTGGCCAACTCCATCTGCTCGTAATTACATGAAGCAGTGGCTCCTTGAAACACGTAATTTTTGGCATAGAAGTGAAAATATAAGCAACAATCTATCCCAAGTTTATGAAGGTAAAGTTTCCTGCTAATTTCTAAACGTCAAAAAATTAATATCAGTGAAGTATTATACAAAAGATCTAAGGATACTGTCTTCAATGTCATTGAAAAGGTTATTTGCAATCTGATTGACTAGCAGAGGCAAAATACTCCTTTTCATAGTTATTAAAATCGAGATTTAAATCGTAAAATCGTACGATTTTACGATATCTGGTTGTGAAATCTTGTTAAATCGGGTGTAAAATCGTTTCTGTGTAAAATCGGGTAAAATCGGACAAAATCGTACAAAATTGCGATTTTAGTGGCGTTTTTACGAGTTTGCTGTCTGGGCCTCAAAACTGCAAAACGACGTCGTTTTGCCTTGCCAAAACGACGCCATTTTGTGCTTCTGATGGGCACGCGCGTTTTGCTAGAGAACGACGCCGTTTGCACTCTGAACTTAGGGCTTCCATTGCTGCTGCTTCCTCGACCTCGACCCGTCACTGCTGCTTCCTCCATTCTCCCTCACCCTCACTGCCATCAATCTCCCACTCTCCCTCACCCCACTGCTGCTTCGTGCCTTTCGGCTTTCACCACGCACGTTCTCTTCCTGCCCTCACCGCACCGGCGCCGTTCGCCACTTCGCCCCCCTCCGCGCCACGCCGTTTTGCACCCACTGCCCCCCGCCGCAACAATTCTCGGGCAAGTGCTTCACAGATTGATTTATGAATACATGATTGATGATTGTTTAGTTTATGAATACATGATTGCATTTGCACCCCCTCACCCTCACTGCTGCTTCACGGATTGATTTCTAGTTTATTATATAAATACATTATACATGATTTATGATTTACGTTCATGGATTGGAATTGGATTGGGTTAATATTTACATTTTGTTGATTGATAAATGTGGGCATGATATGAGAGTTGCAAGGGCAGGGGAATTCGGGTTCGATGTTCTCTGGCTGATTTTATGCTCTTATTCTTGCATTTATCATGAACATGTTGGGCTGATTTTGATTTGAAAGTATCTTCTCTAGGGATTCCACTTTAGAGAGGGACAACCTCACATGCACACAAACTGTTTGTGTTTATGTCTCAATTATAGGAATGATCAAAATTTTCCCTTAAATATTGAACTGGTGCTTCTAATTTATGAGTTCCTGTCTTAAATATTGAACTTGTGCTTCTAATTTATGTGCTTCTAATATTTTTGTAACATAATAATTTTTTAAAATATTTTTTTAATATTTTTTTAATAATAGGTAAAATCTTACGATTTTACGATCCGATTTTACGATCCGAGTTTACGGAGGCTCCACGAGTTTACCTAAAATCCCGAGTTTGATAACCTTGCTCCTTTTGAGTTAAATATCAAGTAATTCAAATAAGACTCTCTAAAATATGTAACTCATTCACACTAGCCATTCATCTTGAATTAGTGGGACTTAACCTATGTTGGTATACATTATTAGGAGAAAAAAATAACAAAACTAAGCAAAAATAAGAAAGCCATCAAGGGACAATGTAAGGACTGGTATCAATTAAAATAATACTTGCTGAAATCAATGGAGTTTTATTAATAATATCAGGAATTCCAATGGGGAATTTCCTGGCAGAACATTAACAAGCCCAAGGGCTGCAGCATAATAAAACGATAATCAGAAAATAAGCCTGGGAAATAATGGATCCCTTGGTCCCCTTTCTAGTTCTGTCCAATTTCCTGAATGCTGAACCCCTTCTCCTTGTTTCTCTCATATACCGTGAGAGAGAGTAAATTATGGCCCATATCTTCCCTTCCTATTTTAGTGCAACCAAATTATTCTCCTAACAAATTATTCTCCTAACAAATAGCTAAACAAATCAGAATCTTTTTAAATTAATCTCCTAATCCTCTCCTTCCTTTCCTGGAATAATGGAATGGAAAAGGGATAATTTCCTTTCCTGGAACAGAATCTGGTGCGGCCAGGGCAGACGGGTTTGTAACAATACCCTCCCCTTGGAGTACCACCATGTCCTCAAGGTGAAAAGAGGGACTCCCTCCTGGGTCCCACAACTTGAAACAGTAGCAAAGCATGCTTCCCTTGCACTCATGTCCTTCTGGGTCCCAAGAATGTGACCCAAGTCCCTTCTGCACTCTATGTTGATTTTCAAAAATAGGCAGCAAATAATTTTCCTTATCCATTACAAGAGAGTGTTTCTGCCCTTGCTTAACACTTGCAGGCAAATCAACCCTTGCCTCCTTGGGAACATCCACTAATTCATCCATATCTTCTTCCCTTTTACATTCATCTTTGTTGTCCTCTCCCGCTCCCTCCTTGGTTTCCTTAAAATTTGAGTTTTGAGAATGGTGACCAACAAATACCTTGTCCATTTTGACTAACAATTCTGAGGCTCCTTCCCCCACAAAAACCGGAACATCCAATTTCCGTGTGGCCTCGAATCGCCTAGGTTCTTGCTCCTCCCTTTTGTTTCTTCCCTCTTCTCCCCTGCCTCCTGGGACTCTGTCCTCTTCTTCCTGGTTGCTTCCGGATTGCTGTGGTGGCAACCTGTCCAGGATTTGCTGCAGAAGCGCCAAGATTTTAGTTTGAGTCTCCTTCATCTCTGCCTGAGTCCCTCTTATCTCCGCCTGAGATGCTCTCATCTCCTCCATCTGCCTCCCCACTACTTCCATCCTAGCCTCCATCACAGCGCGCGTGGACACCATACACAATTATCCTAGGAACGGTGCTCTGATACCAGTTGTAAGGACTGGTATCAATTAAAATAATACTTGCTGAAATCAATGGAGTTTTATTAATAATATCAGGAATTCCAATGGGGAATTTCCTGGCAGAACATTAACAAGCCCAAGGGCTGCAGCATAATAAAACGATAATCAGAAAATAAGCCTGGGAAATAATGGATCCCTTGGTCCCCTTTCTAGTTCTGTCCAATTTCCTGAATGCTGAACCCCTTCTCCTTGTTTCTCTCATATACCGTGAGAGAGAGTAAATTATGGCCCATATCTTCCCTTCCTATTTTAGTGCAACTAAATTATTCTCCTAACAAATTATTCTCCTAACAAATAGCTAAACAAATCAGAATCTTTTTAAATTAATCTCCTAATCCTCTCATTCCTTTCCTGGAATAATGGAATGGAAAAGGGATAATTTCCTTTTCTGGAACAGAATCTGGTGCGGCCAGGGCAGACGAGTTTGTAACAGACGACTATGATTATTCAAAAGATAAATAAAAAATGGAGTGAAGAAATTTTACTTACGAAGATGGTATTGAAATTCCATCTTGCTTCAGAAATCTCTGCGCTCCATCAAAGCATTCAGGAGACAAATCATTGTCACCAAAAGATCCTAGCATTTAACTACCAAAAGATCCTAGCATTTAACTAACTTACACCAAGACAACAACAAGCAAAAACTTCAGCGTAAAGAATAAAAATTATGCAAGTGGCTAAATATGATTGTACAAATATACCAATATGTCAGCTGTTTCAAGGGCATTCCAGTAACGAATGTCACTTGATACTATGGTAACAAGATCCGCATAGTTCTCTGACTCAATTAATTCCTGTTCCAACAAGTAAAATGTTGTGCCTATGGTTATACAAAAGATTCGTCATTCTAGAAAGAAAAGTTAACATTGTCATAAATATTTTATTTTAGTTTCTAAAAACGAGGCGGAGAAAGCAAATAACATGCACCAAAACAACAGTAAAGACAATGGAGAGAACCTTAATAAAAATAGCAACAACATGAACAATAAATTAACATGAACCCCCAGTCTCAAGAACAAGAGCTACAGATGTGCTCAGAAAATTCCAGACTATTGTATCACAGTCTGTTACGTCATAAAACACTAGTTACGTCATAAAACACTAATTCAAAAAAAAGAAAAAATAGTTTATCTTGGCCATCAGCTTTTCTTTTTTTAGGTTGCCTGCCCAGTATCCAAGGCTTAGCCTTGACTAATCTGCGGGGATAACTGCGTACACAAGGTCTCGAACTCGGGACCTTGCTTAAACGATACCAAGCCGCTTACCGCTTACCGCTTACCACTTGGCCATCAGCTTTAAGTATGACAATTAATTACAAGTATTTGTAAGCATCACGTATGCATTTCTATGCATCCAGATATTCAATCAATTAAAAAATGTTGAACTAATGCTTAAAAGATAGTACTACATGGAAGTTGACAGCTATCAGGTCAGTACTATTATTAACATCATGAAGATTAAGCCACATATTTGTAAAGTTAAAATTAAAAAGGAAATTGAATTCAGCAGCTTGAGTAATATACGAATAACTTAAATATACTAGCATATAAGTTCATTAAATCACAATAAAAATAAGATGAAGGAACAAGATCTACAACTAACTTTAAGTGCAACAACTGCATTTGGATTCTTTTCCACGGCATAAACTTTTAGCTTCTGCCTAGTCTCTTTAGCCACCTACACAAGAAGATGATAAAAGCCACATCAACAAAAGGATATTACCCAAATCCAAATTTCGGCACAATATCGAACCTGTAATGATACCCGAACAAGGGGGCCACGCCCTGCACCAACAACCATCAATACCCACAACAACAAAATTTAAGTACGATTTAGGCATGCAATAGCATCCAGAGTGGTACATGTTTAACATGCGCGCGTGTATTTATATATATATAAAGATGGATCAAGAAACCAACAAAATAGCAAGAAAATAAATCTTACTGCGGTAGTCTCAGATGATTTTCATTAGGAACCCTGTCCAGCAGTGCTTGAGAAATTAGATCGCAAGCGCACACAGAATAGACCAAATGTTTTGAGTTGACCATGTTTTTCTAATATAATGATCTAAACAAATGCATTCCATTTAGAAGGAGGAAAAAGAGTTTTGTGGGTTTACGAGGAAAAAAAAATTATGTTGTGAGAGGTTTTCCAAAATAAATACCAAAGGGAAAAACCAACATACAAGAACACAAGATTCAAAGAATTCGGAGGTTCGCCTTTACAGAGTGATCCAAGAATCTATTTATTAACTTCTGATGACGCTTTGGGAGGTACTTACCAATATCATCATCAGCAGCCTCAGTTAAAAAGACCTGACAAGAATTCAGTCAAAACCAGTATGACTTAGACAAGAATCAGAAGCAGCATACTTGATGCTTGACAAATAAATTATAAATCACAAGTTGTCATTACATCAGTACGCAATATGGCTGCAGCTACAGGCTCCTCAAACCAACGTTCTAATGAGTTGTCTGAAGGCAGGGGATTCCTAATAAACATGAATGATGTTCATGGTTGAGGAAATTAAGAAAGAAATTGCCCAATTATAGAGAAAGTCAAGCAATAAAAATCAAGGAACAATAAGCTAATGTTCAATCGTAAATTCTAACCTACTCACAAAGTTTCAAGTGCAACACACAATTTACTATGATGCTCACAGAGCTGACGAAAAGAATTCCATATTTGCCAAGGATCAACCTGAAAATCATGATTAAAAAGGCATCCAAAATTAAAACAGATATAATATATTTTCATGTCTTCTAAAGCTTAAATTCATGACCTGAAAATCCACTCATCAATAATTTGATGCTCCGCAAAATTATGTTTGAGGAAGACTAAAGATAGTATGAACCCACCAAAGTATTGATGAGTACAGGAACAAAAGGTTTTAGCTATTTTACTCACAAAAGTACTGGAGATTACACTAGAGTCATCATCAGGCTTCCCCACTAGAATCCTAAGCCACAACCGAGAATCGCTGGAATCTCCTAACCTAAACCCGAGAGTCATTTTCACCAGCGTTCAATTGCAGAACTCAGAAAGAAGAATAGAGAAGAAAGAATAACAGAGAAGAAAGTTCGAGAGAAGAAGATAGAGAACAGAGAAGGTTCTGATTGTGAAAGTGGCTACTCAGAGTAGAGTGCTACTATTTATATACAGTTTGATTTGATGCTGACTGGTAACGGCAGAAACTGAATTCTACCTACTTAAATTTGATAACGGAAGCCCATACCTGCGCTACTTACGGTTATAAACTTGTTCTTTGTTTAACCATTAGATTGAAAATAAGTAAATAAAAGATTATGGATAAATTCCCAATTTTGTCTTACCTAAATTTTTTCAGCTAGAGTTAGTCTTTATTGTATCTTTATAAATGAGTCAATTCAGTCTTTGTTATTTTTTAAATTAATAAATTTTATCTCTTTTAAAAAATTTTGACCAAAAATTATAAAAATTAAATAAGCTAATTCTTTCATATAGATGATTTAGATCATAATGGAGAGAGATGACATATTAAAGATCCACATAAAAAATGAAGTCGTTTTACACAAATAAGTAAACAATATCATTTTATATCTCATGTCCACAAAACGTGTGTGTCCACAATGAAAAACAACATTAATTAATGGGGGTATGTTTGCAAAAGATGAAAATGGGGGCGTTTTAGTATTTACATGGCAAAACACAAAGTTTTTTTGCTAAAATTGATTGATTTGAAAAGTAATAAGGACTAAAGTGACAAAAAAAATTTAAAAGGGATGAAATTGTCAGATTTAAAATATAACAACGAATAAATTGGCCAAAAATTTAAGATAGGAGAAATTGTCCAAGTTGAAAAAAACAACAAGAACTAATAAGTTGGAGGTTATTTAGTTCCTCTCAATTTTCATTTCGGTCAACTTGGTTCTTGTTAATCTTTGAAAGTACTCAAACCTTGTCGTTAAGCTACTGACATTATTATGATATAATGTTACAACAATTATATTTATTATATACTTAAATTGTGTTACTAATTAGTGACTCAAAAGTTGAATTTAGTACATCAAGCTAAATAAGCAAACATCATTACCACTAAGCTACTAATACTATTATAATATTTTGCCGTAACCATTATATATATATATATATATATATTTATATTTGAATTGTGTAACCGATGAGTTAAAAAAATCAAACTTTTACGAAAAAAAAGTACAAATAAAAATTATAATAGGTTTAAAATAACTCTAATTATAATTTTTATTTGTACATTTTTGCTTAAAAGTTTGATTTTTTTTAAATCATCAGTAACACAATTCAAGTGTAAAATACATATATAGTCGCAGTAAAATATTTAATAGGCTTAAAATAACACAATAAAAATTTTATTTTGTTGATAAAAAATTAATAAATTAAGATTATTGTTAATATTTTTTAAAAAATATTAATAGGATAATCTGAATATTAATATATTAATATTATTAATAAGCTAAATTTATTAATTTTTCATTAACAAAATAAAGATTTTATTAATAACACTTTATTGAAGTTATTTTAAGTCTATTATAATTTTTATTTATAAAAATTTGATTTTTTTTAACTGATTAGTTACACAATTCAAGTATAAAATATATATAATGGTTGCAGTAAAATAACATAATAATATTGGTAAGTTAGAGGTAATGATGTTTGTTTATTTAGCTTGATGTACTAAATTTAACTTTTGAGTCACTAATTAGTAGCATAATATAAGTATATAATAAATATAATTGTTGTAACATTATATCACAATAATGTCTGTAGATTAGTGGCAAAGTTACTGAATTATTTTTAATAAAGGACATCAAAACGATGTCTTTTCACCTCATGTGCAAGGCACGTGCCAATGAGGCTGACCAAGGTTAGTCTTACCTCTTGCAAAAGATGAATTATTTTTTAGTAAAGGACATCAAAACGACGTTGTTTCACCTCATGTGCAAGGCACATGCCAATTACGCTGACGTGGCAACTAATGTGTCACATCGCTCCGTCTAGTGTTACGTCAATAACCACCATTAAGCAAACTATCGGAAGGACAAAATTGTCCAACTTTAAAAATTAAGATAAACGAAATTGGCAGAAAAAAATGAATATAAACCAATTTGACAAAAATGAAAATTGAGAAACAATAAATTGATGGTTTTTCAAAAAAAAAAAAAAATAGAGACTTACACGGGAAGGATTGAGTTAATGGGCCGTAATCTTAGTCATAGGAACAATAATAAATGACTAAGATTTAACAATGAAATAATAATATAATAATATTATATTTATATTTTAACACATTTTTATGTTCAAAATAATAATAAGAGTTAGAAAAGGTATGCACCCAAAAAATAGTTAATAAATGTGAAATAGCAAAAGAAGGAAAGAGCATAGGGAAATGAGAGACAAACTCAAGTTCAATGAACACACAAAGATAGTGCGTAAATTAATTTTCATAAAATCTCGCCACTTAGTACATCTGTCTCTCTGCAATTGTAACTAACAATTAGAAGGGAAGAAAAGATATTGAAAGGGGAGAGAAAGACACTGAGATTGTGGTGGTAGTGTAAGTCTCTGTGCGTAAGGGGTAGGGGCTATGTCAGGGAGGGAAGTCGTAGTAGTGATTTGGACTAACTTTATTAATATTCGTTTACTCACTTATCCCATAGGACAAATATCTCAGGTTTGCAATTTTTTGTTTGCACTTTAAAAAAATATTATTCTAAGCGCAATTCTTAGAAATGCATAAGAATAAAAATGAAGAAAATATACCTCATTGCTAGGGTTGCGTTTTTGGAGGGCTATGATGAAGTTGAAGAAATGGAAGAGATGATGAGGGGCCAAACTGCAAAGCAGAAACATAGAGGATTGTATTTGCAAATTCAGGACAAATACATAATGGGAGGACACGGTGACATTAGTGTAAATATGAGGATATTTTTTTTTCTCCAAATATGGTTACCATGACATGGTTTCTAGCTCGTGGGTCACCATGATAGAACCCACCTGACAAAAATTCTCTCATTTCTTCTCCTCTCCGTACCAAAAACTCCCAAACAAACTGTAGTACTCCAACTTCTTTGCTTTCTTTTTTTTTTTTTAATCTAACCCACAAAAACAGGGAAATAAAAAACCCAAATAATAAGCCTAACCGAGTGAAAGCTGAGCTGGAAGGGACGACGCAAGCGACCTGGTAAGTCGGAAGTGGTTGTAACCGTAACGGGAACGTAGTCAGCTTGCAAGCCTTGGGAACCGAACTGCAAATTTGAACGTTGCGTTTGGGTTAGTTAACAAGTTGGTTTCTGCCGTTACAACTCACCGTAAAATCAAATTGTATAAATAGCAGTTCCCTGCTCCGAGTAATCATTTTCACAATCGACTTTCTCTCTCTTCGTCGTCGCCTTCTTCTATCTCCGATACTATTACTCTTCTCCTCTCGATCTTTCTTCTCTTCCGTTCCTTGTAAAGTGTGGATTCGGATTCCCTGTTCTGCAACTGAAGGCTGGTGAAAATGCCTCTCGGGGAAAGGGACGGAGATTCTAGCAATGCTCGGTATTGTGGCATGGAGTTGATAAAGTTCGAACTCGACATGCCAGATGTCCTCGCAACCCATCTTGCTCGTGGAGGATTCGATTTCGTTGTTGCTTCTCTGGTTCGTTTTCCACCCTCTCTTTCGCAACATTTTTCAATCTGAAATGCCTTGATGAAGTTAGGGATTGTTAAGTTGAAAGAACCGTCGTAGTAGAATATGCATGTTTTCGTTTATCAGAATTCTTGATTGTGATTTTTGTTCGTCTTTCAAGTATGTGCATCGGCTTCAGTGTTGTGTGCTCTGTACAATGAGTGCGTTATTTTTTTAGCCTTTTCGCTCATATTTCATAAAATTAACGCAAGAACCGCAAGAATGTTGTTGCTTTTAGATTAGGAAGTGGTGAAGTCTGTGATGAATGAGATTACAGTGGAGTGAATCTGGAATTCGAATCTTTATGCATAACATCTTAGTTATCAATTTGAAGTATCTGTTTTATGAAGAAGAAAAAAATAACTAGTTGTGTTTTACTTTTCCTCATCATTCGGGTGGTCAATCTATTACAGCTAGTAAAAGATGAAGGATAATTTTCAATCAGTTAGTCAGTTAGTTGGCAAGTTGTTAAGTTTGTTATACAATCAGCTTTGTTAATCTGTTATATATATGCTTACTGATACACTAACACAGCTAACATAGAAGAGAATATCAATAAGAAAACCAAGTCTCCAAGAGTTGGCTTGCTTCCCAAGTTTCTGTTTCATTCTCTCTGGTTCGAATTCCTCTTTCTCCCTTTCTGATGCTGTTCAACTCATTCACGGTGTTGCTGCTGTAAACTTAACACAATCAGCAATCATGTTTCTGTAATGCTTTTCTAGTGAAACTGTTTCAATCTATGGTCTCACTTCATGTGAAGATGTTAATTACGTCTTAGGCAATTCCTTCGGCTTATAAGATCTATTCTTCAACTGTTGAAATTGTTATAACATCATCTGTTTCTTAAAACTTGTTTAGCTTAAATGATATTATGGTCCGTTTCAAATGCACCCTATTTATCGACCAAGCATAGCGAAAAAGCATCCTTTTCCTGAACTTATACGATTTACTGATCCAGATCTGAAGGTGAAAGCATGTAACTGGAATGAGCGTGTAGTGGGTATGAGTTACTTTTTACTATTATGATTTGCTTTTCCTTTTACAATTTTTAGCACGAATTTAGATTTTTTCTTTAAAGTTGCTACTTCTTGATGGTTTCATCTCTTAATATTTGACTTTACTGATACATTGATATCAATGTGTTTTGGGTTCTGTGCCACAAATAGCTTTTGTCTTGTGGTCTCTGGGATAGCCGGTTACTTGGGGGCTTTGTTATGTGATGTGGTTTACTCCTTTTGGTTGGGATAGATGTTGCAATGTTGCTATGTTTATGGTGTTTTGTGGGAAGTTGCTTTGTATATGTGCGATCATTGTTTTCTCTTATTTATTTCCTATATTCTTTTGGTTGTTAAATAAATATATAAACCTGTTCCGGATCAATACATTTGCTTACCAACTCTCTAGCAGGAGGATGGACTCCCTGAAATCCCAGAGAACATGGGAACTACAGAAGAAAAACAGCTGGTATACTGTTGGTTGTAAAGTTCTCTTGGTTCTCAATTAACCTTGTGTGGTGCAGTCATGCCTTACTTCTAAATTCGAGTTGATCAAAGACGTCATCATTTTTTGAGGGCATTTTTTGATTAAAAATTTTGCTTCCTGCACCGGAAATTTCCTTTGTTTATTTTTTATAATTTTTCTTTGGTCCATTGGTGTGAGTTACACAAAAACAGATCCTTGCCATAAGCCTCTTTCCCCCACTTAGGTGAAAATGGAACAATCACTCGCGCAAATGAAACTACATTCATCATAAGTTCATAATTAAATGTCAAAATGATTATTTTGCTTTTATCTTGAAAGTTACTGGCACTGTTCATTGTTACATGAAAATGGCCACATTTTCTGCTTCAATTTGAACTGTTACGTTTTTTAATAACTTCCTTTAGTGATCGCAATTAGTTTTGTAAGTATTCTTATTTTAAGTGCTTCATCGATATATGTTGCATACATTCAGGGAAAATTAGCTCGTGGATAGACCTGGATTCAGAATATGAAACTGTTACGAAAGATTCTGAAATTGTTCTCAAACAAGAAATTGCTTGGGCCTGTTATCTCACTATAAAGGTGTGCTTTGGTATAACCAAAATGCAGTAAATTTAAAAATTGTATCCCTACTTTTCTTTGTTTTAATTACTTAGTGGAATGAGTGGTTTTACATATATTTATTTGTTCAGTTTGAAAAATATTGCTTTTATTATGCTCAAATTATGAACCCTTGAACTTGTACTAACAGGGAAGAAAGCATTTGGTTTTCTTGCCTTGCTTTTACGACTCTAATTTGGTGCGATACATATATTCTTTTACGACTCTAATTTGGTGCGATACATATATTCTTTATATTCAGTCTAAGCTGCCGAAATATTGGTGTGGAACTTGTTGAGAAATAATAAATTCTGCAAATACATATTCTTTAAATTAATAATCCGTATGAGTTATCCCCATCAAATTCATATTGAAATTTAAAGAACCGCTACCGTCTGACTGTTATAGTTCAGTTTCTCTTTGGTATTTTGACGTTGTAGTTAAGGTACATGTACTATGTACTATTCAAGAGTTACCTGTTGTAGTTAAGGTACATGTACTATGTACTATTCAAGAGTTACCTTGTGTATCGCTTGGTCTGACTTTTATATATATAGATATTTATATACATATACACATTAATATATATATGTATTATGTCACATATACACATATTTATATACATATACACATTAATATATATATGTATTATGTCACAATTCAACATGTATCCTTTATTTCTGGTGAGCTGCATATGTCTTTCTGACTTTTAAATAATATGCTGCAGGCTTGTCTTCTTCCAGCTCCTAAGGGCGCTTCCTGTTTTAACTATGCTAGGTGTGTTCTTCAAATCTTACAAGACCAAGAGAACTTGAAGGTGCCAACCTATCTTCAAGTTTTATGATCGATTCCCTATCCTTCATGAATGTCACTTCACCGTTCTTAGACTTCTTTCTTTATTGTAACTTTGCATTAAAGTTGTGGCTTAGGATTCCGTTGGGAAATCCTGATGATGACTCTAGTGCTAGCTCTGCTACTTTGGTGAGTATAACTAGGGTGGATTTATATATACTGTCTTTATCTTATTTCTTTCACACTCTTGCTTGCAAAAACATGGTTCTTATTCAATGTGAACTATTTGGTATTTTTGTCCCAATTATTTTTATTCTTCATGGTTCCGCCGGTTTCTCAATGAAATAAAACTTGTTGTAAGTTGGAACTGCTGAACAGTGAGAGATTTTTTTTTAATTATGTATTCATGTTCAACAAGACATGACACTAAAGATTTAGCGGTTAATATGAGCCTTGACAAGCCTAATCCACGTAGCCAACCTCCCATAGTGGGAAAATGCTTAGTTTTTTTATCTATCTATCTCTCTCTCTCTCTCTCTCTCTCTCTTTATTTATATATATATATATATATATATATATATATATATTGATTTTCACATATCATAACTCTTCTGAGTATTAAATTGTCAAGGGGTAAACTGTTGGATCATGAAGATTGAAGTTTTTTCAGATATGAAAATTTATGTCATTTTATTTTTTTAATATTTTCAGTCACCTTTCTAATTCTGATTTTCAGGTTGATTCTTGGGAAACATGCAATTCGTTTCGTCTACTCTGTGGGCATCATAGTCAATTGTTCATAGTACTTGATAATTTGTGAGTACTTTAGTATTTATTTCTCACTTTCTCTCCTTTATTGCACCAATTCTTTATTAATCCTTAAACATGCACATTGATCTTGGTATTAGGGGTGCCTTGCCTTTAGAGAACTCACTCAATCGTCGGTTTGGGGAGTCTGTTATTGCTTTTATAATACATACAGATGTAAGGACATCTTGTGATTTATAATCTGTATTTGTCAAATACATGCTGCAACTTTAATAATGGATTTGATTGAATTTTTGCCAGTCGTTTTTAACTAACGCTTACGGTAATGGTTAATACCTCTCAAGGCGTTAGCAGAAGTTAATTACTGATTTCTTTGACCATTCTATATAGGTAAACTTACAAATTCTTTGAATATCTTGTTCTTTAAATATTGAGTCAGTAAAGCAATATTGCAAAGTGCATGAAACCTCAACCTAATGTGAAAAATTCCCTGATCACAAGGACCAGGGAGAGGTGTCATTGGTGTAAGCAATATCATTATTTTCACCTAACACCAGTTACCATTATTTATTGAATTTTATCCTTTCTCTTTTCCCGTCTCATTTATTTGTTTGTGAGACTTTGTAAGCTAAAGCCTATCTGCTAATAAATTTTTCCAATTATTTGATTCTACAGAAGGCACCCTTAGCAATCCTAAAAAATATAGTCAGTCAACTAGTTCTTTTTTCCTTCTAATGGTATTGAGTATTTCGAGGCATGTGTAGATCATTATAACTGGAAAAGAAGCAAGTAGATTGGATCATTTTGCTACTCTTCGCATTGAAGGTAAGTTCCTATTTTTGTTATATTGATTTTTCTTTTAAATTCTGAAGTTCATTTTTAAAATAGTAAAATATCGTTATTTCAGGGCATTTTTTTAAAGTTTTCTTAATTTCTCCCTTTGAGTTGCTTTTATTTAGCCTACATTTAGGTTTCTCCATGGATGAGTTGTTTTCATCTATTTTGGTTTTGTCCTTGTACCATGTTTAGGAATCTTCTGATTTTAATGAGGGTTTTTTCTTTTCTATATTTAGAAAAGCATCCTTTACAACCTTATCTGGACTATATTGGCCATCTATACCAACGAACGAAACCTTTTCCTCTGAAAGAAAGTTTTGAGGTATCAACATTTACACGTGTCAACTAGAAAGGCATATCTGCAACAATTGCATTCTTGACCCTTTTGGTCTTTTATGCCAGTTCGACACGAGATATTTTACACTCACCATTCCAAGTTAGTTTTCTTTTCCCTGTTTTGCTCTACTTAGTTTTAGTAGATTGCCAGAGAGAGAAAAACTCTAATTTCCATCTTAATTAGTGTTAGAATCTGTAATTATATAATTAGGATATGATAGAGTATGTAAAAGGGAAATTATATATTTGTGAATATCCTTGTATTTATTATAGAGTCTTTTTATAATCTAGCCTCTGCTGTGTAGTTGGGACAATAATTATTCATGTGTTTTTCCCTTTCCTTCTCTCAACGTAGTATCTAGAGTCGTATATTGGAGTCTCGTGGATGGAAAAAACTAACACGGAGAGAGATTTGCCCCCATAGTAGGTCAACCCATCTCAAGACAAATTAGGTGGAATCCAATGTACTTTCGATATTGGTAAGTTAGATCAAAAAATAATAATGAAGTTTCTTTTTTGGGATAAAATTAATAATATTGAAGTTTAGCTTACTCGAAACTGGTATGTATTTCTTTTTAATTGGACTGTGTTGTGGTATGTCCTAAACAGTTTTGAGATATATGATTTGAAATTTTACAATTCTTTTGCAGCCTATTAAGGATTATTCAGAGGCTCTCGTCTATGAGAATTCTGAGAATGACTTAATCAAATACACTATGGTATGGCAGCCTATTAAGGATTAGTTAGTTTTTTTTTTTGTTTTTGTTATATCCTATTGCAACCCCTGGCTTGCCCGTCAAACCTGATTTAGGAATCTGTAGTAAGTGCTAGTTGATTTATCTGAATACGCAGGCCAACTGACATACTCTACGTTGAGCACTTGAGCTGTTTGTAGTGCTTAATAAAACTGAAATTCTTGTAACTATACTTTTATGATGCGTCCTGTCATATATGGTATAGGTGCAGAAGCCATCCAGTAACATTTTGTTCTTATTTTGTAGGCATTGGATTAGAAACATGATCTTAGTTTGTTAGAATGTATTTGAAAAAAGAGGCCTTGGTATCTGCCATTATGTTTGTTTGCTGGTGGTCAAGGTCATGAAAACTAGTGGCTTTGGTTTCTTTTGCTTGAACTATCAATCTAATCTGTAGTTTTCTTTATGCTAGTATATGAGAGCAATTCGTAAAGCATTGCTGGACAGGGTTCCTAAGGAAAAGGCATCTTTGGTTACCACAGTAAGATTTGTTTCTAGCATCTTGTTCTAGAAGCATCTTGATTCTTTTGTAAAACGATTTTTTAAGTGCGTGATGTACATGACCACTGATGCTGTGTGGCAACGCTAACAGTTATTTTCTTGTTCCTCTGGCTAGGTATTGGTGGTGGTTGGTGCAGGGCGTGGGCCTCTTGTGTGGATGTCTATACAGCTGTTACACTTAAAGTTAGTTATAGATCTTGTTCTTACATTTATGGTGATTCCAGGAATTCATATCCCAATATAATGAAGCTGTTTGCATATTATAGAAGCAGAGGAGTTCAATTTCTTTATATTTTTTATTTTGTAGTTCCAGTGCCCGTAATTGTCAATACTAGTTTAAACATTTTTCAAGTGCATGGTGTGTCCCACTGTCACATTTTCTAACATCTATGATGTACATACATTTCTCACCTGGTGGGGAAAAAGTATTGGTGTTTTGTATGAGTCTTGATAGTATTTTGTTTACATTCTTGCATTTTTCATGAAGTTTCTCTCATCATCATCATCTTTTATGTTGTTTCAGTGCTCTGCTTATATAAAACACGCATTGCTTATATTTTATGTTTTAATAAAGGAAGGAAAAAGTTTTAAATTGGTCCATATTTTCTATAAAAGAATATTTTTCAAGATAAGATAAGACTAAAAGTATCCCAACCAAAGCCGTTAACAAAGCTGTTAACAACTCTGTGAGCATTGCTTACGACTTAAGTTTAAGCAGCTAGCAGGAGTGTTACATTTGGTATCCAAGTGAGTTTGAGGACTGTGCCCACATTATGCTTCTGAACATGTTAACTAACCTTTTTGGAGCCTAATCAACTCGAGATTTGTGCAGGTGCAGTAGATCAGCCATGCCGCCCCGTAGAGACTATACACGACGTATCGCCGAGCCTGCAGACTTCGCAGACCTCATCAGAGAGATGAGCTGAGCAGCAAACCCAATGGCAGATGCAAGAAGCTCAGAGGAACGCAACCCCAACGGTGCAAGAAGCTGATGCCCAGAAATATGCGGGGTTCACCACAGACAACCCTCCCACCTTTGAGGGAGTTCACAACTGGTTAAAGTTTTTAGTGTATAGGGTTAAGGTAAGGTTTAGTGTTATGGTTAGGGTTTGTTTTAGGGTTTAAGGTTTGTTAATTAGGGTTTAGGGTTATTGTTTGATTAGGGTTTGATTGTGGTTTATAGTTATGATATTTGTTTGATTATTAGAGGGTTAGTGTTAGTCTTGTTTTTGTGGTTAGGGTTTTGGTTTGATTACTAGGGTTAGGATTAGTGGTTAGGATTTGCAAGATGTACTCAAATTAAAATTAATATATTATGGAAAAAAATTACCATGACAACTTACTCACTAAATTGGAGAAGAAAGACATACCATGTACCATTATTGACCCAGTATTCTTAGGTATCACAAAGCGCAACATCTTATAACGCTCGTTGCTTTCAGTATCCAAGTGTTTTGGATGAGTAAAGGTAAAAAGCCAAACATTTCAAATAAAAAAATATACAAAATCAGCATAAACCACTTTTAATGAGCCAGAAAATTAAATTCTTAAAAAAAAAACTGATTAGTTAAACCAAAATATTAACCAAGCATGATAACAACCGATAAATTCAAGGAAAAGTACAAGCCGAGATGCATTGTGTATTTTCGTAAAATAAGCAACTTCAAAGTGTGAAATATCTTTATGTTTCTGAACCTGTAATATAACAGCTAGCAATTAAATGATGTACAAAAATTATACGAGTAAATTTGTCAGCTAAGAACAAGAGATATACATTAGTATATAACTTTGAAGCTGTCACTGGCTGGAGGAAACTTGTATATCTGAAAGTGGTAAATAAACACTAATACAATAACTAAATCAACTAAACAAAAATCAAAAGTGAAAATACATACATTCATCAACCATTTTTGTTCAGCTGACCAACTCCATCTGCTCGTAATTACATGAAGCAGTGGCTCCTTGAAACACGTAATTTTTGGCATAGGAGTGAAAATATAAGCAACAATCTATCCCAAGCTTATGAAGGTAAAGTTTGCTGCTAATTTCAAAACGTCAAAAAATTAATATCAGTGAAGTATTATACAAAAGATCTGAGGATACTGTCTTCAATATCATTCAAAAGGTTATTTGCAATCTGATTGACTAGCAGAGGCAAAATACTCCTTTGAGTTAAATATCAAGTAATTCAAATAAGACTCTCTAAAATATGTAACTCATTCACACTGGCCATTCATCTTGAATTAGTGGCACTTAACCTATGATGGTATACATTTATTAAAAAAAAATACAAAACTAAGCAAAAATAAGAAAGCCATCAAGGGACGACTATGATTATTCAAAAGATAAATAAAAAATGGAGTGAAGAGATTTTACTTACGAAGACGGTATTGAAATTCCATCTTCCTTCAGAAATCTCTGCGCTCCATCAAGGCATTCAGGAGAAAAATCTTTGTCACGAAAAGAACCTAGCATTTCACTAACCTACACCAAGACAACAGCAATCAAAACCTTCAGCGTAAAGAGTAAAAGTTAAGCAAGTGGCTAAATATGATTGTACCAATATACCAATATGTCAGCTGTTTCGGGGGCATTCCAGTAACGCATGTCACTTGATACTATGGTAACAAGATCCGCATAGTTCTGACTCAATTAATCCTGTGCCTATGGTTATTCAAAAGATTCGTCATTCTAGAAAGAAAAGTTAACATTGTCATAAATATTTTTTTTTTAGTTTCTAAAAACGAGGTGGAGAAAGCAAATAACATGCACCAAAACAAGAGTAAAGACAATGGAGAGAACCTTAATAAAAATAGCAACAACATGAACAATAAATTAACATGAACCCCCAATCTTAAGAACAAGAGCTACAGATGTGTTCAGAAAATTCCAGATTATTGTATAACAGTCTGTTATGTCATAAAACTCTAATTCAAAAAAAAGAAAAAATAGTTTATCTTGACCATCAGCTTTAAGTATGACAATTAATTACAAGTATTTGTAAGCATCACGTATGCATTTCTATGCATACAGATATTCAATCAATTAAAAAATGTTGAACTGATGCTTAAAAGATAGTTCTATATGGAAGTTGACAGCTATCAGGTCAGTACTATTATTAACATCATGAAGATTAAGCCACATATTTGTAAAGTTAAAATTAAAAGAAAATTGAATTCAGGAGCTTGAGTAATATGCGAATAACTTCAATATACTAGCATATGAGTTCATGAAATCACAATAAAAATAAGATGAAGGAAAAAGATCTACAACTAACTTTAAGTGCAACGACTGCATTTGGATTCTTTTCCACGGCATAAACTTTTAGCTTCCGCCTAGTCTCTTTAGCCGCCTACACAAGAAGATGATAAAGGCCACATCAACAAAAGGATATTACCCAAATCCAAATTTCGGCACAATATCGCACCTGTAATGATACCCGAACAAGGGGGCCACGCCCTGCACCAACTATAACATCCCGTGCTCCTAGGAGCCGGTAAATGATCCGTTGACAGCTGAGGACGGCCGGGAAACGTCGAGGAAGCAAGGGAAGCAGAGTTAAACCTCCGAAACCCTGGAAAATTGGAGAGACAGACTAGGTTTAGCCGTTTTATAATTTTCGGGAGTCACCGGATGAGTTCCGACTCGAACGGAAATTTCCCGGATACTGAAAAACGTCCGTAAGATTTTCCGGCTTGGCAAAAGAGTCCCTGGTCCCCGAGGAAATTGTTCCGGACCGAAGGGAAAAATAAATGGGTCGCAACGGTATGTCCGGAATATCTTTAGGGCAACCGGAAGCAGGGTTTTTCGGACAAAACGCGATCGAATAAAGACGGAGCTGGAGGAAGGACTTAACTTCGGAAGGAAGTTAAGTAATAAATAAATAAATAAATAAATAAAGAAATAAATAAATAAATAAATAAATAAATAATATAATAATAATAAAAGAAACTGAAGCAGAGCTTCAGCAAAACATAAAATAGAGAAAAGAAAAGTAAAAAGAAAAGGAAAATAACGTTTTACTGTGCGCGGTTATTTATAACCTCGTAACTTCTCAGAAGTTACACTCCGTGGGTAACCGAGGATTTCGTTCCGACACATCTAGAGCTCGTTCTCGGCCGTGACAAACCTGAGCAGCAGTGAGGAGGAGGAGCCTCTGGAGCGTCTAGGAGACTCCGAGTAGGTGGAGGCCAGCCGGACCTGAGTGCGGAGTTAGGGTTTGTGCCGTACATGAAGCGAGTAGTGTCGCTCGTGTACGTAGTTGCTTTTAGTATTCCGTTTGTATATTTGGTGACTGATGTATGTATTTTATTATCCACTTGGACCATACTTTGTATAAAACTTATGTATTATAATAAAATGGTGTGTTATGTATATTCGGGTCCTTCTGTGTATCTTCTGCCGATAAAGCTCCACACTACAGGTATGTACTCGTACTCTCTTACCTTTTAGTTATGCCGTTATCCGTTGTATTACTCGCAAGGCTCATTACTTTTCGTATACATGTATTTGCAAAAGAGGTTTCAAATTGGCCCGTATTTTCAGTAACCCTAATTTCAATTGATAAGCTAGAACGGTAATAGTTCACAGCCCAGCATTCAACTACCTAGCCAGGGAAACCTATGACTTAAGCATAGGCCAACTAGCTAGGGTGTTGTACCAACAACCATCAATACCTAGCCAATACAACAAAATTTAAATACGATTGAGGCATGCAATAGCATCCCGAGTGGTACATGTTTAACATGCGCACGTGTATTTATATATATATTATATATATATATATATATATATATATATATATATATATATATATAAAGAGGG
>QANU01064827.1:29499-44088 GCA_003254905.1 Nissolia schottii | reverse complement strand
AAGCGNGACAAATTGCTCTTTGATACTAGCATAAAGAAATCTACTGATTAGATCGCAAGCGCACACAGAATAGACCAATGGCACCTCGAGCATAAACAAACAAACATGATAACAGATGACAAACCTGATATTTAACAAACATTATAGCCTCTTCCAAATATTTTTTTGACCAGGTGAGAACAATGTTTCTAATTAGTGCCAATTGAGTAAGTACAACCAAATGTTATATACAAAAGCGTATTGCCAAATGGTTTAACTCAACGTGAAAAGCTAGCTTAAGGAAGAGGGTGGCCCAAGCTATTATAAAGGCTATTTTGACCATATCCCTGAACACCTTAAGACATGGAGCTTGAAGTTTACATCCGCAGATGGCCTAATACCAATAATAGGATAGAGTCTGATACAATCTTAAATTTTGTTGGCCTAAATTTCAGATTGCACAAACTATTATAAATGCTATCTCGGCTATATGCTTAAGCAATGTAGGACTTACACACCCTGTCATGTCCATGATTGGATATCTAGAGTGCAAAGTTTATGGGACTAGACATCGACGAGTGACCCATTATCAAACAAAGAATATAAACTATGACATCATCTTAAGATTGTGGGCCTAACTCCACCTGAAAAGCTAGTTCAAGGGCAGATAACTCAAGTTATAAAGGATACCTAGCCATATTTCTGCACCTGCTCTACATGGCACGATCTACAGCACACCAACATACACAGAATAGGGGGAGGAGGAAGACACAACAATTGAAGCATAGAGAAGTCCATATCATAAAGTCAAGTTACACAAGATTGCTACACTTATAATTAGACTTCAATTTTATTGAGCATTCCAACCAATTCAATTGCTCAACTAAGATTGATACCCTTAGAGTCAACTACAAGTCTATACACCCTCTAGAGTCTTTGTCTGGTCTCGAACTGAAGACATAAAGTTTACAATTGAAAGTCTAAGGTCTATACACCCTTATGTTGAGATTTCTTAATAAAAGAATGATTTTCAAATTTAAATAAATTTAAGATAAGTAGTTGTTCTTTTTTCTAAAAAGAAAGTACTTTTTCATCAACAGAGAAGAGTAGCTTCTGAAATAAGATTTCTAAAATAGCTGCATCATAAAAGTATCCCTTTTTGTTTCCTTCCTAAATTTAAACTAATGAATCCTATAACAGTTTTGAAAAGATTTAGCATGCAAACCAAAAAGAGACTAAAGGGGGCAAAGTTACATACAGAGAAATGTATGCATATAGTTGAAAATGCCTCACATGCATGGCCATACCTGAATGTATTTTGCTGAGTTTTCACAAGATTCTCATACTTTTGAGAATCAAGATCATTCTTAAGAGGCTGCACCGGAATTGTAAAATTTCGAATAATTAACAAAATGATATTGAAAACCTGCAAAATGGAAGAATATGAAAAGGGTCAAGAAGATGATAGCAGATAACGCCATGCCTTCCTATTAGATACATGTCAAGAAGATGATACCTCAAAACGTTCTTGCTCAGGAAGAGGACCCATTTGTTCATATAGATAACCAGCATGTTCCAGATAATGCCGTAAATGATGTAATTTTGATTCTAAAGTGCAAAAAGACAACAGAAAAAGAAGATTCCTAAACAAGCTTGCAAGGGCATGAAACACTAAACCACAACATTTGCAAACAAGGAGAGGAAAGATATGAGAGTCAAGTCACCTAAATGGAGGATAAAAAAGGTATGAAAATATAAAAAGGAAAACCCTGATTTGAAATAGTAAAGATATTGCTACTATTCAAAGAATGATCTCTGGAATTGTTAGAAGTGTTTGGCTTGAAAGAAAATGTGAGAAAGCGAACGAACAAAGAAGATTTCGCGAGAGAGAGAGAGAGAGAGTTCAGATTTGGAGAAACTGGTATTGCATTCAATTCAATTACAAAGATTTAACATCGGTTGCACATATTTGTAGTAGTTCCAGATCAACATCAGAAGAAAACTTTCTGACTAACCCAATAACTAAATATAACTGGTGACACAATCATTAACTAACTATAGCTATTTAAAGATGCTGACACGGAACTACTAACACTAAGCTTCCAGTGGTTGTCATCACCTATAAAAACTATCACGCACTCTAGCAGGAACAAGAAAAATTAATAAAACAAGAATAGGTCACTCACCTAGAGCAGAAACTGGAACTGTGGGATCTCATACAGTTTTGAGTTGACCATGTTTTCTAATATAATGATCTAAACAAATGCATTCCATTTAGAAAGGGGAAAAAAAGTGGTTATAATAGTTTTGTGAGTTTACGAGGAAAAAAAAAATTATATTGTGAGAGGTTTTCCAAAATAAATACCAAAGGGAAAAACCAACATACAAGAACATAAGATTCAAAGAATTCGGAGGTTCGCCTTTACAGAGTGATCCAAGAATCTATTTATTAACTTCTGATGACGCTCTGGGAGGTACTTACCAATATCATCACCATCAGGCCTAGTTAAAAAGACCTGACAAAAATTCAGTCAAAACCAGTGTGACTTGGACAAGAATCAGAACCAGCATACTTGATACTTGACAAATAAATTATAAATCACAAGTTGTCCTTACATCAGTACGCAATATGGCTGCAGCTCCAGGCTCCTCAAACCAACGTTCTAATGAGTTGTTTGAAGGCAGGGCATTCCTACTAAACATGAATGATGTTCATGGTTGAGGAAATTAAGAAAGAAATTGCCCAATTATAGAGAAAGTCAAGCAATAAAAATCAAGGAACAATAAACTAATGCTCAATGGTAAATTCTAACATACTCACAAAGTTTCAAGTGCAACACATAATTTACTATCATGCTCACAGAGCTGACGAAACGAATTCCATATTTGCTAAGGATCAACCTGAAAATCATGATTAAAAAGGCATCCAAAATTAAAACAGATATAATATATTTTCATGTCTTCTAAAGCTTAAATTCATGACCTGAAAATCCACTCATCAATAATTTGATGCTCTGCAAAATTATGTTTGAGGAAGACTAAAGATAGTATGAACCCACCAAAGTATTGATGAGTACAGGAACAAAAGGTTTTAGCTATTTTACTCACCAAAGTACTGGAGATTACACTAGAGTCATCATCAGGCTTCCCCACTAGAATCCTAAGCCACAAGTTTATTACGATGTTACAGATAACGAATGCAGTATTAGAATGGTGAAATTGCATTCATGAAGGAAAACGAACACTTCAATAAGAGAGGCATCTTGCNCATCAGGCTTCCCCACTAGAATCCTAAGCCACAAGTTTATTACGATGTTACAGATAACGAATGCAGTATTAGAATGGTGAAATTGCATTCATGAAGGAAAACGAACACTTCAATAAGAGAGGCACCTGCATGTTCTTTACACCCTGTAAGAGTTGATTCACACACCTAGCATAGTTAACACATGAAGTTCCCTTGGGAGCTGGAAGAAGACAAGCCTGCAGCATATTATAAAATGTTAGAAAAACTATGTGCTCGCTACAAATAAAGGATTCCTTTTTGTTTGTGACAATGTTTCATAGTACGACACTATTATGAGGCAATTTATTAACAAACAGGAAGCGAAGTTATATATAAATCGAAGCAGCTTGCTCTGGCGCAATGAATACAAGAGGTAATTCTTTTGGAATTCTTATAGTAGACAGGAGAGGTAGATAGTGATATATTATAGTAGAGACAGATGTTAGCGGTTGACTTCCTTGATCCCTGGTTGTTCTTTAAAGTTCGATGACGATTTGACGTAACTAGACACTTTTCAACAATTTCCTAGGATATTGGGCACAAGGTACCCAAAATAAATTTCCTAAGAAAGGTACCCAAAATAAATTTCCTAAGATCATGGTCCTAATCAAACAACATCTGAAATCAGTTCAATTCATTTTTCTAATCAAACACAAAATCAGAACATAGCGTAAAATTAGAGTTGAAAAATGAATACAGAAAATCAAATGATATCATGAAAATTTAAGATCAAGCATTCACAATTCCAGGAGGGAAAAAAAACAGTGGGATCACACTGAACCAATAAATATTTGTAGAACCACTCATTTACAATGGAATTAAGACCAAGAAGGGCTGGAATAAAATTTGAAATATACCACAATTTGGTTATACAAAATCACACCTATAAAGAGAGATAAGAGGCCCAAGTTATTTCTTGTTTGAGAGAAATTTCAGAATCCATCCTAAGGGTTTCATCTTCTGAATCCAAGTCTATCCATGAGTTAATTTTTCCTGAATAAGTGTAATAAATCATATTAGAAGCTTGCCCCAGTTGAGAACCCAAGAAGGATATCATTAAGAGCTCAACATATTCAACATCTATGAAACATATAACAAGAAGACTAAATGCTTTCACAAATGGAAGTCAATAGAAAACATAACAGCAGAATACATTTTCAAGAAAGAAAGTATGTTTCTGAGACAAACTGCAGAATATATTTTCAAGAAAAATAGAAAAGAAAAGAAAGATTACATAATTAGGAGTGCAATTATCTCGCCAACACAAAAGAGGGGGTAAATCACACCATGAATCAAAGGGGAAAAAATTACCTTCTCGTTAAGAAAGTAAAAGGAATTTTTATTTTCTTTTTTCTTATAAAAGGTGCTGCAATAACCAAGAGTGCATTATTTAAGTCGAATTTTGAAGCAAAGCTTAATTGAGAACCAAGTGCATTTTGCAACAATTCCTAGACTGTGGAATTCTTTGGAAAGAGCAAAGGTAACTCATACTGAATATACTTTCATTCCATTCGGTTGGGGAACTTTTAAGTCTGACCCAGAAACTGGCAAAATATTAGCAAATGGCTCGGCATTATGCTTGACCGATAAGCTGGATCCACCTGAATCAAAGCATAAAATCGTATCTTATTCATTTCTCAGTGTATGGCAAAGGAATTGTATGAGACCAAATTAATATTTATATGAAATGTTACATTAACAATATGTCCAAAGAATTCTTACGAGCAATGCTAAGTTAGGTCTTTCAAACATTTTTCAATTCTTACAAAGAGAAGCCAATTACTGAAACTTCAAAAGACAACTAAATAGTCACACAGTCATTAACTTATTAACGTAATTCTTTTTACAGACAATTGATACCTAATTCTTTTTACAGATAATTGATAACAATGTTATGTACATAAACATTCAAATTCCTTTTCACTCTATTGTTTAGCCTCAATATTCTTGAAAGGTAATGCTAACAACACTCCAAACTACAGCTCCAACGTTCAGCAGACCATAAAATCAAGAAACGCATATTAAGATCGACACCTACACCAATGCTCATGATTTTAACTGAATCTCTTTTTTTTGTTCAGTTTGTGATTTTGTTGAAATCTAACAAGAAACTGCACTTACTTGAAGAATGTATACGAATGAAAACTTCAATAAATCATTTGATTAAATCATTAAAGTACTAAATATGCATAAAAACAATTATCATGAAAATGCACGGATTTCAAGAATGCAAAAAAAAAACGGAGCGGCAACAAATTCTTGAACATGAAAACACAAAGCAAGCGAGAATGCAATTTCTGATTGAAACGAAGTAATAAAAAATAAATTGTTGAAGAAGACGAACCAGAGGAGCAACAAGGAAATCGAAGCGTCCAGCAGCGAGAAGTGAGCGGATGAGTTGCACCATGTCATAGTCGAACTCGGCCTCCACGCCACACAACCGGGAATCGCTGGAATCTCCTAACCTAAACCCGAGAGTCATTTACACCAGCGTTCAATTGCAGAACTCAGAAAGAAGAATAGAGAACAAAGAATAACAGAGAAGAAAGTTCGGGAGAAGAAGATAGAGAACAGAGAAGGTTCTGATTGTGAAACTGGCTACTCAGAGTAGAGTGCTACTATTTATATACACTTTGATTTGATGCTGACTGGTAACGGCAGAAACTGAATTCTACCTACTTAAATTTCTTAACTGAAGCCCATACCTGTGCTACTTACGGTTATAAACTTGTTCTTTGTTTAACCATTAGATTGAAAATAAGTAAATAAAAGATTATGGATAAATTCCCAATTTTGTCTTACCTAAATTTTTTCGGCTAGAGTTAGTCTTTATTGTATTTTTATAAATGGGTCAATTTAGTCTTTGTTATTTTTTAAATTAGTAAATTTTATCTCTTTTAAATAATTTTGACCAAAAATTATAAAAATTAAATAAGTTAATTCTTTTGTATCGATGATTTAGAGCATAATGGAGAGACATGACATATTAAAGATCCACATAAAAAATGAAGTCGTTTTACACAAATAAGTAAACAATATCATTTCGCATCTCATGTACACAAAACGTGTGTGTCCACAATGAAAAACAACATTCATTAATGGGGATATGTTTGCAAAAGATGAAAATGGGGGCGTTTTAGTATTTACATGGCAAAACACAAAATTTTTTGCTATAATTGATTGATTTGAAAAGTAATAAGGACTAAAGTGACAAAAAAATTTAAAATGGATGAAATTGTCAAATTTAAAATATAACATTGAATGAATTGGCCAAAAAGTTAAGATAGGAGAAATTGTCCAAGTTAAAAAAACAACAAGAACTAATAAGTTGGAGGTTATTTAGTTCCTCTCGATTTTCATTTCAGTCAACTTGGTTCTTGTTAATTTTTGAAAGTATTCAAACCTGTGGGTCCCTTCACTTAGAAGCAAGCAACTTTGTCGTTAAGCTACTGACATTATTGTGATATAATTTTACAATAATTATATTTATTATATACTTAAATTGTGTTATTAATTAGTGACTCAAAAGTTAAATTTAGTACATCAAGCTAAATAAGCAAACATCATTACCACTAAGCTACCAATATTATTATATTATTTTGCCGCAACCATTATATATTTATATTTGAATTGTGCAACCGATGAGTTAAAAAATCAAACTTTTACGAAAAAAAGGTACAAATAAAATTTATAATAGGTTTAAAAATAACTCTAATTATAATTTTTATTTGTACATTTTTGCTTAAAAGTTTGATTTTTTTTAAATCATCATTAACACAATTCAAGTATAAAATACATATATAGTCGCAATAAAATATTTAATAGGCTTAAAATAACACTAATAAAGTATCATTAATAAAAATTTTATTTTGTTGATAAAAAATTAATAAATTAAGCTTATTGTTAATATTTTTAAAAAAATATTAATACGCTAATCTGAATATTAATATATTAATATTATTAATAAGCTAAATTTATTAATTTTTCATTAACAAAATAAAGATTTTATTAATAACACTTTATTGAAGTTATTTTAAGTCTATTATAATTTTTACTTATAAAAATTTGATTTTTTTAATTGATTAGTTGCACAATTCAAGTATAAAATATATATAATGGTTGCACCAAAATAACATAATAATATTGGTAAATTAGAGGTAATGATGTTCGTTTATTTAGCTTGATGTACTAAATTTAACTTTTGAGTCACTAATTAGTAACATAATATAAGTATATAATAAATATAATTGTTGTAACATTATATCACAATAATGCCTGTAGCTTAGTGGCAAAGTTACTGAATTATATTTAATAAAGGACATCAAAACGATGTCGTTTCACCTCACGTGCAAGGCACATGCCAATGAGGCTAACCAAGGTTAGTCTTACCTCTTGCAAAAGATGAATTATTTTTTAATAAAGGACATCAAAACGACTTCGTTTCACCTCATGTGCAAGGCACATGCCAATGGCGCTGACGTGGCAGTTAATGTGCCATATCGCTCCGTCTAGTGTTACATCAATAACCACCGTTAAGCAAACTATCGGAAGGACAAAATTGTCCAACTTTAAAAATTAAGAGAAACGAAATTGGCAAAAAAAAAAATGAATAGAAACCAATTTGACAAAAATGAAAATTGAGAAACATTAAATTGATGGTTTTTCAAAAAAAAAAAATAGAGACTTACACAGGAAGGATTGAGTTAATGGGCTCGTAATCTTAGTCATAGAAATAATAATAAATGGTTAAGATTTAACAATGAAATAATAATTAATAATATTATATTTATATTTTAATAAATTTTTATGTTCAAAATAATAACAAGAGTTAGAAAAGGTATGCACCCAAAAAATAGTTAATAAATGTGAAATAGCAAAAAGAAAGAAAGAGCATAAGGAATGGAAACACACTCAAGTTCAATGAACATACAGAGATAGTGCGTAAATTAATTTTCATAAAATCTCGCCACTTAGTACATCTGTCTCTTTGCAATTGTAACTAACAATTAGAAGGGAAGAAAAGATATTGAAAGGGGAGAGAAAGACAAGGAGATTGTAGTGGTAGTGTAAGTCTCTGTGCGTAAGGGGTAGGGGCTATGCCAGAGAGGGAAGTCGTAGTAGTGATTTGGACCAACTTTATTAATATTGGTTTGCTCACTTATTCCATGGGACAAAAACCTCATGTTTGCAATTTTTTATTTGCACTTTAAAAAAATATTATGCTAAACGCAATTATTAGAAATGCATAAAAATAAAAATGTAGAAAATATACCTCATTACTAGGGTTGCGTTTTTGGAGGGTTATGATGAAGTTGAAGAAATGGAAGAGATGGTGAGGGGCCAAACTACAAAGCAGAAACATAGAGGATTGTATTTGCAAATTCGGGACAAATACATAATGGGAGGACACGGTGACATTAGTGTAAATATGAGGATATTTTTTGTCTCCAAATATGGTTACCATGACATGGTTTCTAACTCGTGGGTCACCATGATAGAACCCACCTGACAAGAATTCTCTCATTTCTTCTCCTCTCCGTACCAAAAACTCCCAAACAAACTGTAGTACTCCAATTTCTTTCCTTTCTTTATTTTTTTTTAAACTAACCCACAAAAACGGCAAAAAAAAAAAAAAAACCAAATAATAAGCCTAACCGAATGAAAGCTGAGCTGGAAGGGACGACGCAAGCGAACTGGTAAGTCGTAAGTGGTTGTAACCGTAACGGGAACGTAGTCAGCTTGCAAGCCTTGGGAACCGAACTGCAAATTTGAACGTTGCGTTTGGGTTAGTTAACAAGTTGGTTTCTGCCGTTACAACTCACCGTAAAATCGAATTGTATAAATAGCAGTTCCCTGCTCCGAGTAATCATTTTCACAATCGACTTTTTCTCTCTTCGTCGTCGCCTTCTTCTATCTCCGATACTATTACTCTTCTCCTCTCGATCTTTCTTCTCTTCTATTCTTTCTAAAGTGTGGATTCGGATTCCCTGTTCTGCAACTGAAGGCTGGTGNTGGATAGGGCTAGGAGGTCCAAGGGATCCTTAATCTCCCAGGATTATCTCTTATTAACTGTTCTTAAATTTCCCGCCCTAAGCCATTATTGTTTCAGTTCTGTACCGAAATTCCCCTCTGGAATTTCTGAATTATCAATAAGATCAGCAAAGCATTTCAGCCAGCAGTTCAATTGATACCAGTTCTTACAACTGGTATCATAGCACCGACCCTAGGGAGGACTGTGCATGGTGTCCACGCGCGCCGTTATGGAAGCTAGGATGGAGGCAGTGGAGAGGCAGATAGAGGAAATGAAGGAGTCGCAGGCTAACACACTGACGCTCCTGCAGCAGATTATGGGCAGCTGCCACCGCAGCCACCAGGAAGTGCCCAGGGAGACGAGAACAGGGGCTCGGGAGATGGAGGAGAGGAGGAACGAAATGAAAGGGAGGAACAGGAGCCTAGGCGGTTTGAGGCCACCATGAAATTGGATGTCCCAATTTTCTTAGGGGAAGGCGCATCGAACTGGTTAGTCAAAATGAAGAGGTATTTTAGAGTCACACAAGCAGCCCCACAAGACAAGATGAACATAGTCACCTTGGCGTTGGAGGGGGAAGCCCTCACATGGATGGAATGGTGGGAGGAACACACACCGTTCCTAAGCTGGGAGCGGTTTAGGGAAGACCTGCTTAAACGGTTCCAACCCGGAGCCGCTCTTAATCCTTTGGCGCCACTTTTGGAGGTAAGGCAGGTGGAAGGCGTAGCTAGGTACAGGAGGGAATTTGAGGCCGCAGCAAGGTCTCACAAGAATCTGGGGACAGTGGCATTGATGTGCTTATTTGCCAACGGGTTAAGGAAGGAGGTACAAGCAGAAATAGAGGTGGCACGATTTGGCAATTTACCCGCCTTGATGGACAAGGCCATGGCGATAGAATGGAGGAATCAGGCTTGGAAAGAGACCGGAATTAACCCTAGTAACTGAAGTTGGGAGAGCAGCTCCAGAAATAGCGGCACCAGCAGAGTGACCTCCATAAGGTCAAATTATTCCAAACCTGCAGGTGTTACCAGACCTCCGGATAACAGGGGAGGAGGGCGAGGAGAAGTAGGGTACAACACAGACCATAAACCCTCAGAATCACCAGCAGGGACTCGGCCCATTCTGAGTGGAAGTGGCAGCATGGCACCCTCAGGTAACCTCAAACCCAGTAACACACGGCGGCTATCCAATGAAGAGTGGGCGGAGTGGCAGTGAAAAGGACTCTGTTTTCGTTGTGGGAAGAAGTGGAGCCACGACCACAGGTGTACCATGAAACATTTCCAAATCATTCTCCTAGAAGATGAGGAGGGGGAAGAGGCCGAAGAAGGTGGAACACCCCAATTGGAAGAACCAGACAGGATCGAAGAAAGGCCAGAATTCCTAGCAACCGGGGTGGTTTAGAGGCTGGTGCTCCATGTCAAGAAGGTCAAGGAATTTCAGGTAGAGGTAGGAAATGGGGCCATAGAAAGGGGGCACGAAGGGTGCGAAGATGTTCCTTTGCATATCCAAGGAGTAAAATTACTCCAGAAATTTTTTGTGATGAAATTAGACTATTCGGAGGTAGTACTTGGTGCAGGGTGGTTGGCGAGTTTGGGGCAGTTTGTGGGAAATTACAAGGGATTAACGCTGAGTTGGAAGCAAGATGGTGAGGAGAAACTTTTAAGAGGCGACCCATCCCTTAGCCGAAGCCAAGCCTCATGGAAAAACACCCTACACGCCCTTAAGAGCACGGGAGAAGGCTATGTCATCACTTCCCTGGCAGTGACCACTGAAGTGCAAGAGGATGACCATGTAACAACAGAAACCGAGCTGTTCCTCCAGCAGTTCCAGGACATGTTCCAACAACCTAAAGGGCTGCCTCCCCAACGCCCCAATGACCACGCCATTCTCCTCAAGGAAGGATCCACCATCCCCGGCCTCAGACCTTACAGGTATCCCCATCACCAGAAAACTTAAATTAAGAAAATAGTGGCAGAAATGCGGCAGTCAGGTATCATCAGGCCTAGCACAAGTCCATTCGCTAGCCCAGTGATATTTAGTCAAAAAGAAAGATGGAGGCTGGCGGTTTTGTGTGGATTATCGGGCATTAAATCGAGAGACCATAGCAGATAAATTTCCCATTCCCGTCATTGATGAATAGCTCGACGAAATAGGTACAACCACAATATTCACCAAGCTGGAGCTAAAATCTGGTTACCACTAGATCAGAATGCGAGAGGGGGACATCCACAAAATAGCCTTCCGAACCCATGAGGGCCACTACGAATTTTTGATAATGCCTTTTGGTTTAACTAATGCACTTTCCACCTTTCAAGCACTCATGAACCAATTGTTGAGACCATTTTTGAGGAAATTCGTCCTAGTTTCTTCGACGATATACTCATTTGTAGCAGGAATTTAGCACAACATTGCGACCATCTACAACAAGTGTTAGAGGTCCTTCGACGACATCAACTTTTTCTTAACAAAAAAAAAATGCAGGTTCGCCCAAGTGCAGATTGAATACCTGGGACATCTCATCTCAAAGGATGGAGTAGCCGCGGACCTCAAGAAGGTCCAAGATATGTGGGATTGGCCAATCCCTAAAGATCTCAAGGCCTTGAGAGGGTTCCTGGGCCTAACAGGATATTATCGACGCTTTGTGAAGAATTGTGGGAGGATAGCATGGCCTCTTACCCAACTCTTAAAGAAAGATCAGTTTTAGTGGAACAGAGAAGCCCAAGCAGCCTTTGAAGCACTCAAAACAGCTATGACGACTGTCCCTGTATTGGTTGTCCCCTCTTTTTCCAAACCTTTTGCCATAGAAACAGATGCATCCAGCAATGGTATAGGAGCAGTCTTGATGCAAGAAGGTTGCCAAGTCGCCTACATGAGTCAGAAGATCTCCGATAGAGCTCAGTCCAAGTCTGTATATGAGAGGGAATTGATGGCAATGGTGCTGGTCATTCAAAAGTGGCGGCATTATCTCCTTGGCCACCGATTCACTGTTTTTACAGACCAAAAAAGTCTGAAATTTTTACTAGATCAGAGGATTGGGGGAGAAGAACAACAGAAGTGGATGGCTAAGCTGTTGGGGTTCGATTTTGAAATTCGATACAAGGCCGGGAAGGATAATCGAGTAGTCGATGCTCTCTCCAAGAAGTTCCAGCTTGCTGCCGTGTCTGTCGTGATAGCAGAAGAATGGGAAGGGCTGGCAGAGGAAGTCCAAACAGACCCGAAGCTCAAAGGCATCATGCAGGATTTAATTTCAGGCAGGGAGGCTCCAGCAGGCTACACTCTACAAAATGGCAAACTATTACATCAAGGGCGGCTGGCAATCCCAAAGCATTCGAAGTTGATCCCTAAAATACTCCAAGAATTCCACGATACTAAGTTGGGGGGTCACTCGGGGCTCTTTTGGACATACAAAAGGATAGCTAGCCTTTTATATTGGGAGGGCATGAAGAGGACCATCATGACTTATGTAAAACTGTGTGCAGTTTGCCAAACCAACAAGCACTCCACCTTAAGCCCAGCAGGCCTAATACCAATAATAGGATAGACTCTGATACAATCTTAAATTTTGTCCACCTAAATTTCAGATCGTACAAACAATTATAAATGCTATCTCGGCTATATGCTTAAGCAATGTAGGACCTGCACACCCTGTCGTGTCCATGATTGGATATCTAGAGTGCAAAGTTTATAGGACTAGACCATCTACGAGTGACCCATTATCAAACAAAGAATATAAACTATGACATCATCTTAATATTGGGCACAAGGTACCCAAAATAAATTTCCTAAGATCACGGTCCTAATCAAACATCATCTAAAATCAGTTCAATTCATTTTTCTAATCAAATACAAAATCAGAACATAGCGTAAAATTAGAGTTGAAAAATGAATACAGAAAATCAAATGATATCATGAAAATTTAAGATCAAGCATTCACAATTCCAGGAGGGAAAAAAAACAGTGGGATCACACTGAACCAATAAATATTTGTAAAACCACTCATTTACAATGGAATTAAGACCAAGAAGGGCTGGAATAAAATTTGAAATATACCACAATTTGGTTATACAAAATCACACCTATAAAGAGAGATAAGAGGCCCAAGTTATTTCTTGTTTGAGAGAAATTTCAGAATCCATCCTAAGGGTTTCATCTTCTGAATCCAAGTCTATCCATGAGTTAATTTTTCCTGAATAAGTGTAATAAATCATATTAGAAGCTTGCCCCAGTTGAGAACCCAAGAAGGATATCATTAAGAGCTCAACATATTCAACATCTATGAAACATATAACAAGAAGACTAAATGCTTTCACAAATGGAAGTCAATAGAAAACATAACAGCAGAATACATTTTCAAGAAAGAAAGTATGTTTCTGAGACAAACTGCAGAATATATTTTCAAGAAAAATAGAAAAGAAAAGAAAGATTACATAATTAGGAGTGCAATTATCTCGCCAACACAAAAGAGGGGGGTAAATCACACCATGAATCAAAGGGGAAAAATTACCTTCTCGTTAAGAAAGTAAAAGGAATTTTTATTTTCTTTTTTCTTATAAAAGGTGCTGCAATAACCAAGAGAGCATTATTTAAGTCGAATTTTGAAGCAAAGCTTAATTGAGAACCAAGTGCATTTTGCAACAATTCCTAGACTGTGGAATTCTTTGGAAAGAGCAAAGGTAACTCATACCGAATATACTTTCATTCCATTCGGTTGGGGGAACTTTTAAGTTTGACCCAGAAACTGGCAGAATATTAGCAAATGGCTCGGCATTATGCTTTTCCGATAATCTTGACCGATAAGCTGGATCCACCTGAATCAAAGCATAAAATCATTTCTTATTCATTTCTCAGTGTATGGCAAAGGAATTGTATGAGACCAAATTAATACTTATATGAAATGTCACATTAACAATTTGTCCAAAGAATTCTTACGATCAATGCTAAGTTAGGTCTTTCATACATTTTTCAATTCTTACAAAGAGAAACCAATTAATGAAACTTCAAAAGCCAACTAAATAGTCATACAGTGATTAACTTATTAACGTAATTCTTTCTACAGACAATTGATACCTTATTCTTTTTACAGATAATTGATAACAATGTTATGTACATAAACATTCAAATTCCTTTTCACTCTATTGTTTACCCTCAATATTCTTGAAAGGTAATGCTAACAACACTCCAAACTACAGCTCCACTGTTCAGCAGACCATAAAATCAAGAAACGCATACAAGAAACGCATATTAAGATCGACACCTACACCAATGCTCGTGATTTTAACTGAATCTCTTTTTTTTT